>MSJE01000005.1:0-403737 GCA_001931935.1 Aspergillus aff. floccosus IMV 01167
TTTTTTTGGCAGGGGTGTGGCCAGTTGGAGCAAGGAACGAGGGGAGTTTTCCCACTGGAATTCCTTTCATGTTGAATTTATTGATCGTGAGATCTCCATGATTTAGCATATTGTAAACCTCTGGGTCATGTTGGAGTGGTTATCCTTAGTGTTAGGCCTTGGTGAATTCAAGTTCCTACACCTCTAAAGCAAGCAGTTGTCTTGATGCAATTGATGAAAGTAAACAGACGCCTCGTTATTTCCATTTTAATTATACAGGTTATGCTCTAAGAGGACCCCTATACCCACGAGCTATATGAGCTAGCAGCGTGGATCGAAGAATCTCTCAATTCATCCAAGAGGTAAGGACAGTAACAGTATTAGCGATTGACGCTAGATTCCACCTCCATCGACTTTGCCTCGTGTTGCTTGGAGGTTCGTTGCATTGTGACAACTGTTACAGTCAGCCAATGTCTAAAGAAAGACATGCGCAACTCACTGAAGTCTTCCAAGTCCCTCGGGGTTGCTCTTCTGCGACGCTTCTTACGCCAATGCATCAGGTCATCGAACGCTTCGGAGCCTTCCAATAGGTAGTAAACACCTGCCAAGATGCAGAATATTCCTATGGATAAAACCCACGTGCGAATGACGGTTACAATAGAGGTTTGGCCACCAACGAACCAACCAAACAGGCAGAAAAAGGTCGCTACGAGATCTACGATGAATACCGCAGCCGCAAGCTGCCAGGAAGGCTTCGAAGACCAAAATGGCCCTTTGGCTCGCGTTATGAAGATCAGCCAATTTTCAGTGAGGGAAATTTCCAGGAACAGAATCTCGTCGCGTTGTCCGAAGTTCTGTACGATCCCACCCTGCTCTCCGCCAGAGATCATGGTGGTCAGCGTCACCCAGGTCCCAACGGCGAGTATAAGCCCAAGAATGACGGCCATTCCCCAAAGTTTGTGTAGATTCCACTTTTCGGGCTTCTTTGAGTAAGGCGCATTATCGTAGGCAATGGCTAAGGTGGCAATATCTGCAAAGATCGCAATGAAGACCACCAGCTGTAGATTCAAACTTTTGTTCATGGTGGCGATCCATAGCCCTAGAAATATCTCCAAATGCAATGACAGGGCGATTCGGTAAACAACATATGCATGCATTCGGTGGAATATTTGGCGTGATGTTTTGAGGGCATTGATGATGTTCGATATACCCGGCGCGATGAAGACAATATCAGCGGCCGTGCGAGCGGCGTCCGAGGATCCTGAGACTGCAATTCCGGCGTCTGCCTTCTTAAGGGATGGAGCATCGTTGACCCCATCTCCGGTCATGGCAACCAAGTATCCTCGTTGTTGAAGAATATCGACAACATTGTATTTGTGCTGCGGGAACACCTCTGCAAAGCCGTCCGCTCCTTCAACGAAGTCATATACTTCAGATCCTGGCATTGTGCCTGTTCCTCCCAGACCAAGACCTTCTGCATCATAAACATTCGTTCCCAATCCCAATTGCCGAAGTGTCTCTTTGGCGATACCGACCGCATCACCGGTGAGCATCTTGATCGATAAGCCGAGATTTTTTGCTTCATTGATGGTCATTCCGGTATCACCCCTCAGCGCATCGGCACATGGCACAATACCAAGTATCTCCCAGTCGTTACCATCACGTTTGCGGGCAACTCCAAAGGACCGAAACCCACGGCGTGCAAATTCGGCCACCTTTGCTTTATAAGAACTTTCGCACTCCTCGGCGATAGGATGGTCGTTTTCCACAGTCCTCAGGACAAATAGAGGCGCGCCCTTCACGCATATGATTTGCCCGCCATCCAGTGATTGGACAATAGCAGTGACCTTCTTGGAGACCGGATCGAATGGGAAGAACTGAAGAGTCTTATACTGCCCCCACGCAGCCATAGCCTTAGGATAACGAATAAGCGACTTGAAGAAAGCTCTGTCTACCGGATCCATGCCATTCCTCTTTCTCGATGCCGCTAAACAGGCAGTCAACATTAGATCCTCACGATCAACCCCAGAAACGGTGTAGGGCTCAAAGAGCTCTAGCCTGTTCCATGTCAATGTGCCGGTCTTGTCGGTACAGAGTATTTCAACACCTGCGAGGGATTCAATGGCTGATAGTCTTTGGACAATAGCACCTTTCTTGGCTAGGTACGCCGCGCCAACGGCCATTGTAGTGGTGACGACGGCAGGAAGACCCACAGGCACGCCTATCATGGTGATGGCCAGAGTGAACTCCAAGATGGTGACAATGTCATTGGACCGATAATATGAAGAGACCCATACCACGAGGAGAGTCATTATGACAAGGACCAGTAAAACAACGCTGATACCATTGAGGACCTCGGTAAAGTGACCTGCTCCAGCGGATGCAGCATTCGCCAGGGTCGCGGATCGACCCACGAATGTGTAGTCTCCGGTGGCTGTGACAATGAGCCATCCATTGCCACGCTTTACGGCTGAGGACGCGTAGCAGGTGTCATCCGTGTGCTTGTCCACGGCCAGAGATTCACCCGTGATGCTGGACTGGTCTATTTGAAGCGACCTACAGGACAACAATCGCCCATCAGCAGGAATGATAGTCCCCTACTTAAGATGAGCTTGGACTGGAAGCAGGTTATGTGCTCAACATACCTCCTCAATCCTCACTATATCCCCTGGGACCACCTCCGACGCGTTAATCTCCAATAGATGAGAGTCACGTAAGACGTCGGCAGTTAGGGCTAGGGTCTTTTTCAGATCCTCCACAATTGATCCAGCCTGAAACTCTTGGATAAATCCAACGGAGGCGTTGAGCAGAAGGAGGGCACAGATAACGCCGAAATCAACCCAGTCCTGGAGCCCGGCGGCTAGGATTGCCGCCGCCTGAGACATGACAATAAGCAAACATGGAAGTTAGCAGGTCTCAAGATACATACCTCCATGACAAACTGCACTGGTCCAACAAAATAAGACAGGAACTGGAGATACAGATTCCTCTTTTCTTCTTTCAGTTTATTAAAACCGTACTTCTTCCGACGAGTTATGGCCTCCTCTTGACTGAGACCAGACTTGGGATCTGTTCGGAGCATTTTCTCAGGGATGGGACAAGGCTCATGGGTGTTGCTGGCTTGCGGCTCATCGAGCTCGACCTCTGTATCTGATTCGAGACCTTCGATGAGAGCGTTGATGTCCTCATCGTCATCGTCCGGAGACTTGGCTTGTGTACTTGTCATATCGGGTGTGTCTGACAGGAAAATACCTTTTGAGGGTGCTTGATCTGTAATGGAAATCTTGCCCTCGGAGACCACGGACACATCTTCCTCATGGTGTGAATCCATGATGCGGCGGGTATGAGACAGATAGTATACAGAATAAGAGTGTGAGAACAGGTGATAAACACAAGTGGTCTGGGATCTGAAGATGGAGGAAAGGTAGAACGACAACGGAGGAGAGGACTGGGGCAGTCGGAGGAGAAGAGGGCTCTTGCTGAAAGAGGACGACTTCCCAATCGGGTAATTGTATAGAAAAGAGGCTCGAGCCAATCAGTGAGGTGAGAGGGATGACATAATCTGTGCATGGACGTCATCTTCTCGAAAGGGAAAAAAGCTCTCGACGGCAGCATATTCCAACGCCTCCCCAGTGTTCCTCTTTCACGACGACCGAGCTACGCCGACTCTCATCGCCTGTGATACTTAGCACTCCGTATATCTTACTTGGAGGCCGAGTCCCTGGGAGATCTCCTTGATCATATTGCGGGGTTCCGGGATCAGAACTCCGAGATTTATGCACTATCAACTCCCTTTATACCAGCCTGGGTTTATGCTATTCGTTCTTACTGACAAGCCGGAAACAACTTACTCTGCATATATTGCCCAAACATAAGTATGAACAGGGAGATTCCCGGCTTTTATTATGGTTCGTCGTGACTTCCCTAGGGTGCTGGATATATACCTGACATCCCACTAGACCCGGAAAAGAAGAAATACTTCAAGATTGAAGCAAGCCACAAGGCCACACCAGGACTGCAGTACTCCAAGGATGCCGTCAAGCGTCGACGGATAGACCATGAGGTAGTCCACATGAAGGAGTCCAATTTAGTCAAATACTGACATCTTATAGAAACGCCAACGGAAAGCCCATCGCTCCCAGCGAATTGCAAAGGAGAAAATCAAGAGATCTGCTTTCCTGGCAAATCCTCTCCTTGGCATAAACAAAGAAATCGGCGCTTTAAATATTTCTAAAGGTGTTCGACAAGAGCAACGGGGCTTACTCTATGCGAGCCAAGTTCGCCGCAGCCGACTGCACCAGTTCGAACCGTGGCCGAATGACTACACCATCAAGCAGGTGCTCCGCAACAAGCGGTCTGGAATTCTTATTGCTAGTAAGTGATGAAGTCCAGAACGTCTGTTTGTTGCTGACCATATCGAAGGTGGCCACCGCGGCGGAGAGTCGTCTGTCTCGTGAGAATAACCCCTTATCCCAATATGGAAAACACCCCTCAGCTCGTATGCTTATCATCTATCAGCGTATGCTTTCCCGACTGCGACCAAGAGAAATGGACGTACAACCGGACGATGGAGCGCGTCCTGTTCAAGGACCCCTACCGAGTACGCATCCTCCAGGCTGGGCAATTCCCCATAACAGCTAACATATCACTCCCAGCTTTCCTCGATCTCCCTAAGCCATACAGGATACCTGCTGTAAGCCCACGTCTCCCGTCCTCCGCTCTCCATGACTAACATCGTCAGCGCAACAATGGACAGCGGCCCCGATGGAGATTCTTTCCTCGCGCCACGCATGCTCCCTGATCCAGATGAAGGTGGAGACTACCGGTGGCCCTCACTCTGTACGGCGCCTTTCTCTCCGTTCCGGCCGTCGCAACAAAGCACCCACTGACCCGTCCAAACCCAGTCTCCCCCATCCGTCTCCGCACAACATCATCCCTCTGGTGTTCCGCCGCATGTCCCGAAGGCAACACACCGCTCTTCGCCGTGGGGACCTCCGATGGACTGTACACACTGGGCGGTATCGGCAGCCAGTGGACTCTGTCCAAGAAGCAATTCGCCAGCGATGTCTTCACCGGGAAGCCGATCCTCCATCGCCGCGTCGACTCGTCGCACGCACTCGTGACCAGCGTCGAATGGCTGTCATCCGATGTGATCGCCGCCGGTCTGAAAGACTCGGCGATCTTCCTCCACGATCTGCGCAGCGGTGGAACTGCAACGCGTCTGCAGCATTCTCACGCCGTCTCCAAGATCCGCAGGGTCGATCCATATCGGATGGTCGTCGCGGGGATAAACTCTGTAAGTCGCTGACACGTCCACCCCGGTGTGGTGCAGACGCAAAGCTGAGACCGCCCCAGCTCAAGATGTACGACATTCGCTACCCGCCGAACGGACTACAGCGCAACCCGAACCCGAACAATAAGTACCATACTTCAACGAGACCTTACCTGGAGTTCCTCGACTACTCTCCTGAGATCATACCCGATTTTGACCTCAGCCCGGAGCTCGGGCTCCTTGCAAGCGGTCGGTGCCCTCGTCAGACACTCAACAATGGACCCTGTCTAACTTACTGCACAGCGTCCGATGAGCGCAAAATCCAGCTATTCTCCCTTCGCACTGGCGAACAGATCGCCTCGCCCCTGTCGCAATATCAATACAAACATACAATTTCCTCGATATGCTTCGAACCCGGCGACGGGTCATCGCACGGTCCCCAGACTCCTAGCATACTGGTCTGTGCGGACGCAACAGTGGATGAATGGATATGGTGATCTGAACTTCACACAAAGTGAGAATAAATGCCATCAAGTATATCCCGCTACATATGTGACAAATAATTAAACAGGTACGGAGGGATACCCCGTATGTAATGCATACACGGACCATCTAATCCAAGCCACCGGCCAGCCATTCCCCAACCTCAACGCCAATGCCCTTGGCCAACTCTCCAATCCAGTCGCCAGATACATTAACACACCACTTCTCCCCCGCATCAGACGTGGTATTCCCACTGCTCAATCCGCCCGACCCCAGCCCCATACGACCGCCACTGTCGCGACCAGCGGCCGGCACAACAAGCCGCAGACGTCGCAGCGTAGCAAGCTCAGCATATATTGCATCGGCTACGGCCATCTGGTGTACTGGATTGGCGGGCGGGTTTGGGTCGATCGCGTGATAGATGGCAATTAAACGCTCGAGGGGAAACGGCCGGGCCGTGAGGATAGTGGATGGGCCAGTGATGCCGACGCTGCCGCTACTCGCGGCGGAAGTTGTGGCCGAGGACGTTGCAAATGCTGATTCCAGTGTGGTTTTTGTGATTCGCGTCTTTGTTCGTTTTCCAGCGTCGTTACTGGCGTGATTTGCGGCACGGCTGTCGGCCGCTTTGGCCTGCGAGAGAAGCTTCAGACGTCGGCGATGGTGCGCGCGCTTGTTTCGTGCAGACAGCGATGACGAGGAGAACTTCGAGAAGAAAATCGTGTCCAGTCGTTGCGGCGTGTGAGAAGCGAGGTATGCGGAGGTCAGAATGAGGGTGGGGAGGTACGGCAGGGATGGAAGCGGCGAAGGCGCGGATACGGCAGCCAGGGACGGCTTCGAGATCGTGCCATTAGCCAAGGGAGTAGCTTCTTCCGTGACAATGTGATGTACAAGGGCTTCTTCGCCCTGGCGGCGAAACAACGAGCGATTCTTCACCAGCAGCCGCGAGAAATCCCATTCCTCACTGCCTCCAGGCGGCCGTTCCCCGAGAACAATAGGCGACACGAACTGAGGCCAAAGCTTCTCGCAAATAGACCGAAAATTAGGAATCGAGCTCGCCGTCGGCCCAACCAAGGAGTCGTAGACCGCCGACACAAAAGGCGCATACAACCTCGCCGAGACGTCCTCCGGCAGACCCTCCAACGCCGGCGGCCCTCCCCTCAGAATCACCGTAATCGCCTCCTTGCGCGTGTACGGCGGAAAGCTGATATGCGGCACCCCGGCCGCCTGCAGGAACAGCGGACGGGGCGTCGAGCTCAAAATCAGCACAACCGAGAGACACGGAATCTGCCCCAAACAGCATCAATTAGCCGGGCCTTCAACACTCAACTCCGTAGGGAATCTCACCACTTCACCCAGCCTCGACAGCGCCGACAACAGTGTATGCGGCGCCTCGCGCTGCCTATCAATCCCATCCAACACAAGAATAAACTTGTTCACGGGCTTCCTTGATGTCACGCCCAAACACTCTGCCAGGAGCACCGCCAGCGTGCTGACATGCTCGCAGCGCCCCTTGCCAAACTTCTCCCACTCGCTCTGTTTACCCAGGGCTTCGAGGGTCGCCCACAGGATCTTCGTCAGGAGATGACGGCCGGTGATGCACTCGGGGCTGCGGACAATGGCGTGCGGCACTTCAAGGGCGGAGAGGACGGCGCGCACAATGGTCGATTTGCACGTTGCGGCGATACCGTGGACGACTACTGTCGACGGACTGGATGTTTTTGGCTAGAATGAGTAGTCAATCGTTAGATATAATGCTTTGAAGTAGTGTTATTGGATGGGATCTTAGCGTAAAAAAAAGGTTGCAAAGCGTACCCCAAGGAGGCAGGCAAGCTGTCTGGTTTGGAGCTCGCGACAGGGCCATTTCTGGCTCAACATTCGGGAAATCTCAAAAGGCGACATGGTGTATATTTGGCCCAGCGCCAGGAGGTACAGGAGAATACACCCTGCACGTCTCAATCGAATGGCGGCTGCTGGTGTAGTTGGAGATCTCGGAGGTCTTATCGCTAATCAGCGGAGAGACGCCATTCAACACGCAGGTCACGTGGGACCGTGTGTCGATCGCGTCTCTCCCCTACACACTCAAGTACGGCCATTACTTCCCTACTAAATGACCTTAGAAACAATTCCGTAAAGATTGCTTGCTAAACGTATGGGTACATCTATTCTACCGATGCTGTTGGAACAAGACTTGGAGTGATGATAAATCGTAACCCATGCATCAAGCATCATCCCCAATATGCAGAAGACATGTTGAAAAGCCTGATACAAAAATTCGTCCCAGTGTGACAAGAAGAGGTGCTGTGACATCTAGAGGATGACAACAACCTGCTTCCAGCAGTCAAAATACTGCTTCGTCACTCTATAGGGATATGCAAATTCCACGTCATCGTGCAGGTGATAAAACACAACCGAAGAAGACCGATAGCTGAATGCGGAATGCGAGGAAAAATAAAAGCACAAGAGGGGGATCACTGGGGAGGAAACATGACGTGACGAAACATAGTCGAGATAGAAAGACAACAAGAATAGAGAAAGACGGCAGCCGAGTAAACGTCGTCGCCAGAACATACGAGATAAACATAACTGCGAAACACAAGAAGAGAAATAGAAAAGATTGAAAGAATACAAGACATAGATGCAGATAGATAGGTAGATGCCTCGATCCGAATTCTGCATCGTTTCGTCAAGAAGAATTCAATGATGCAATGGAGTTGCATAACGATAAGATCTTGTCGTGGTATCAATGGTCGTGTCCCAACCCGTTGACGGTTTGCCGTAAATCATGAATATCGTAGCATCGTCTCAATATGAGTACAGTTCAATAACAGGAGCCGACGACCCGGGGTTTACAGAGATCAGAAGTACGCGTACAACTGACTCTGGGCTCCCAGGTTGCCGTTCGGCTGCTGTACAGCAGGAGCAGCAAAAATACCAGAAGAATTCTCACTGCCTCCACCGGAGGGGGTGTTAGTGGCAGAGCCAGTGCCCGATGCAGACACAAAGTTCTGAGGCCCAAACTGAGCACCAAGAGGAAAAGAATTGTGTTGGTACAAGAAAGGCTTTTGAGTGCCCTGCAGAGGTCCTGGGAGTTGCGCGGAGTTCATCTCATTGGGGGTCGCCTGTCCACTTGTTGTAGCACTCCCTCTACCGGATCCTTCGGAGGCCATCATCTTCCCAGCAATACGACGGCCATGGGGTGTCTGGCGAATGGAAGGAAGGATAGGACGAATACACTCGACAATCCGATTCCGAGTGTCTGCATCGGCAAAATCCATGGCAGTTTGCACGACGTAGTTGGCGAAGGAGTCACGAAGCATCTTCTCAAGCTCATTGCCAGCCAGCATCTCATCAACCAACTGGCGACGGATCTGAGCATCGGCCGTGCGCAGGCATTTCTCGATCACGTTAGAGCTGAACTTCTGCTTCGAGAGAGCCGGGATGTTTCCACGGAAAGTTTGACAGAGCGGTTCAGTGAAATGCGGCTCAGCAAGGTCCAAGATGTACTGAACGACATAGTTTCCGAAGGGATCCTGAACGAGGGCGAACGCATTGGAAGTGATCTGGGCAATAAGACGAGCTCGCTGCTCACCCGAGGCGTGGTCAATGCAACGCTGGAGAACACAACAACCGTGACGATGAGTACCGACAACCACGCAGTTGGCACCGACCGCATCGTAAATGAACTGAGCATCCTCAGCGGAGAGGCGATTAAGACACTTCTGAATCACATGGTTGCCATTCAAATCCTGGACCAGTTCCACAACGTGATCCTGAAGCGACTGAATCACCGTCTTGGTCTGATCTGCGGTGGAGATGAACTCAATCATCTTTTGCAGAGCTCGAGTACCATGCTGATTGAGGGCGATCTTAACCAGTTGATGAGCAGCATTGTTGATGAGGGTCGTGCGCTGTTCGTCATTGGAGTACTCAAGCAGCTTTTGACAGAGGTAATTGCCGAAAGGATCTGATGTTGTTAGTTTGAACGCGGCTTCCATCAATGGGGAAATGGGATGGCGACAAACCTGTCATAAGCTCAACCACGTGAAGGTGAGTCTCCTCGAAGATCATTTGCACATGCTCTGCATTGCGCTCCTCCAATTTGCGCTGCAAGTACCTACAACCGTGCTGGTCCTTGCAAAGGCCATACAACTCGCCGCGGTAGTGCTCAAGGGGAAAATTAGTAAAGCGCGAGAGCTGGGAGGCCTCTCCATCGGCACTCCGACGAGAGGCAACGCCCTTGGCAGGGGATTCGGCAAGCCTGTAGTTTCCATACGGGGGGTAGGCACCATAAGAAGGGGCGGGGTATTGTCCATTCGCCTGCACAGGAGTTCCCATATATGCCTGGATCCCATAGGGGTAGAACGGAGGCTGAAATCCGTTGATCGAAGCAGGCGCCGCCGCAGAAGTTCCAGAAGCGGTAGAGGTAAGCTGCGGGCCAAAAGGCGTAGCATTAGCCTGCAAGCTCGTCTGCTGAGAGCGAGCGGGTTGGAAAGCGGCATCGTCACGGTC
The DNA here is from genome assembly GCA_001931935.1 of Aspergillus aff. floccosus IMV 01167. NCBI lineage: Eukaryota > Fungi > Ascomycota > Eurotiomycetes > Eurotiales > Aspergillaceae > Aspergillus > Aspergillus aff. floccosus IMV 01167. Next base: position 10,244 of record MSJE01000005.1, read on the forward strand.
CGGTGAATCCTTCTGACGATTGTTGACGGCGTTTGTGGGGATGCGACCAAGGCTGGCGTTGTGCTGATGGAATTGCTCCGCATGGGTCTTGGGGGGCGTAATCGCAGGATTGAACCCGTCGCCTTTCACAGTGGGAAGATCATTGGTAGAATAGGAGGATTGGAGAGACGTGGGACGACCAGACGAAGTAGCGGGCATATTCTCATGGGCTCCTTCGGTGCTGTAGACCAAGTTCGCCTCTAGAGAGTGCCGAGCGGAATGCCGGACCCCATTGGCGTGGCTTTCGCCGTTGGGACTTCCCAGTTGCTCCAGGCGGAACATGTTCAGAGCATTCTGAGGCATGCTTTGGTGCGAGGTACGGTGACGGCTGTGGGTGCTCCAAGTTTCTGGGTTGGGAGTGCGGGAATTGGCCAGGTCCAATGCGTCCGAGTTCGCAGACAGCTGTGGTTCGGTTAGTGACTCCAGCGTCCAAGAGCGAAGCCCAGAGCGTGGACGTACCAGTCCCGAATCGTCTCGACGCGAGAGAGTGGGGAACTTGTCGTCTGGATCAGTGAGCTTCAGGTAGCTTTTGATATCCGGAGTCGGGATGCGGTCCTCGTCCTTCAAAGTAGTGCGGTCGTCTTCGTTGTGGAAAAGATATTTCGCTGCGTTGAACGAATCCAGACCCGATGAGTTGTTGGTAAATCCAGAGATGTTGGGGCGAAGTTGGGATCCCAATCCTGCCGAAGGCATCGAGTAGCGATGAATACTGATCAACGAAGGTTAGCTGAATAGACATTGTTGAGATGGTACGGAGACAATAGGAAGAGCTTTCGAGGACAATAGGACAATCGGGCCTAGAAACACAACAATGGACACAATGGGGGGCATCAGACAAGGCGAGAGTGAATAAGACTACAACTCTCACAGACGAAGTAAAGTGAAACGCCACTGAAACATTGAAGGTGAATAGATGGTGGGAGGTGAAAGTATTCACTTACGAAGGCCCAGGACGAAATGGAGAAGTAGGTTCCTGGTTAAAGTCTTCCTTTTCGGAGTTTCTGCGAGAGCCAGGGACAGAGTGCACCGAGAACCGGTTGGTTGGAGTCTGGGAGGAGCTGTGATTGATTTGTCCGGGTGGGCTTGTCACCTGCGAAGGGGCGAAGACATTGAAGAAGCCAGGCGAAGAGGTGACGCTCGAGGTGGAGAATCGAGTCGGGCGAGTGAAGCCACCCGTGAATCCATTTTCACGATACTCTGGAGGAGTCGTGGGCTCACTGACCGGGCCAGAGAGACCAGCTTTTGCCAGATCCTTGGCGATCTGATCCATCTCCATTTTCTCTCGTTCGTGTTGGAGGTCAAGCAGCTTCATATCCTCTTCAAACCTGCGACGCTGTTCGCGCATGTACTCGATATGTTGACGCTTCTTCTCGAACTAGGTGGATAGAGTCAGCATAAGGATGAATGAGAGGTTGAGGGAGGTGTGCGAGTAGGGAGGGAAGTGATGGGAAGGGAATCCTGGGGCTGCTCAGGCTCCAACAATCACCGGGTCAAGTGAAGTGAAGTTAGGGTGAGATGGGAGGGGTAGCTCTCCGCACGTTTAGGGACGGAGATGAGGTGAAGCTACGGAGAATAATTGCAGCAAGTGGCATAGAGCTTTCCCAGGGGGGGGATGGGTCCGCCACGAGAGGGGATGATATGATAAGCCACAAAAGCTTACCGAGGATAGTAAATCGACAGGATCCGGAACTGGCGCGGTAGCATTTCCAACATGGTTCAAATAATTCCAAGATGACAGCTTGCTGGAATCCGTGGTAAAGCGACGCTGGAGGTTGGCGCGGACATCGCCCGAAGGCCGTGAGAAGGCGGACACAAAGCTTGAATGACCCGGGGACAGCGAATTGTAACCGGGGAAGGTAGACTCCGACGACGGCGACCGAGGAGAAGGGAATCGCAGCTCGTCGAGGCGTTCACTAAGTCCGTTCTTGAAAGCCATGGTGGGTTGGGAAGTGGAGGTCGCAGGACAACTACATTCAGGGGCCAAGACCAGTCAGAAAGGGACCATCGCGAAGGTTGGTTGCTTTTGCTCAGTGGAGGGCAAGGCCGTTCCTTGTGGGCACACGAGGACAGGTGGATCAGGGGGTTTTAATTGTCGGGAGCAGGGGGTAAGTTCATCCCAATGTTGGTTGGCGGTGTGCCTTTGATAACGGGCCATGTAAGGGAGTTCGGGGGAGGGGCTGAGGGGTGATTTGGCGGAGAAGATCTCGGGACAGATGAGCGACTCACACACAATGAACGCCTCGAGAGTTTCCACTATTTTGGGGGCAGGAGTGAGCGCTGCAGTGCGCAGGAATCCGCACGTAAGGATAGGTGGTGGAGTCTCGACTATGGGCTGTAGATGCGGGAGCTCTCAGTCAGCGAGGTTGAATCACACTGGGGGGAGGTTTGGGCGAGGGGACATACCAAGCAACGGCAAAGCGGATTTGAGCTCCAGGGGGGGAAGCCCCGATAGGGATAGGAACGAGTGAACAATAGCAGAGGTTAAAGAGAGGCGTAAGACTGAGCGAGAAAAGATGTTGTACAGCGAGAGGGATAGAGAATCGGAGGGAAGAGAGAGAGAAAGGAGAGAGGAGAGAGGAGGGGAAGGGGAAAAGAAGAGTGGAACGCGCCGATGGGAGAAAGAGGCGAAGAGGGGAAAAGAAAGAAAGACGAGGCGGCGGCGGCTGGGGAGAACCTCAGGCAGAATTGGGAGTCCGTCGTATTACCAGTAGCTTCTCAAGTAGGTAAGCTGTTAATTTTGTATTCCCTTTTCCCAACTGCCTTTTTCTGTGATCGCATCTCATAGTATTTTGCCTGGGATTTTCGGTGGATTTCCTTCTTTCGCCTACATTCAGTCGCATTTACTGTGGTGGTTCGTGTATAGTTCCCTAGTGTGACTGTGACTTCAGTTCGTCCGCAGGTACAACACACGCTTCCTACACCGATCATCTGCTCGATTCTTCCCGCGCTCTTCGTTTGATCAATCTGAAAAATAATAACACGAAAATAATCATACATAAATCAAACATATCTCCTGGGCCATCCGCAAATTACCCCATGCTCCCACTCACGGTCAGACCCTAACTAACGCTGGTGAGCTGTCTTTTGATGACAACCCTCACGGGTCGATCATTGAATTTTGGACGGATCACGACCCAATCTCTCCGCCATGGCTTGTGATTGGGAGCTTGGACAGCTCGACTCTGCCAAAGGCAATGAGACTGCACGACGCTGTGGTTGGGGATGGAGTAGCAGCGGCTTGCTTGCACCCCGGAACCGTTCTCTACGCATCTAGATCCTGGAGCTCCCCTACCGATCTACTGACCTCATGAGGAGAGTCGTCGGACATACTGGGGGTCGCTGCATCATGCCATCTGCATTCGGAACCATTCCTCGTCCATTCAGACTGAGGGGCTTGTTGTCACATTTGCAATCACCGGGAGACGCTCGAGCTCTCGCCCTCCGAAAGGAAGGCGTACAGAATCTCCCCTCTGGCCCTATGACAACTCCGAAAATGGGGGTTATTTGGAGCGTGCTTCCCGGGGGGGTTATCTCCCTTCCCCTGCTGGACAATGGTGCAAGGGGGTGTTCCCTGCACCGAGCTGGGGTGTGTTGGTCGAGAAGCGTGGGCTCTGCGAGTGTGTTTCTGCATCCCAGTGGAGACTTTGGACTAGAAGATGTGACGGCGGATCCAAGCCCTAGCCACCGCACGTCCAGTACCTGGACCATTGGCATAGCGCCAGACACCATCTTGGTCCTACCGAGTAGTACTAGTACATACGTGCCCCTAAATTGATACAATTAGGTCTGGTTATGAGCAAGTAAGATTTTCTGGAGCTAATAGCGGCTGCAGTGCAGGTCATAGTCCCAACACTATTGCGAATAACATTGCTTGTTCTCGGTAGTATTCAACCTATAGACTTGCAGAGTATAATTGTGTTATATATTTGAGAATTCATTTTTTATGTTCGATCCCACGACCGCTTAAGCATGAGGGACGGGTATCTATGATTGATCAATGGTACCGCCGAGTTTATATTGACGCATTGCCACGCGCTTTCGCAAAGAATGGTTCGCGACGGAGTTGTTCCGTGGGAGTCGTCCTCTGAAATTGCCCTTCGCGGTGGCTGGTCGGTCGGTCTGAACCAAATAATTCAATCAATAAGTCTGATGGGGAAGCTTGACGGCGGTCAGGGCAGTTCCATGGATCAGTCAACTCAGCGTAGTCCTTTCGTCGATTGAGTTGGAGTCAACAACCTTCCTAAGTAACTCCTGTCATGGTGCTGCAGGAATACCCGTCGTCACGTTATCCGATGCGGAGAGACCTACGACGCAGCATGTACCGAATTCCTATATGGGACATGTCGATGACGAGATACCAGGATTGCCAGCGGATCTCACGACTTTCCTAGAACTTCTTAGTCGATGTCTCTGCTTATCCCCAAGAGACGAAACGAAACGTATCGGGTTCGCATTCACCCCCATTGCTGGTCTATCCCCTTTCATTGGCTGGAGGAGGAGAAGCGGTGTGTATCATCCTCCAAAGGGAGATGAAAGACCCAGACCAACGGGCGCGTTGATCGCTCCTCATCCATCCATCGCTTCCAATCGCCCCTGGGGCCTCGCCGTTTGTCCCCTCTTCTTTCGCCCCCTACCGACTATTATTATCACCCCCGCCGTACCATACCGACTGTGATTGACTGATCTTCATCATCACAACAGGCACTAATCTGGACAGACCACGCTCCAATCGGACTTAGGTGAGTGGGTTGGTCATTCGAGAAGAACGGACTGTGTTCGGTCGAGGACTTGATCGGATTGCATACAGCTGACCCAAACGGGTAATCTGGGGCTAACTCACCCGCCCATAAAGTTCCATTAAACCTGTCTCGCTCGCAAAAAAAAAAAAAATGGTGGAAACTGTCCCCGATGTTCAATGAAAATGGCATCGACTGCCCGCTTTCTAGGCGCGGACTGATCTCCCTACGTCCCATTGTCTCACCTACAGGTCCCACGGGTCCCTCCGTATTGACTTGTCGCTAGTTGGGTACCTGACGATGGTCTCTTCTTCATCGAGGGACCAGACACAGACCCAGCCCAATCATCGGGGGCCACTTTGCTGCGGGCTTGTTGGCCCCCCATCAGCATAAATTAACAGCTAAGGCTACTGCCGACGATTTTCTTAAACTCAACCAACAGCAGTGCTTTCCTGCCTCAATGATCTCCAGTCACCCACCTGACTAATTGCCCCCTCACTCCCGTTCATGTGCGATCTCACACATTCCTTGCCACCGAGGACTGTCGCCAGAAATATGAGCACAGATCCCGGATTGCTAAACTTGGACAAGAAGAGGCCAGAGAAGCAGAGAATAGAGAGAACCGGCTTCTCGGGGAACACATAACCATCCCTCGAAGCTCATGCTTCAGGACTCTTTCAATCCTCGCGCATCTCATTACATCACGATCGTCATTCGGCCACTGGCCAGCCTGTGGGTTTCTTCTACTTTCATGCCCGATAGCGGCGTGCATCAAACCCGTCTTGTCTGTTACTGCACGGTCCACCATGGCAGGGCAGGGTGATCGGCAATTCGCTACAGGAACCGCCATTCCCCAATCGCAAAAAAATCGACTCGTCAGAAATCATGACAATAGCGGAATCCGACCCCAACGCTACTCAATTCATCTCCACGCCTCGACGGATTGACTCAACTCTCCTTGTCGTCCCGCCGATCGATTGATCTCGAACCTGGCTGCCAGACAGGCTGACACACGCAACGTGAAGAAGTCCGGCTTTCTGCGGCTCGCGATTTAACCTATCGTTTGTCGATATTCTCAAATGTCTGAAAATAGTCAATCCATCCAGTGCTGCACCTCGAGCAGACACGTGATCTACTCTGCGACACACTAGGATCGCATCATTTCTGTCTCAGAAAATGGACCCGAGTTCCACATGGTGATTTCACACGACGGTATCGGTTGATCCGCCGCTTGTCACCTCGATCTACTCGTTCTGTGGGATAGAATTTTCTTTGGGGCGGAGAAGCACTCTCGAACGCCAGGTGGCAATGAACGTCAAACTTGCGGTCAACGAAACCCACCGCCACTACTGACTCCTTACACTCTCCACATCCTGGTTTGGAAATCCGCTCTCTCGGGGTCTCTTCCCGACATAGGCTCGTGAAAGATGTGCCTGGGGTCCATATTACTTGGACTGTACGCAGTACGAATCCTTCGATTGCTATCCCTGTTCTCGACTTCCCGTATAGTATCCATAACATATCCATACTCATCTCGATGGGAATGGACATGTCCAGGCTTGTGGCCCAACCCCGCAAAATGAGGGTCTCGGCCATCCTTCTAGATTATCTCGCGATAATCATGTCACTGATGTGGCTCGGGTGTAGGACCCGAAACCTTCTACCCGGTATGAAATGTCGGTCACAGTCACACTAACCAACCAGTATTCGTTGACACTCGCGCAAAATATCACATCACCGTGTATGTACACTCTAGTTTAGCTGTATTTGACTGTTTGGACTGTCCACTGCTTGGTACCTAATGTCCACTTGACCCTTGAGCCCCCCACTATTATCTACCAGAAGACAGGTAGTCAATCATATGTTGGCGAGACAGACTGGACTGGACAACTCAACTTTTCACATGTTCTGTTTGCGCTGGCACGGGGTCAGTTCTACGCGCCTGTGTCTACAACTCCCGGAAGTCTAGCTTGCATGCTCGAGAAGTCTCGGGCCTCTGCCCGATGGCAATGGACCATCCACGTTATCTAGTGAGAGCACGACCGCTACATGATCTCGTGACATAATATTCCTGTTATCAACGTACCTAGTTTCTACAAGTGTTATTCTGCAACCGTTTCGTGTGCTAGGTATTGCTAGGGTCTTGCTAGATTGACAATGTGAGATCGGGTACCTCCTGTATCTACAACCTCCGACAGGGTAATGGACGGATGTGTTTCCCAATCGCAGAGGCTTTACTTGGAGCAGTAAAAGACTACCTATTGATGCATCAATGGTACGCGAACATGAGAGCCCGGAAATAGCGTTCTTTCTCTTCAGAACCTGAGAATGAGACACAGTATTTGTAGTGTTCTATATATTTTCGAGACTTCCATGAACAGGACAGCCAATGATATCATCTTGTTAAATATAACAATCTGAGAGCTCAATGTTGGTTTCAGATGTACCCTGAGATCCCTTTCCAGGTCGCCAGCAGTGTCGGCTTTTGGATTGGCAATACAACAATGCCACGATATCAAAATACAGAAAGGGTCCATGTCAATAACCACGGTGGTCGTCGAATCAAAATTGGTTAGCGATAAGGCATGATCCCTTTTTGGTCATATTTTAAAGCCATCATCAGCCACCACAGGTATGGGAAAACATGGCCGTTTGAGGGAATTCTTTACAGGTACTTTCTTATCCATCTAATATCATCCCAGATTGTACATCACTCCAAGGTAAGATATGTAAGTATGTACAATTGTTCATCCCCAGCAGGTGAGCAAGTTGTTTATAGCATATTCGGATGAAAAACACAATGCCATTATGTCGGTTTGTGGTTGTCGTCTATTGTTCTGTACTGGCCCCCTGCTATTTTGTTTTACGATGACATATATCCTCAATGGGGCTCAATATAGGCAATAAGCCAGGAACTTTTAATTCCATACTTATGAGATTGAGAGAATTTCCACCTCCTAAGTGCCGTTGAGTTCAAAGACAGGCAACCCCGCATTCATCTATATGGTTCGTTTTCGCTTTTTTTGAGGAGGAAGGCTGGATCAAAGTATGAGTCGGGAATCGCATCGCCCGTTCATGTGGAAAGCCTCGTCCGAGTTTATAATGAAGACACCAGATACACCATGAACCTTTCGGAGTGTTGTAGGTTGTAGATATCGATGGCTAATCCTTCTTCCCCGACATGAAAAATCATCATGGTGGGGGTGGGTCTCCATGTTATCAGCAGGGACCCGTGGATCTCACAATGTCCGTCTTTGAACAATTTTTCTCACGGATATTTCATTTCCTACCAAATCCCATACATGCCGATTTAAGGCCCCTGTCTATGATATACAGGGGGACACTCTCTTTCAGTCTAACAACGTGCAGCGTTGAACATAGCGAACCAACATGAAGCTTATCGTCAGACCTCCCCGATATGTTGCCGCCAGTATGCTGTGCTCCGCTGGCGGGCTTCTTTTCGGGTAAGGCTAGCTATCGATAAGAATTTACTCGTGAAGCAATAGACTGACGCGGCAATATCAGTATGGACACCGGCATTATTGGTCCCGTCACCGTCATGAAGAGCTTCACCGAACAGTTTGGCAGCCAGTCTGCTACTGTTCATGGTCTGATAGTGTCCTCTATCCTGATTCCCGCCGCAATTTCTTCTTTCTTTGCAGGGCTCCTGGCAGACAAGCTCGGTAGGCCCAAGGGTATCAGCATTGGGGCTTTGATATTCGGCATCGGAGCCGCTCTGGAAGCCGCAGCTGTCCACATCTCGATGTTCGTGATAGGCCGAGTCATCGAAGGTATAGGAGAAGGACTTTACCTTGGTACATTGGTAGTGTAAGCCGCCATCATTCTATGCTTCCTTTCATTGATATCTAACCTTGAGAAGGTATATCTGTGAAATCTCTCCGCCGAAAGTCCGAGGGGCTTTGACCACCGGTCCACAGTTGCTCATCACGTTGGGATTGGTCATTGGATTCTTTGCCTGCTACGGAACAGCCCGTATCGAGTCTTCGTTCTCGTGGCGTACCCCATTCCTTATCCTGGCCTGCCTTTCGGTTCTTTTCTCCACTGCCGCCCTGCTATGGCTTGTCCCGTCGCCGAGATGGCTGACAATTCATGGACGTCAAGCGGAAGCGTCTAAAATCTGGGATCTTCTGGGCGTTAGTCCAGCCGAACGAGAGAAGGTAGAAATTGAACAGGATCGAAATACCACGCTCGAGAACCAAGTCTCTCGGGAGGTCATCAGCATCCCGAGCGTGACCCAGACGGCGCCTGCCACAAAGGAGCGGATGAAAGCGATCAAAGACAAATTACTGGATATATTTTCGAAGGACGTTCGCTCGCGCACTGCGCTCGCGGTGTTTTTGATGGGGATGCAGCAGTTGAGTGGAATCGACGGGGTCCTTTATGTAAGTTGCTGGATGCTCCTCTGAACTTCATTCGGGATCCTTACTTATCCCCTCTACAGTACGCGCCGATGCTGTTCGAACAGGCTGGCCTCGCTTCTTCCGACTCCAGCTTCTTTGCATCGGGTGTTTCCGCCATTGTCATCTTTGTTGTCACGATCCCAGCGCTCATCTGGGCAGACAAGTGGGGTCGTCGCCACAGTATCATCTATGGAGGAATCGGGATCAGTGTCATCATGTTCCTCATGGGGGGATTATATGCGGGCAACGCCGTTCATGCATCGACTGGCGCTGGGCGTTGGGTCGTGATCGTTTCCATCTACATCTTCGCGGTGATTTATTCCCTTAGCTGGGCCGTGGGCATCAAAATATATGCGGCAGAGATCCAGCCTCAGCGTACCCGAGCATCAGCGACGAGCCTTGCGCATGGAAGCAACTGGACGGCCAATTTTCTGGTGGCGCTCACCACGCCGATCCTGCTGTCCAAGAGTAGCTTTGGTGCGTACTTCCTCTTTGGCGGATGCACATTGATCACCGCTTTCCTTTGTGCGATCTTCATGCCGGAGACGAAGGGTCGATCTTTGGATGAGATCGAAGAGGCTTTCAAGTCCAAGTCTTTGGGATCGCAGTCGCTCATGAAGGTTTTCCGGCCTCTAACCAAGCAAAGCTCTTAGATGGACGCCCAGGTCAAGGCCGTCAGGCCTCAATCACCAAGCAATTAGTCGAGGTAGATTCAATGCATATAAATATTCATTTAGCCATAGATAAGAATTCGACGCTAACCCTTTCTGGAGAAACATCATTGGTAATCTTTCTCCTAGACTAACCTCTTTGGGACAGCTAATGCGCTTACATAAACGGCCCCTCGGCGACAGAGAAATTAATCTTAATTCGGATCTTTCCCCTCGCCGATAACGAAGAAATTGTCTCCACGAATTGTTCTACCATGACATTCTATCTCCCCATGCACAACTGATTCCAGAATTTTCCGGCGTCCTTGCACTATCGAAGTTAACTTTCTCGCAAGTAATGCCTCCCCGTAGGAGGCCGCTGTCGTCGGCGGCCGGCGCGCGATCTGTGCAGTCAGAGGTATGCGAAAAGCATCTCCGCACGTTCACTTCAACGTCTGCTCACACAGGATAGGCCGCGGCGTCTTCCAAAACCGCTCCCGCAGATGGCCTAAAGGGCAAGCGCCCGTCCGTGTCTAAGCCCCCTTCAACGGCACCCCAGCCTCCTGCTGGCCCTGAAGAAAAGGATGAGGCCGCGGAGGAGGATCATACCCACGCTACCTACCGCCACCGCGATCCTTTCGACGCCCTTCTCGAGCCTTTCTACTACAACAAATCTCTGACCGACCCGATAAACACGGCGAAGGATAAATGGAATCTGTTGCCGGCGTTTCTGAAAGTGAAAGGATTGGTGAAACAGCACATTGACTCATACAACTACCTCGTCGAAGTGCAGCTGAAGAAAATTGTGGAGTCAAGCTCTATCATCCGCAGCGATGTTGACCATAACTTCTACATCAAGTTCACCGATATTTACCTTGGTGCACCCCGACGCGCGGACGAGTCGCAGGATGCGGGCCCGGCTTTTACTGGGTCCACCGTCACGCCGCAGGAATGCCGACTGCGGGACACGACTTATGCTGCCCCTATACAAGTCGACTTCGACTACGTTCGTGGTCGTCAGCGCGTGAGGAAGAGAGGTTACGCTATTGGCCGGATGCCCGTCATGTTGCGCAGTTCCAAGTGTGTCTTGGCCAATAAGAGTCCTGCGGAAATGACCGTTCTGAACGAGTGCCCTCTGGACCCCGGTGGTTACTTCATCGTCAATGGAACGGAGAAGGTCATTCTCGTCCAGGAACAGTTGAGCAAAAACAGAATTATCGTGGAGACGGACCCCAAGAAGGAAATCGTTCAGGCTTCTGTTACTAGGTAAGAAACGATTCTGAGAAAGCCTGTGCAGTCTCCTTTCTAACGCATGATTAGTTCGTCGAACGAGCGTAAATCGAAGAGTTACATCGTTCTCAAGAAGGATAAGCTCTATGTGAAGCACAACGTTCTCAACGAGGATATTCCCATCGTCATTCTGCTCAAGGCAATGGGCATCAACACCGACAAAGAAATGTTGCTTCTCGTTGCCGGCGTTGACAAGGTTTACCAAGAAGACTTTGCGATCAACTTCGAAGAGGCCATCAACTTGGGCATCTACACACAACAGCAAGCTCTGGATTGGATTGGTGCTCGCATCAAGATCAACCGGAAGCAGGCGTCCTACCGGCGAACCCACGTGCAAGAGGCCATCGAAGCTATTGCCTCCGTTATCATTTCGCACATCGAAGTCAAGAACATGAACTTCCGTCCAAAGGCCATTTATGTGGCCCACATGGCTCGTCGTGTCTTGATGGCGAAGAACGACCCTACGCTTGTGGATGACCGTGATTATCTTGGTAACAAACGATTGGAATTGGCGGGTCAACTTTTGGCTTTGCTTTTTGAGGATCTCTTCAAGAAATTCTGCTTCGATATCAAGATGAACGTCGACAAGGTTCTGAACAAGCGCAACAGAGCGGAAGCCTTCGATGCCTGGAGTGTCATGAGTATGCATACGAATCACATCACGCAGGGCATGAATCGAGCCATCTCGACCGGCAACTGGAGCTTGAAGCGTTTCCGCATGGAACGTGCTGGTGTCACCCATGTGCTCAGTCGGCTGAGTTATATCGCCGCGCTGGGTATGATGACACGTATTAGCAGTCAGTTCGAAAAGACTCGAAAGGTCAGCGGTCCAAGAGCTCTGCAACCGTCGCAGTTTGGCATGCTTTGCCCGGCAGATACTCCCGAAGGTGAAGCATGTGGTCTCGTGAAGAACTTGGCGCTTATGACACATATCACAACTAATGATGAGGAGGGCCCTATAAGAAATCTGATCTTCATGCTGGGAGCTGAGGATATACAGACTCTTGGAGGGAAAGAACTTTATGGGCCGGGATGTTATACCATCTCGATTAACGGAACACCGACAGCCCTCACGCGCCGCCCGAAGTACTTCCTAAATGCGTTCCGCAGACTACGTCGCATGGGAAGAATCTCCGAGTTTGTCAGCATCTACATTAACCATCACCAACGCGCGGTGCACATCGCTACAGATGACGGTCGCATCTGTAGACCGCTCATCGTCGTTGAGAACGGAAAGTCCATGGTCCAAACACACCATCTCGAAAAATTGCGTGAGGGAACTATGCAATTCGATGATTTCCTTGCCCAGGGTTTGGTGGAATATCTTGATGTCAATGAGGAAAATGACTCGTTGATTGCGATTTACGAGAAAGACATCAGCGAAACCACGACTCATCTGGAGATTGAGCCTTTTACGATCCTTGGAGCTGTCGCTGGCCTCATTCCATACCCACACCACAACCAATCGCCTCGTAACACTTACCAATGTGCTATGGGTAAACAAGCTATTGGTGCAATTGCCTCGAATCAATTCCTTCGCATTGATTCTATTCTCTATCTCATGGTGTACCCGCAGAAACCCATGGTCAAATCCCGAACCATCGAACTGACCAAATACGACCAACTTCCTGCGGGACAGAACGCGATTGTTGCTGTCATGAGTTACTCCGGTTACGATATTGAAGATGCTCTGGTTTTGAACAAGGGTTCCGTTGACCGTGGATTTGGACGATGCCAGGTGTTCCGCAAATACGTTACCAACCTCAAGAGTTATTCCAACGGCACGAAGGACATGCTGACGCCTCCTTCTTATGAAAACGATGCGCCCATCAGAAAGCACGCGCTACTCGAAAGCGACGGATTAGCTGCGGTGGGAGAGCAGGTCAACGCGGGAGAAGTCTACATCAACAAGTCTACGCCTGACCAGGCCAACTCGTTTGGAATAGGTGGGCCTGATCCCAGCCGGCCAATCACTTACATGCCCACGCCAATGACCTACAAGCTTCCTGACCCGGCATACATCGACCAAGTCTTGTTGTCTGTAACAGAAAACGAGAACCAGCTGGTCAAGGTGCTGACCCGGCAAACCCGTCGACCGGAAGTTGGTGACAAGTTCTCCTCACGTCACGGACAGAAGGGTGTGGTTGGTATCATCGCTGACCAGGCCGATATGCCGTTTACCGACCAAGGCATCAACCCGGATATTATCATGAATCCCCACGGTTTCCCCTCTCGAATGACGGTCGGAAAGATGCTGGAGCTCGTGGCTGGAAAGGCCGGTGTCCTCTCAGGTCAGCACGGCTATGGTACTTGCTTCGGCGGAAGCCCAGTGGAGGAGATGTCGCAGATCCTCATCGACAAAGGCTTCAGCTACGGTGGTAAAGACTACCTCACCTCTGGAATCACCGGCGAAGCCCTCCCGTTCTACGTCTTCACCGGTCCCATCTACTACCAGAAACTGAAGCACATGGTCCAAGACAAGATGCACTCTCGAGCCCGCGGACCGCGTGCCATTCTCACCCGTCAACCGACCGAAGGTCGTTCCCGCGACGGTGGTCTCCGTCTTGGTGAGATGGAACGTGATTGTCTGATTGCATACGGAACAAGTCAGCTCCTTCTCGAGCGCCTGATGATCTCATCTGATCGCCATGAGATTGACGTGTGTGAGCAGTGCGGCTTCATGGGCTATCTTAACTGGTGCCAGCGGTGCAAGTCCTCGCGCAGCGTTGTGAAGATGGTTATCCCGTACGCCGCCAAGCTCCTCATCCAGGAGCTGATGAGTATGAACGTCACGGCTAGGTTGAAGCTTGAGGACGAGTTCCCGGAAATGAAGGGACGGTGATTCTACTTTGTGTTGGCGAGAAGGGTATTCAGCTGTTTTCGGCGAGAAGAAAAGTGTTATGTGCAAGGCGTTGGATTTGCCTTATGGTGTACATATTGCATGCATAGCGCACGGTGATTCGGTTTTCTCTATGGCTGTTGATATTGCGTTGTAAGGACTGCATTCTCCTTTCGTTCTCTAGGGTAGTTTTGCACCCGTCCTTGAGCTGCGTAGAAATGTAAAAGGATTCTGGTATATATTATAGAACGTTCGCATGTAGTTAGGTACCTAGGAATGAGATCTCGGTACTGGTATCTTCTGTCTCTGAGTACCGCCCATGTCAACAGCAACAATAGGAAGCATATAGGTCTATAGAAATCAAGCTGTCCATAATACAAAAACAAAAAGTACCACAAGGCAGAGCCAGCACAGAAGACCCTCTATCAGTAGTATATCAAGTATCCCACAGGATGCCAGACTCAAAACCCAATAACAGTGCACCATCCTGTAAATCATTCCACCCCCGGCAGCATCAGATACGCCCTCACAATCCCCCAATACCGCTCCGGATCAGTCTTCATATGGGCCACATGCGGCGAGCCCAGAAACTTCTCCCGCTGCACCACCCACCCCTTCGCCTCCGCATCATCCGAATGCCTCTCCACATCCCTCCAATGCACCAGCTCATCCGCGTCCGAATACACATAGCATCTTCGCGGCGCAACCTTCTCGCCATCACCCACACCACAAACCAACCCCCGGTCATTAATCGCCCTCCGCGCAACATGCACCGCATGCGGCACGCACAGCATCTTCCTTACCATCTCGCCTAGCGCAAACACAATCCACAGTGCGATTTTACTCAGAACATGCAGGACGCGCGCGCGCGGCAGCACAAACGCCATGGCCTTGACAGCCGCCGACAGCGTCGCGACCCCCGGCGCACTGTCGAAGACCATCGCCGAGACGCGCAGCGGCCGCCCCGTCGCCGTGCGGTACGCCTCGAGCAGGTTGATGGCTGAGAACACTCCGCCGTTCGAGAACATGTGCAGGAAGACGGGTGCGGTGCCGGCGCGGAGGGCGGCCACGGCGGGGGCCACGCGCGCGTGCTGTGCGCGCTTGGTGAAGCGCACGAGGAAGTCGTTGGACGAGCTTCGGATGAAGATGATGCGGGCGCGCGGTGCCAGACGTCGGTACTCGACAACATATTTGGCGAGTGCGCGTGGCGGCGCGTTCATCCAGAACGCCAGTACGATTGTCTGCGGGTACTGGGGCGCATTTTGTTCGTCGGCTGTGGTGTCTGTTGGTTCTTGGATGTAGATCGAGTGGCCTAGTTTGGCGAAGGGCGCCAGCGGGTTGTCGGGCTTTGACTCGGATCCCATGGGTTCGGTTACTGCTGGTTGGGGGTTTGCAGGTACTCTGTAGCTGATGACGGGTTCCGCTGGCTGGGATAGTGTGTCCAGGTGAGGTTTGTCGAGGAAAAGTGTCAAGTGTCGGCGTTGATATGCCAAGTATGACTAGTCTAACGGCTTGGGGACCCGAGGAGCCGTTGTTGGCCCCCTGATGGCCTCGGCAGTCGTCAGCCTTGTGAATTCTCCGGTTCGGCAGATGCCTTATATCATGCTCTTCCTCACAAATGAATCTGGAGTGTACCCAGAGCGATATACTACGTTGCCCGCTTACAATAAATATGCACAAGATCTTCAGATTCTGCCATTTTGTCTTGAGCCGAATTAGGATCCCTGTCAGTACAAAGGCCAAAGTCTACGCAAAGTGTCCAAGCCTTTTCAATCTCCTCTCTCACGTAGGCGTCGAAGTCCCCGTGTCCTTCTTTTTCCCTCGTAATGTCTGACCCGCTCCCTGGAAACGCGGCTTGTCCTCAACGACATTGCCGCTTTCGTCACGTTTCTTCACAGGCTTGATTGCATATCCGAGGAATAGTTGGTTCGGCGGTAGGCGGAGGGGCTGAGGCCCGTTCGTTCTGCGAACAGGAGGGGGATGCTGGGGATTCGTTGTTCCGGGCGTGGGCGTGGATGCCTTTGGTGTCGGGGTTTTGCTGCCCTTCTTGGCATTCAATCGATGACCTCCACTGAGGAAATTCGACGACACGGCGCGCGCGCCCGTAGCGGCGTCAGTCGACTCAGGAGCGATCGCCGCATAGTTGATGGACTGTGCCATCGTGCCGTGGGGGTGGAGCAGACCGCCGGACGGGAGCTTCCCACTCACGCCGCTTCGGGGAGTGCTGGTGCCGCTCTGCCGCTGGGGTTCTTCGTAGCCTACTGGGGCCGCAAAGTCGACCTCCAAGTCCGTTTCCAAAACCGAGATAGCGTTGGTGTTGTTAGACGGCTTGGTCTCCAGAACAGCCATTTCGTAGACTTGATCGTTGTAGGCAAAGGTGAAGACGTCTCCCTTGGTTAGGCAGGAGAAATTCCGGAAGGCATTTTCCAGGACGGCCTTGGGGTCACTGATGTCCAGGAACGAAGTTGATTGGGCTTGCAGCTTGATGAACTGCCCCGGGGGGAGGTCTGTCGATTTCACCTGAACCAGATCCCCTGGTTCGAGGAGGAGAGTTTGCATGAGCTACAGAAGGTCAGAAAGGCAAATTTCAACCAAAGAGCATAACATGGTATGTCATGTGTCTTACCCAAAAAGGCAGATATATTTTTCCCTCCTCTGCAATGAACTCCAGCACTCCGGCATGGGTCATTCTTTCCCGCGCCCCATTATGCAGTTCGAAGAGCATGGGATATGTGATATGCAGACGCGTCAACTTGTCCAGGGCGCTGGGAGGCATGATGACTTTGCCGCCGTGGTTGACACCCTCTCGTTCTGGGCCAGGCATCATCGCAACGGGGTAGCATCGGTAGTACTCGTCGAAGCGGCGGTTCGTGCCATGTCGAAGCATGGAAGAGCTGTAAACACCGTCCATGGGATCGTCATCCCAATAGCCAGCGCGAAACTATCGCAGTGAGTTTGGAGGTGAGCTTGGATGGCGACAAAGTCAACTCACCATGACGGAGAAAGATGAGCAGCGCGCCTGAGGATGGCGGGGAGAAAGCAAGAGAAAAGTCTCTGAGTGACCGATTGGAGTAACCACTTAGGGTGGTAGGACGTATCAGCAGTAAGAGGCTTTTCCTGAGTGCAGAGATGGGGTTTCGACCTCTCCGGCGTTGAGAAGAGTGAATCTCGTGAGCTTAGTTCGATAAAGCGGTCTTATCGCCAGTGACGCAAATGGCTCCGCGATGATTTTCCGAGCCGACCGCATACAACAACAAGAGGCGACAAAACTTCCGGCACTCTCTGCAGTAGCTTCCCAAGCATTCGCAAAGCTTGCTACGGGCTCTCTCTTCGTCCACGAGAGTCCGCTGTTTCAATAATTCCATTTCAATATCCTACGAAATCTATCTATGTCCGCCTCTCAGCCACGTCCCAAGCGGGCGGGTGAAGACTTCACCCGCACCCATCACCACGAAGACGACGACGCGAATGGTCCGTCGAAGAAGCCGCGCTTTGACCTTCGAAACCCATCTGCTCTCGCCCCAGATGCGCTTGAGGAAGACGCAGTCTTAGACGCAGACGAGATCGGGCGTCGCGGCCAACAAGTGCGGCGCAAAGCGGTCAATCTTGACGGATATGATTCGGACAGCGAAAACGAAGGGTTCGACGCGCGGATAGAAGCCAAGACCAAACAGCAGCGACAAAAGCACGATGCCGAAGACGATGACATGTTCGCGGAGCTACAAGAAGATTTTGGAGCCGAAGACATTGATGCCGACGAAGCTCTACGAAAGAATAAGAAATCCGTGCGCTTCCTACAGGACGACGAGATCGAGGGTCAAGAGGCATCGTCCAAAGGTGGCGGAACCTTGCATGCCGATCTTTCCAAGGGCGCCGACGAGATCGACAGAGAGGGCGAGGAAAGCGAAAGCGATGTCGCAGAGGAAGACCGTGCGGCTGTCGGGGCCGACATTGACAAAGAGTTGGGAGCCGGCGCAAAGAAGAAACACGCACCGCTACTGGATGCCTTCAATATGCGCTCCGAACAGGAGGAAGGTCGATTTGACGACCAGGGAAACTACATTCGAAAGGCAGCCGACCCAGATGCCGTTTACGATTCGTGGCTTGATGGTGTCTCCAAGAAAGACATTCGCCGAGCCAAAGAAGCCGCGGAAAAACGCGAGGCTGAGAGAAAGGAAAAAGACCGGATGAATGACAGTCTTCTGACTGGCGACGTACTGAAGACGTTGATCACTCATCTTCAGCGAGGAGAGACGGCCATCGAAGCGCTGGCTAGATTGGGAAAGGGGGCTCAGAAAAAGCCCAAATGGCAGAATAAGAAAAATAAGAACAAGTCCAAGCAGAACGGCGCAGAAGACACAGAGATGACCGAAGATGACCCGAATGAAGTCGCCCGGAAACAGGCCATCGATGCTATCACTGGAGCAGCTGATATTCTCTTGACAAGAGGTCAGGCGGAGATCTATGATGCAGAAAGAGAACTGCTCACCAGGCAATACCGGCGTGAGACAGGTGAGGACTGGGTCGATCCGCCTACCGAAGGAACAGAAGCCGAAAACAACGGGAATGCGCCTACCATGTGGGAATTCCGTTGGTCGGATGCCCGTGATGGGGGTGTCATACATGGTCCATATGACAGTGCGACTATGGAATCGTGGAAGAATGCCGGATACTTTGGTGAAGGCGTTGAGTTCAAACAGGACGCCGGCGAATGGACAAGCGACGCTACTTTTGTATGAAACACCACCTGGACGGGTCTATGGCTATTTCCTATCTACGTGTATATCATCAAGGATACCATGTGGGAAGATTAATCTGATAATTATCAATTGAGCTCACGCTCCGTTTTTCACATTCCAATTCGAGACCCAAAATAAAAGTACCCACACAGACGAGTTCTCAGCAAGCGCCAGCATTATCACATATCATTCAATGCGGAAAAGGGAGATGGGAACAAGTAAACATGAGGAGCAAAAGATGAAACTGCAAGAAAGGGGCGTGACCCCCTTTCCTTAAACGTGGTCACCATATGGAATACTCCGTCCTCGCAACACCGGAAAGAAATTCTATGTCAACGGGAACTCAGGAGATCTCCATGGCATCCCCATTAGCCGCGGATGCAGAGAAGTTGACAGTCCCTTGATCACCAATGAAGCGCTGCTCATAGGTGTTGACAAATTTGACACTCCGAGCAGGATCATAGAACAAACGGTAGCTGCGCTGAACGTCGTCGACACTGACTTCCTTGGCCTTTCGCTTCTGGCTGAGGAGGTGGGAAGTGGTGATGATGTTGCTAGCATAGCGGAGGTTGGATTCCTGGCCGATCTTGGTCAGAAGGGCGAGAGCATCTGGCGAGAGATCGATTTCCTCCTCTTGAGCCCGAATAGCCAGGATTTGCCGGATTTCGTCGGCAGAATAGGGCTGGGTGCTGACGATGACCACGCGGTCGAGGAAGTCGAGTGGAAGTCCGTGAGGAGAGGTGTACGTCGTTCCTCTGATGCGGGCCTGTCCGCGATTGCTGGCCATGATGACGATCGGGGCGAGTTCCGCCTCCAAAGCACGGTTGATGTAGGAGAAACACTCAATGTCCAGCATGTGTACCTCGTCAATGAACAACACACCAGGGATGATCTCCGCCTTACCCTCCTCCTTCCATTCAGCAACCTTGGTGTTGATCTGATCTCTCACCTCACTCCGAATCTCCCCGGTGTCACCAGAAAAGAGAGCCAGGAAACCTTGTGACCGAGAGTTGATCACATCAATCTCATGAAGGCTCACTGTATGTACGATCTCCTTCCGGACCTGAAGCTCGCCTTCGGGGCACTGCACGAACTTGGTATCGGCGCCCATTGCGTCGTAATCGCGAGAACGGGCGTACGAACGACCCAGCTTGGTAATCTTGCCCGACGACTTATCAATAGAAATGATGTCTCCAGCCATCACGCGCTCCTTTGTCATCGAATCGATCATCTTGGTGCCCATATCGTAGATCGTCTCCATGTCGGTGGTCTTGATCGTGAGTTTTCCTTGTTTGTTGCCCTGCAAGAATCAGCACTCAATTGCTTCGCCATAGAGTCAGTGCGGCTGTAGGGCTCTACTCACACCAGTGACACTACGATCAATCTGAATCTCCACAACCTCACCCTCAATGATCTCACTTTCCTCCTTGATCCGAACGCCAATGGATTTCCGGAATGCCTGCGTCAGCGCTTCGGTCTTCGACATCTCCATAGAGAAAATTTCGGACGACGCAAGCATTGTGAAAGGAACATCAGATCCGAGAGATTGCGCCATTCCCATCGCAATCGCCGTTTTACCCGTGCTGGGAGGACCAGCGATCAGCACCGCGCGACCGGCGATTTTCCCTTCCTTGACCATCTGCAAAATGACGGCGGCCGCCTTTCGAGCTTTCTCCTGGCCAACAAGGCCTTGCGAAGAGGTCCGGGGCTGCAGAGAGTCGGCATCGACACCCAACCCTCTGATATGCGAATGAGCGGCGATGAGGTTGAGACCCCGGAGCTCCTTGGTCTCCGCGACGGTGGAAATTGGCTACAGTCGGTAGTCAGTAATGCGGAGACAAAAAGAAAGACAGTCCAATGAAAGGATCATCCACTTACCGCAGCCATTGCAACTACCTGAGATCGTGGATGAGACCCGTGCGACAGCGATGACCAGAGTGAAACGCAGTAGCAAAACTTGGGCTGGACTGGAAGGGCGAAAGAGCTGCGCCGGGCAGAATCGCGCAGCCCACGCCACCGCTGTCCAGACCGCCCGGCAGAATATGGCAATTTCCATCACGTCCAAATCAGGCTGTCGCGCTGCCCCTGCAACTAGGCGGCAGACGCACGTCAACAATATCATCGATAGCATACTCCTACTTCTCCAAGTGCTGCCCGTGTCGTGGATACTTGACGACTCTTCATTCAAGCTCGGGATTCTATCCCACCCTGTCGCTCTTCCAAATTCACCTTCTGATACAGTATTCACCGTGTTTACAAATTTCGCCAATGTACCTATAAAGCAAGCCCGTTGACGGCGAAGCCTTCAACATTTCTGCTCTTACCCCGCCATTTGCGGACACAGTTCCACTTCATGTACTTATTTCAATATTGGGGCATGCACGTTCGGCTACGTTCCACACGCTTGGTCGCACCAAACCCCCGAGGACATTAAAATGAGCCCTCCACAACAACCTTCTCGTGACCCACGACTTAACAGAGGTCCTCCCGGCCCTTCATCCACACCTCTCCGACCCACGCCTGTCAGAACTCAAGACAATAACCCCAAGATTCCCTTCGTTCAGGGCATCTTCGACCTCGTAAACAGCGCTGTGAAAACGGGCAGTCTCCAGGCGGAGAAGGATACATTGCAGAAGGGCCAGGAACTGACTACGGGCCTCCTTCAGAAAGCTCAGGGGCAAAAGGCCTTCCCATCTCTTGTCGAATACTTCCAGCAGGCCAATGATGAAAACCGGGCCAAATTGGGCCGATTGGACGAGACCTCGAGGGAGCTTAAATCGCAAATTGAACAGCGCGAAAGGGACCTTAATAATCAATGGACTGCGTCCATATCTTCGACTCCTCGAATCGACGAAAAACGGCTGCAAGATGAAGTCAAGGCCGCCAAAGACGAAGCCAAAGCTGCCAAAGAAGACGCTGCGCAGGCGAAAGCCGAAGTGTCGAGGCTGATCGAATCGAAGCGATCAATGGAGAAGACATTGGAAGATCTCCGCGAAAGGCTGGAAAATGTGGAACGAGCTTCAACTGGACGCGCTGCAGACGTCAACCATCTCTTGGAAACTAGCACAAAACTTGGGGCAGCTCTCAATAAGATGGGCTCTGGTGAGCTTCCGGTGGAGGTGACAAACAAACTTTGCCAAAATGTCACAGCACGACTGCAGCCTCAGATTGAAGGAGTGAAGCACTTAAATACGAAGTTGGACGCGAGAGTGGCCAAGGTTGAAAAGGCATTTGCCCCGTTAGAAGCTCTTCCTTCGAGAGTTGATGAAATTGACGGTCTTGTTCAAGAACATGCCAAAAAGGTGACACAGTCCAACGTCGACAAGACCGTGAAGCTGTACAAACAAATTAACTCTGTTATCCCCCGCCTTGAAGCTATGGTCCCCCGTCTGGAAAAGATGGAAGCCATGGGTCCTCGTCTTGAAAAGATTGAAGCTATGGGCACTCGCCTTGAAACGGTTGAGGCGAAGCTAAATAAGTCCGATAACGTTGTCGCAGTTTTGAATGGAAGCTCGCACTCACCGACAGGACTGCCCTTGGAGCAACTGCGAGAGTTCGTCAAGCATCAGACGTTCCAGGATTTCGTCGACCTTCAGAAGTACAAGGATGATCTCCTCTCTGGCGTGGTGACAAAAGTACAATCGTCCGTCGGCGAGGTCCAGAAGCAGCTGGATGCATTGAAAGACGAACACGGCCGGCGTTCTAGCCAGATTGTAGCTTTGCAGGCCGACTGTACTAAGTTTTCAGAGCAGATAGCGGCTGCCAACGCTGAAACCACCAGGATCTCTGACGAAATGAAAAATCTGGCTCCTGTGACTGCAGTACAGCAGCTCTGGGGCAATATGAATACCTTTCATCAGAACTTGGAGTCATGCAGGGTTGGGGTGCATTCTCTGGAATCGAGGTTCAACAGTCTGTCGACCGAGCCTGTTGTTAAGAGTATGGTGGTTGCCATGCAGGAGATGTATCCATCGGCTGGACAACTGACAGATCAAGTTGCACAGCTGAGGCAGCGACTTGAAGAAGAATTGCCTGCGCTCAAACAACGGATGGATACATTATCCGAGACTGAATGTGATCATTTCAATCAATGGCAGCACACTGCGGCCCAACGCCTGGACGATATCAATCGACTG
The DNA here is from genome assembly GCA_001931935.1 of Aspergillus aff. floccosus IMV 01167. Classification (NCBI taxonomy): domain Eukaryota; kingdom Fungi; phylum Ascomycota; class Eurotiomycetes; order Eurotiales; family Aspergillaceae; genus Aspergillus; species Aspergillus aff. floccosus IMV 01167. The sequence continues at coordinate 33,094 of MSJE01000005.1, forward strand.
AGGAATGACCATGCCAGCCTTACCCAAACACTGAACCCTCTATGGGAACGGCATGCGGCCGAACGAAAATTGCCCAGTGAGGATGACGTGAAAAATCTCCGTGCTGAGTTGGGCTTGTTACGAGAAAAGCTTGGCGGCCTTGCATCCCAGACTAGCGAGATAAAAACGCAGTCAACTCTCTGCAGAGAGGGCAATGGAACCGCACTTAAGAACTATGGCGAACTCGCTGAGAAGATCCAAACTACGACGGCAGAACTCCAAGGACTAAAGAATGCACTCAATGAGATGAAGTCCGCCAATGACGATAACTCCAGAACCGTCAAGAACCTAGTGGGCCAAGTCAAAAAGTTGGGAGACGGATTGTCGGAGGTCACGTCTACAAATACGGGCAATTCAGCAGTGACGGCTCTCGAGACTGAGTTGAAAAAGCTGGGAGATAAATCACTGGAACTTGTGTCAACAAACACAGGCAACTCTGAGACACTGAAAGCTCTAGAAATGGAGCTGAAGAAGCTGGGACATGAATTGGCTGAAGTCAAGTCAAGCAATCTGGAAAACTTCAAATCACATGACAAGGACCTGAAGACCTTGTCCACGAACATAGAGGATTTCGAGGGAAGGGTCCTGGAGACACTTGAAAAGAAGTTGGTAGATACCTTGTCACAGGTCCTTCAATCCAATGCAAGCCAGCCGAATGAGAGTCAACAAGACAATGAATTATCAGCCTTGGTCCTTTCACGGCAAGAAAGTCCTGTGGAAATGCCCCGGCCAACGGTCGAAAATGGCTCACTGTTGCCGAAAAAGAAGAAGAAGAAACGGCTCCGACCTTCAGGTTCTGACGATGAAGGATCTTCTTTCCCACCTGGGCCATCAAATCTCGTGTCGTCACCACAAATGGGTACTCGAGATACTCCAGTGGAGGCCAACCGGCGAAAGAAACGTAAGAAGAAGGGAGATGCTAAAACAGAAGCGAGAAGAGAGGATGCAATCCTCATTGAGGACGATTGAACCTATCCCGACGATGTCACGAGTCGCATTTTGCATTGTTAATAAGATTCCCCCGACTGTTGTCACCATGCGAGCTGTCTTCCGACATTTTCTTTGTTAATATTCTTGGATGAAACACTCCGAGCATCTTTCCTTCAAATCATACATCTTCTTGCATGTCTATAATGCTAGGTACATACAGAAGTGCCTAATCAGCGCTTCATGCAGAAATGTCTAATAAGTAAATACACGAGTCTTACGGCGCCTCCTGTAGGAACTTGACAACAGCTAAGTAGATGTCAGTATCACGCAGTAGATCGCGGACAAGCGTCAGCACTCACCTTGTCTAAAACCCTCCGGGTTCTCTGAGATGAGCCAGTGGCCGGCTTCAACGTCCGCGATTTCCGCGTTGGGGAAGAATTTCTTGATCGCTGGGATAGTATCGTCGCTGACATATCTGCTCTTCGTGCCCCTGATAAAGAGGGCAGGACCCTCGTATGTGACGGCATCAGATTCCCGATACGGGAAATCAGCCATGTGGTTGAGCGAGTCTCCAATTACCGAGAGCGGGACGCGGAACTTCATCGTCTGGTCCTCCGCGGACCGGACGAGATTCGTAAGCAAAAATTGCCGGATAGGCAGGGACTCTTCGTATTCCTGGAGAATTTTGTCTGCATCGGATTGTTTCGTCACGTTCTGAGCCTCGATGTGCTGCATACCGCGGACATATTTCCCAAAGTCGCTCTTCAGCACCGCATTGACGGGCGCGTTGTCTACAGGCACCAGCGCCGAGACGAGTTCCGGCGAGCCCAGTGCAACGGCCATGGCTGCCTTTGCACCCCTAGTGACATGTCAGTGGAGGAGGGCACAAGAAATCGGGCGGGGGTGGCTATACATACATGGAATGCCCGATGAGCACGCACTTGCCCAGCTTCTGCTGCTCGATGAACTGGATGACATCGTCCGCCATGACGGAGTAGTTGTGCTCCTGAGAGTGGAACGACTGGCCATGGTTACGGAGATCCTAGTAATGTGAATGAGCCTCCGTTGCGTTCCGTTCATATCGCGACTTGATGCACAAACCACAGTGAAGATCTGTCGTTTCAGATCACGTGCCAACGCTCTATGACGAGTCAGTAAATGCATGTGAGATCGGATCAGGCGGTTAAAATGGAACGGAACTCACCGACTGATACTTCTGTTGTTCTGTTTGGAGCCAAATAGCCCATGCAGGAAGAGTATCGGGCTGCGGGTGGCTTCCTCCTTTTCGGGGCCGAAGACCTGATAGGATAGGTCAGATCGCAGCACGCGGGCGGTCGAGAAGGCGCGCGCGCTGCGGAGGCCCCGGAGGGCTATTCGGGGACGGAAGAGGGCGATGTTCATGGAGAGTTTGTTATTACTTTAGGTATGGAGTAGAAGAGAGTATTAGAATTGGGTCTATCCCGGCATTTGCTGGAGGGTTCGCAGATGGGGTGACTCAGCATGTATCCGATTCCCGATTTGTCCGTCGGATCTCGCCGCCAAGTCTTAGCCTTCTTCATCTCTACGGAGTTGAGCCATAGATTGATTGTTTTGCTTCCGCGGTTGGGATCATTTCTAGAGGCCTGTAAGGGCTGGTGAAGATTGCTCGCCCACGGAATATACAGGATGTTAGCGCTGGGAATGGCCCGTTTGAGTTTATGGACAATAGGTGATATATCGACGTTTGTACATTAAGCATGATGTCAAATGAGCCATGAGCGCCGTTCTCATCTTAAAGAGAGGCACGCGGGTGCTTCGCATCCTCCTTGATCATATCGGCCGCTTTCTCTGCTACCGCATAAACTGATGACAAGATATTGCCGCTCACATTCCCGGGGAAAACACTGGCATCTACCACTCTGAGTCGTTTCACACCCAGCACCCGCAGCCGCTCGTCGACGACCTGGCCGATAGCACAGGTTCCACAGGGGTGATACTCAGTCATGCAATATTCCCTCACCGCTTCAGCCGCCTGAGACCGGCTCTGCAGGTTGACGCTAGGGCTCGGCAGCGCCCGACGCACCACCTTGTCCTTGAGCCCTGGCGCGCCCGTGATCTTGTCGCAGAACCCAAGGCCCGCGGCCAGGATGTCGACGTCAGCCGAATTTGTCAGATACGCCGGGTCAATAGTCGGATTCTGACGTGGGTCGCTGCTTGTGATGTGCACCGTGCCCCGAGACGACGGATACTGCAGACAGGCCACAATGGTGAAGCCATTGGGATCCTCCGTGGACCCGGGTTTGGCGAATTTACTCTGGTCGCCAGGGGCGTTCTCGAGGTCGACGGTTCCCTGGGCCAGGATGTACTGGATGTTCGCTGACGAGGGGCTGCGTAGATGTTTGACGATCTGCTCGCGCTGCTTCCGTTGGAACGCGCTTTTGACCGGCGCAGAAAGAATCTTCTGGCAGGTCGCTTCCAGCTCCTCCTTGGAGACAAGGGATGAGTACGGCAGAAAGCCCATGCAGCTGGTCGGTGCAGCGAGAATTCCCGTGCGGTCCTTGGCATACATGTCCATGTGCTCCTGGGCAACACTGGGGTCACGGAGGGCGTCAAACGACATGACACCGTCTTTCAACTCGTACACGGCTCCGCTCAAGACATGGTCCTGGAGATTCGCTCCCACTCCCGGCAAAGCTACCCTGCATTGCACTCCGGCCGACTTCAAGACGGACGGGTCACCGATGCCGGACAACTCCAGTACCTGCGGGGACTTGTATACACCGCCGCTGATAATGACTTCCCTGGTTGCGCGCACGTCGTACGTCGTTCCTGCATGCATAAACTGGACGCCGGAAGCTGACTTTCCCTCCAACGTGACGCACACAGCCAGCGCTTCGGTGAGAACCTTCAAATTCGGCCGCGTCAGATTCGGCAGTAAGTATCCCGTGGCCGCATAGCTTCGGGTCCCCTTGTCGCCTCGCCTGTCCACCGCGGTGAGCGATGAGAAGAAGCCAAGATGGTCTCCTCCCCACGGGTCCACAGGGCTTGCGGCCATGCCGGACGCTTCCTTGGCGGCTTGGATGAAGTACCGCTCCAGGGGGTTTCTCCAGTTGTTGAAACTCGTCTCGATGGGACCATGCTGGCCGTGGCTTTCTTTCCGGAACTGGAGGAACTCGTTATCACCTGGAAGCCCGACCCGGGTGTCATCCATCCGTTCATGCTTTCTGAAGTAGGGCGCAATAGACGACCAGGACCAGCCTTTGCCAAAGTCACCCCAATCGTCGAAATCCTGTTTCGACCCTCGCACGTACATCATCTGGTTTCCAATCTTAGTAACAAAGCAACCCAGCGGGTCAGATGCAGGCTAATGTCTACTTACGCCGTTGGTGGCACTGCAACCACCCAGCATCTTCCCGCGGGTCTGGTGATGGATCTTATTGTGGTTTCCTTTCTGCGCAGGGATTAGAAAATGGTTCACATCCACGAAGGCCCAAGCTCATACCTGGGGCACGGTATACATCAACCAGTCGTATTCCGGATTTGACAACATCTGAGGGAAGAGGGCGGGGATCCGGACGAGTTCGTTCTTCGTCTGGTCCTTGCCCGCCTCAAGCACTCCGACGTTCACATTAGGGTCTTCGCTCAGTCGAGCCGCCAGGGTCAGGCCTGCGGTGCCTCCGCCAACGATGACGTAGTCGTAGGAGACGCGACGAAACTCCTCAAGGGAGCAGATTGCATTAGCTGCGAGTTGAGAGACTGATCCCGCCATTGTTCTGACTCGCGACACTGAATCAAGCTGTATAGAAAAATTGACCCCTAGTTTGTAACACGGCGTGGATTCCAACTGAGTGGGGGATGTAGTTTACGTCGAGCTGAAGTTCGAACGAGTTGTCGAAGAAGCCGTTGACAATCCCAACGAACGGGAATGAGCGGCGATTCACCGAGCCAGTGGGCGCTGGAACAGTCAGGCTAGCTGTAGCTATTTATGAAATCAAGCGACAGTGGTGCAATCGAGTAATAGCCCCGGGCCGTTGCGCCTAGTAGATAGTTAGCGGCATGGAACCCACAGGCCGCACACCTGCACGACTGATGATGCGCGCAGCAACTAGTGCGCCCACTAGACAAGATCCATCGCGACCGGGTCTCGATCGGGATCAGACAGTCGAGGGGTTCTATCGGGGGTGACAGATTGGCGGGATTGAGATGCGATCTGAAGCTGAGAGGAGCGGGCGAATGGTGTTGCATTGCGCGCTGTTACTCAGCCCCTGGTAGGAGTCTAGCACTGAAACGGGCATCGCCAGCAACACCAAGCTAGAACTGCTCCCCGCAGTGTGAAATGCCACATCCCGGCCTGTTTCTCCCTGGGTCCAATCGCTGTCCGTTGCGCGTTCTATCATCTGACGGCTTCTCTCCCTCTCATACACTAACTAACTACCCTCGCAGTAAATGGTCTAGCGAACATGTTCATCCTACGCCGCTCTGCCCCTCACTAATGAGCGAGCTTTAATTTATCTCCAAGAACTCTTTTCCCCCTGTTTCTCTCGTGTCCCTGGATCCCTCCCTGCGACTATCCTCAGGCCACTGTAGTCACCATGGCGGCCACCGACCTTACGAAAAACTTCCATACCAAGCTCTTTATCGACAATAAAGTGCGATTATCCTATTTACATACACAATATAAACATTAAGAAACTAATTACAGGCGAAATAGTATGTTCCAGCCAAATCAGCATCACGCTTAACCGTCCGCAATCCATACGACAGCTCGATCGTGACCGACGACATCCATTGCGCAGGCGAGGAGGATGTCAACGATGCCGTTGCCGCCGCTCTCAAGGCATCCCGTGGTCCCTGGAGCCAGATGCCCGGCCAGGAAAGAGCCAAGCGCATGCTCGCCCTGGCAGATCTACTTGATGCACACGCCAACGAATTGACAAAGCTCGAAAGTCTGTCCATCGGGCTTCCGATTGCGATTTCTCGGGGAATTGGGGGCGTCATCGGAGCCGTATGGCGCTATTATGCGGGATTCTGCGACAAACTGCCCGGCGAGTTTGTCCCGGAGGGCGACGAACGCGTTTTCAAGGTCGTCCGATACGACCCATTCGGTGTCTGTGCGGGTATTGGTGCCTGGAATGCGAGCTTGTTCTTCTTCAGTATGAAAATCGCCCCCGCCGTCGCAGCCGGTAACACCTTCATCTTCAAGTCCTCCGAAAAGTCCCCTCTCGGTGCACTTCAAATCGGAGAGCTCATTGCCAAAGCGGGCTTTCCGCCGGGAGTCATCAACCTGCTGAACGGTGATGGCTCCACAGGAGCTCTGTTGGCGTCGCATATGGGTATCCAGCGAATCAGCTTCACCGGGTCCGTGGAGACTGGGAAGGCCATTCAGGCCGCTGCGGCGCAGAGCAACTTGAAGAGAGTGACCCTCGAGTTGGGAGGCAAATCCCCTTCCATCGTTTTCGATGATGCGAATATAGAAGAGGCCCTCATGTACGCCTCGCAAGGCTTCCTGGTCCACTCGGGCCAGATATGCGTGGCTGCTTCGCGACTTCTAGTACACAAATCGATCGCCGACCGATTCGTTGCGGAATTGAAAGCCCGATTTGAGGCACTCGTCGGTGCGTCTGGAGACCCCGCGCAGGACACCACTTTTCTCGGTCCCGTGGTCGACGAGGGTCAGAAAGACCGGATCATGTCTTTCTTGAACGGAACGAAGAAAGCAAAGGAGGATGTCGTCTTGACTGGGGGCGTATCAAAAGGCAACTTTGTCTCGCCGACTATCTTGGTGAATCCACCTCTGGACTCTCCAGCGTGGACGCAAGAGATCTTCGGTCCAGTTGTCTGTGTTCGAACCTTCGAGACCGAAGATGAAGCTGTCGAAATCGCCAATGCTACCACGTACGGTCTCTCATCCTGCATTTACACGAAAGATATTCCACGGGCCCTTCGTCTCGCCAAGAGGCTGCAGGCTGCTGGAGTTGCAATCAACTCCAACCATCAGCCAGACTATGATACGCCACTATCTGGATGGAAGCAGAGCGGTAACGGTAGTTATGAAGGAGGTCGGGCGGCGATTCTGAGCTACTTACAAGCCAAGACAGTCATGATCAATATGACAGCGAAGCTGTAGGTAGCTTGAAAAATTGCATCGAAGGAGTGTTGATGATGACCCCAAACTGTACATAATCTCCTGGAATCGAACTCACGAAAGCGTCTTGGGTATGTTGTCTGGGATCCCAACCCGCCATGATGATGGCTCAATCTCCGGAAATGGGAACAACCACAAAGGTTTTACAGAGTCGTGATAAGCATCCCAGCATTGATGGCATTTCCCATCAGCAATGTCCAGGGAAAATTCGAATCGGTCGCCGAGCGTGGAAGCTGTGAGTGATTCGGAGCTGGCAAAGGGTATCGACATGCACCATGCACATCGGCCACGCTCGGTAGTAAGCGAAGTATGAATTGACGCTCGCCTTTACTTGGAAAATGCTGACGAATTCTCTTGCAATGCACTGATGCATTGATGGCGGTGACAAAGAGCTCGGTCTAGGTGCTCTGCCCAGTGTCTCGGCTGAGAGAAGTTCTGCGCCGATGCATCCTGCAAGCACAACAATCTACTAGGCACCATCCGTGTAAGGTGAATATCGTCTGATGGAGGTCTAAGTCGAAGTCCAGCCAGCACCTCAAACCGACGAGAAATTCGCAGTCACAGCCAGGCTCTGGCAGAACTGCTAGCCGACTTAGGCATCATGAGCTTCTGGTCAGCTCGCTGAAAAGATTGACAGGCCATTGGCATTGAGTAAGAGATCGAACGCTTCCGGTGTGCCTTTTATTCGGAGATCTTTCATAGACGCGAATTGAGCGTTTTGTTTTCTCGACTGAAAAAGTCTCTCGAGAAGATTTGTCGTTCGCTTGATGTCACCAAAGTGGGATCTCTCCCACAGCTTTTGCAAGCGTCCGAGCAGGTACAACATCTCCGTTTCTCGTTGCACTGTACATCCAAGTATCGCAAAGGGCCAGGCATAGTGCTGATTCCAGAACAGACCGTCCACGTCAGATTGGAGACTGGTCAAGACCTGCTTGACTCTCGCCTGTACGAGACCGTCTTCGGCTGAAATTTCAGGGTGCATGGTCTTATGGAGTAAGATATCGGCGGTCAAGGCAAAGAGCTCGGCCGCACGCTGTATCTGTCCAAGCACCTCTACAGCCGGGTCGACTCCATTACCCGAATCGATGGGCGATTGGCGATGTATCCATTGACCGAGTTCCTCCCGTAAGGACGCCGCAAACAAGCTGTCTTTGCTATTGAGCGGAGTCCGACGGGAGAGTCGCGAGATTTCCAGGATTACTCGACATAGCCGCGGCGGCATAGCAAACACCGATAAATCACTCTCTGCGAGGTACTCTTCCACCTGGTCCCACGAAGCATACTCTGGCAGCCACTGGAGATCAGGACTCAGGAAGGCAGTAGTCGCAGCATGGTAGAGTAGGGCTGCAGCGCACGTCTGCTGGAGGGGAGTGATATGTTCAGGTTGACTCTTAGCCGACCGTCTCACTTTAAGGGCCATGATGCGTGTTGCGCCTAGCAGGTGAGCAATGGCTTTGGACGATGGGCCTGATTGTATTCGCTGTGTCAAGCTCGGTCAGTTATCAGCCGTTATTGGTACGCTAGATCTACCAAGACCCTCCGGTTTACTCTATGAAACATACCTCAAATATGCACAAAGATACGGTCAACAGAAAAAGCCAGTCTTCAGTGCCGGCGAGTTTTGAATCTTCGATCAACTTCCTTGTGGCGAAGACAGCGCTGGAGTAGTATTTGAATGCATGAACAGGTACCTTCTGGCCACAGTTGGAAAGGAAGCTCGAAGCGCATGCCAGGAATGAGTCCCTAATGCAGGGGTACTGGACGCCCAGGGTCAGGACTTCGTTGTGAAAGGCCGAGGGGGTGCCGGGAATGAGCATCTGCGGCAAGACCACGGAGCCAAAATACGACAGCAAAGCCTCGCTTGTCGTGCTATCGAAAATCGTCAAATTTCGGGACGATGAGACGAGGATGTTTTCCGGACTGCGTTGGCGGACGAGGGCGTTGGACTTCCCCGCGGATGGAGCCTTGTCGGATTCCCAGATACACGTGAGATGATTCCGACGACAGGCCCTACACTCTCTGCTTTCCTCATCGCATTTCTTCCGGCGAATGCGGCCTACCGCAGCGGGTTACCATCCCATGCCACGATCCCCGAGGATGCAGAAGACACTTACATGTTAGACAGCCTGATTTCGTTCTCCACTTCGCTGGCATGGCGGACGACTCGTGGTGGATCTCAAACCGTTAGCTGTCAGCGGCATCAGGGAGAAGATCTGGGGGATGGACAATCTCCCGTCCCACGTGACGGTTAGCTAATCCGTGTATCCCCTTTCTCGTGCCCGCTGATAAGATCATCCTCCATGTGGTGATCCGCAAACCATAAAGGCTATTTGCATCCTTCCTTACCTTACATCTTGTTTCGGTACTGGTTTAGTGTCGATAATTGGCTGAAAAGATGTTCAACGATCCAGTATCGCGTGGTGAATTTGTTATGCATAAAGCACGGACACGTGGTGCAATAGTTTACACCCATCTAAATCGGAAAATATATCGCCACAATGTGGCGTCACTTCCATATTTCATATAGATATTACAAACCACCACCAGGTGGTCATAACTTTCAATGAGCATGGACATGTGTCTTGAGACAAGACCCTAGCAGGTGCTTTAGTAGAATGACAGTGAGCCCTATGAAATCTACCAGCGTTTCTAGTGTTGTATACACTGACCGACAATGCCACCTGGGGAGCCAAGACGAGTCGAGGCCCTGCGAATGTTGTAAGAACCTCGAGTAGGTGAATAGATGGCTTATGTTATTTTGGAACTGCTTAGATCAGATAGATACCTGGGTCCTTGAGGAATTTATATGAAGATTTCTGTGGTATCCATCCCCAGAATGTCGAATGTTTATTCACCGCAGGTTGCAAGACACATACTAATGCATGAATGATTGACGAGGTATATTGCTTCATGAGTCGTCTATTGTCCGTAGATGCACTTTATAACAGTATATGTACATAGCAACATCCCATCATCCGCTCAACAATGATACAAGGCAAAGGTGTGGAGAAGGTAGCGGACACATCTAGCTGTCCAACAGACCGGGGACCTTCTCGCAAAGGTACTCAACAACAGCATCGGGGCCACGCTCTACCTGCAAACCAGGAGGAAGTGCGTGCGTCTTGATGTCGGGCTTGATTTCGCGGGCGATGGAATGGATCTCGCGAGCCTGCTCGTCGGTCCACATGGAGGCGCTGAACTATAAGAAAGTTAGAAATGAGATCTCAGTTCGAACAGCCTTGCAATTATTGTCCATTATGCAGACTCTGAAGAACAGCTGCCACTTACCAGAACATCGGGCATGAGCTTGGTCACTGTAGGCCGAACCTCTTCGATCGCTGGAGATCGTATTAGTATCGCAATGCGCTGACATCACGGATTGACTAAAGAGCACATACTGGCACAGTTGGCCTCGTGGATGATAGTGTAACGATCCTTGAGGGCCTCAATCATGCGGCCGATCAGGCGCTTGGCGCGCTCGGGCGCGGTGTTAACGGTGACGAGACGGAAAGGACCCTTGGGAGCAGACATTTTGATCTCACGATAATAGATCCGAAAGCCAAATTAGCTGCTTAGAGGGCGGACATTCCGCTTTTAAGGAGGGGCACATCTTTTCTTTGCCCCTCGGCATATCCGACGATGTTTCCTCCCCGCTTGCGGCATCCCCACGTTGAAACGTGGGGATCTTCCCGGCATCGGACTTCGGACCTAAGCTCTTCCAATCACGCATGTCGAATCTGGGCTAAAGGAGCGAAAGCATCGGTTTACCTCCCACAATGTGCGAGTTTTCTCCACTGGATCCCGCCATGAATGGTGTATCTGCTCGGGGCTAGATGTGCACCCCGCGCGATGTCGGGGTAGAAATAATCCGTCAGAAAAGTTCGCGAAACCATCTTAATTTCTTCACTGTTGCTGCTGGATTGAGCCTGAGCCTCTCTGCAACCTCATTGTATAGCTGCATAAACCAACGACACTCGTATCATGTCTAAGATCGCGTCCACCTTCTCGCGTATGTCACAGACTTGACTTCCCCGAGTCGCAACCCCAAACCCCGGAAATCGTTGCTAACAGAATCCAGGCCTTGTGCGCTTCGTTCCCAAGTCGAACCCCTCTAAAATCCTGATCGGTGAGCCCGTTGATCCGCAACTGGATGTCGGATTGGCCATCTACCAGGGCAAGGATGTCTCCGTGCGGCCGTTCTCTGGCACATCCGTTCTCAACCCCGGACAGAAGACCGAAGCCACCGAAACCATCAGCCGCATTCTCTCTCCCCTGTCGCAGAGTGAAGTCGGTTCGATTCGGTGCATCGGCCTGAACGTAAGTCCTCTTGGCTGTCGACCACCCTAGAAGACGGCAGCCAAATCAGCTGAATTGACCATTGCAAATAGTATGTCTCCCACGCCATCGAGATGAAGCTGGACATCCCCGATGTGCCTACCCTCTTCTACAAGCCCTCGACATGTCTCGCCGATCCCTGGCCCGCCCCAACTATTCTCCCCAAAATCACTCAGGTGGACAACACGGGCGACTACGAGTCCGAAATGGTCATCGTCATTGGCCGTGACGCCAAGGATGTCAGCGAGGCCGATGCCCTCGATTATGTTCTCGGTTACACTGCCGCCAACGATGTTTCCAGCCGGACGTCGCAGATGAACCAGAGCCAGTGGTGCTTCTCGAAGGGATTTGATACCGCCTGTCCGATTGGTAAGATCATATCGTTCTTGCGTGATCGAGCCCTGCTGACCGAGTCCACAAAATAGGACCCGTCCTCGTTTCCTCCGCTCAGTTCCCCGACGCCAGCAAATTCAAAATTCGTGGTATCAAGAACGGCAAGGTCCTGCAGGATTGCCCTCTGACGTAAGAGACCCTGTGCTCATTCCTGTATAGCATCGAGTGGTACTGACGAGACCGCACACAGCGATTTGATCTTCAGCGTACCTAAGTTGATCAGCTTCTTGTCGCAGGGCACTACTCTCCCGGCTGGCACCATCATCCTGACCGGTACGCCCCCGGGCGTTGGAGCGGCCAAGAACCCCAAGGAGTTCTTGAAGGCTGGTGACGAGTTTGCGGTTGAGTTGTTGCCCCATGTTGGAACGTTGATCACCAAGGTCGAGAACCAGGCTTAATTCATGGAGTGGCGCTTTACGGAAATTCCCTTTATAGGCTGTCATGTATGTAGTTATGAATTTTAGCATGAGTCCGTAGAAAAAAGCTCTACGCATTTGAGAGTGTTCTGTTTGCTCGTTCCTCCATGTTGGCCACCCACAGATCCCCACGACCCACGATGACCGAGTCCCCACATCGCCGAAGGTAATTATGACCGAGGATTCGGAGATAAGAGCTCATGCTAAACACTGTATTCATGTTGCCAGGATTAGTTCTTTGTTGGATAAATCGGTAGTTCATGCAGCTTGATGAAGCGGTGTGTCTATGGAATCCTCGAAAATGGAAAGAAAAGTAGCTATCGCTCAGTAGACGCATCAAGCGTAATCAAAATTTGGTACTATTGTTGTCGAGGACTCGAAGCATCCAAGTTTTAAATTCAAGAAGAATATGGCATGAAACGATTGTGATTAGTGTGCTCCAAATAGGCTGTTAGAACCAACAATCTTCAAGAGCAATCATAGTTGCCTTATCGCAGATTCGCGCTGTTGTCAAAACATAAAAAAAAATCGCTGTCACCCGGATAGCAATTTCCCTGATAGCCTGTAGTTTGCGATAAGTGCAATTCAGTAAATTTATTCCTGCAGGCAGTGAGAATAGCTATCTCCGAAACATAGGGATAAACTATAGTATGAGCGAGTCCTGACTGCGTTTACATTCCTAGTGCACATGCCACCATATAGAAAGTGGATATGACTTTAACCGTGCGGAGTAAGTCTCCTCCGTGTGCGTAGGGCGCCCAATCGCCGCGCCTTTCGGGGAGAACTTTCACGCAAACCCTAACAGGATGCCAGTTTCAATGCTAGATGGGAGACATGCATCGCGACCGAAATCAACACAGAGGAACAAGCCTGCAATAATATATACATATTATATAGATTTGCAGCCATAACGAAAAGACACCTCTATCCAATGTGTCCATGTCCCCGGGCCAAGCCGGCGACTTGCCGATAGTTTTGTTCGGGGGCCCGATCGGCCAGCCGTCAGGAGACACTAGCGTGGTCTGACAGCCTCGCTTTCCCGACCGTACGACTTCGGGTGCGCAACCCGGCGTGGGATAGCCCACTTATAGGGGTAGAATATATGCAGTGGGATAGACTTTTAGCAGGCGGCTGAAAGCTTTGCGTTTTTTTCTCATATAACTGTCCTCCGCCCGGCCTACTTTATCTATCGATCATTCCTTGATATCCTCGTTCGTTCTTGTTGACCATACCCATCAAAAGTCTGTTCTTCTATTCTATGGCCATTCCAATCTATATACAGTCGACGCCCACTGCTCCACTCATGACACGTCTATATCTATTGAGACCTCCATGCACGGTCTAACCTATCCATTTCTCTTCGAAAACGAATGATGAAAAGATTTACTCCATCTCCGGGCGCCATTTGCGGCCCAAGAAGTGCAGAAAAAGGGTCGGGATCACACTAACTCCAACCATCAGAGCAACACAGACACCCGCAGACTCAGCAATGCCGACGCTTTCAAACATATCCGGGAACCTGACGTCCGTTAGCATACACGCGAAACAGAAAAGCCTTACGTTGCGAACAAAGATGACTCACCAGAACGGACCGAGGAAACCCCAGATCTGCCGAACGAATGTGATGAACACGCCGACGCTAGCAGCTTCCTTGGGGTAACAATCGACAGAGTACGTGATCAGGACGGTGGTGACAATTTGGTTACCGGCAGCCCCGATGGCAATGCCAATGATCGGAGCTACGTTCCAGTGACCTTGCTTGGCCTGAGAGGTGCAGACCAGAAAGACAATGGTCCCCACAATGGAACAAATGTAGCCCAGGTAGCTGAGCCACAGACGGTACTCGGGTTGAGGTTTCCGCTGGATCTTCTTCGCACGCGTGTTCATCCAGAGGTCGGACATCACGCCTCCCAGCTGCTCCCCGATGAGCGATCCAATGATAGGACCCAGGAATTGGAGACCCAACTGCTCGGCGTTGAGCTCGAACTTGTGCTGCAACAGCGCTGGAACCTCGACGGTCGCCAGGACGTTGCTCAGGAGGAAGATCATAGCATAGGAAGCCGCGGGGATCATCACACAGGGATACATGAACATCGAAAGAGGCTTGACAAATTCGTACCAGGTGAAAGGAGTCGGGTCAATTCGACGCAGCTGCAGATATTCTCTCTTCCACGCTGGCTCCTTGGGATCGGTCTCACCGTTGACGTACCTGGTCTCGGGACCAAGGAACAGATACAAGATGAACTGAACACCATTGACCTGGTACACAGTCAGTATATTGCCTAAGGCACCCTGGATTTGATGGCTCTGTGGAGAAGCTACTCACAATTGCCAAAACCCAGTAAATCCACTCATAGCCGGCACGGTACACCACGAAACCAAAGATGAACGGGCCCGACGGAATACCCAGGGTGACTAGCAGAGTCCACACACCCATGTATCGGGCACGGTCCTTTTTGAAGTAGGTTTCCATCACAACCGCACTACCGATGGCTGCAACCAGGGAAAATGTCAGCAACTGTCACCAAAACGGTCCCTTCCCCCAGGGGACCTACCGGAGGCGGGAGAGATGAAGAAGGCCTGTAAGGCTCTACATGCAGCCGTCGATGCATAATCAGGGCTCTTGGCACATCCGATGTTGCATACCATGCTGCAAATCAGGGAAAGTAGGAAGATAGGGCGACGACCGAAGCGGTTTGATAACGGCTTCCAGAACAGAGGCGCACCGCCTAGAATGGCAATTTGGAGAGAAGTCAAATAACTCGCTTTCTGGATCGAAACACCAAACATTTCGGAGATCCTTTCGAGTTCAGATTAGCATGGAAAAATTGCAAGTCTTGTGAAAGGGTAGGCTTACGTTTCATAAGCTGGAATGATACCAGCGGCGGCAAAAGTGCCCATGCACGCATGGAAGGCTACGAGGCATAAGTTGGCCAGTTTCTAAGTGCAACGCACCCTGTTAGTTGGGAGTCCATTGATTCATGGAAAAAGATCTGGCTTCTAGAGTCGACTCACCTTCCATCCAGGCCAGTTGTAGGGATCAGCAGGATCCATACTCGGAATGGGATCCAGCTCTAACGTGCCATGTCGTTCCAGTAGATATTCTTGATGAGGCTTGGAGATGCGTGATGCTACCACATCGGCGTAGGAGACAGGGATGCCTGTCTCCGTGCTCTCAAGAAGGTCAACCCCGGCCTTTCCCGGCTGATTGGGATCCTGGGGATCCTTAGGGGGCTGCATCTCCATAGAAGCAGTCATTGTCAAAACGTCTGCCCTATGAGGGACAAGGGATGAGAGTAGCAAGGTTGGTCGAGGAACACTTGAAAAACCCCAGACTACCTGTGGTTAAAGCTACCGTTCAACTCTTTTTAAAAGTCAGATTTTGGGGAAGGGTGTGCGGAGGGTGAAAGGGGGGCGGCAAGTCAGGCGAGCGAGGAAGATCCATTGTGGTTCCTGGGGAGGACGACCCCCATTTGCTGAATCATGCGCAGCACACACCAGATCCTAACCGAAGGCGAAAAGCTCTGGGACCGATCCACCCGGATATGACCTCGAGCCGGGGTTTATCGGCCTATCATGGACAGCGAACGGGTTCCGGCGGTTTACTCCAGAGTACTTTCTGGGGGGCAGATTCTCAGACACTGACGAGTCGCCGGGATTGTCGTGGAGAATGTGCGGAGTGTTCTCCACGGTAGTGTCGACTCAAGAGGTGTAACGATGGTCAGGCCGGCGGTTGACATGACTGGATGGTGTTTCATTAGTCGATTGGCCGAACCAAGACGGATATAGCGGGCTGCTTCTGTTCACCAGACGGGTCGGACCAGAACTCTGCAGAGACCATAGCCGAGACCGACTCCCGAAGCGGCCGGGGAGGAAATTTGGCACATTAAGCCTGCCGGGAAATGGATAAGTCTTTTGGAGTGGAGCTTATTTTGAAATGAACTCTGGATGGTCAGCCTCCCAGCCATAGACGAGCGACTGTTAGTCTCTTGGCTTCTGCTCAGAATATCCAATCTGTGGCAAGATATCCGGACCGATCGGATATGCATTACTCTGCTGGAAAGTGTTTTGCACCATTACCTTACGGGGGAATGCACTACCATTGTTGGGAATAATAATAGAAATGACACATTGCTCGCTCTCCGTTCTGGGACGGCATTGATACTATACTAATCTGGAGTCGGTACATGGGAGCAGTTCTCTGGAGTAACCCAGGCCGGATTTTCTCATAGTCCTTGTAGGAGGGGCCTTCCGACTTCCGGACTGGGCACCATCAGTGGGATATATGACGTTGTGTGTCTCTTCGTGCATCATGATCTGTATGAAGATGGCGGGTGTGACTACAGAGAGGAGGATTAATCCTACTCCGACTAGACCATCCATTCTCACGTGCCAAGTCAGGCTTGTTATTGCCACTCTGGGTTCTGCCCCACAATCCTCCTCCGCCTTCCTCCCCTGTCATTATCATACACCCACGGCCGAAACTGCATTACTCCGGTATTGTTCTGCTCAACGCTTTTTGTCGCAACCACGTTGAACAATCCTCATTGACCATCTGCTTTGCCTGCGTGTCTCTCGTCGGCACTCCCCCACCTCCTTAGCCTCTTGAGTTCACCGGTGTTCGCTGGTTGATGTTCAGGATCGGCCTAGCCCTAGCTGGGGAATCTATGACTACTAATTCCTTGACTAAGTCCTACTATTGCCCGTTTTCTGGGGCCTACAATACCTAGTGCATTCGACTACCGGTACACGCGGGAGAGCCGCGCTTCCATCGATTCCTCATGCCTCAAGCCGCGGCTTCTCCAGGGTCCAAGACCCTGGTATGTCGGGTCTGCCAGAAGGCTTTCTCCAAGGCCGAACATCTGAGGGTAGGTCATCATTATGAACACATCTTGCCAGGTAAAGTGGGGACTTTGCTAACACCGGCAATTAGAGACATGAACGTTGCCGTAGGTCTATATATGTCTTCGGCGGATGATGATCGTCATCTGCCGGATGCCGAATCCAGTATACCTTTGCTAGAAGCACAGATGAAGGCTGACTTGGTGCCGCCTTCAAGATACGGGATCAAAACCGTTTATCTGCAAACAGTGTCATCGTCCATTTGCCCGCCAAGATGCTCTCTCACGACATGAAAAGCTTCATCTCCGGGCTGCCAACTCTAAAAATGCACAGGAACAGCCGGTGCATATGGCACCTCCAATCACAACGCCAGATGCATTGCCTTCATGGGATACGCCGGAAACCGCAGATGATGCCACAATCCCAGCCACTGTAGACCCTGCATCGAATCATGGCTGGGACGCGTCGTCGGATCACAACGGCGGCCTGCAACACCCCGCCTCGGATCTCGATTTTGCGCTCATATGGCCGGACTCAGAGAATCTGTTCCAGAGTATCATGTCGTGCGACACGACAGATCAATGGCAAATGCCGCTCGGGGCCCTGCCATTTCCACCCGTCGTTCAGGACGTTAGTGCCATGAACTTCGGATCCCCTCATTCCTTCGATGATCGTAGTTCGTCAATAGGGGCCATTCCCTCGGGGGGTAGCCACCAGGCTGTACGGGATGTCACCGAAATGGTGACGAGCTCGGTGAGACATAGGGCCCACGGTATGGTTCTGACGTAGGCTGACCTGGAACTTTCCTAGTCCTCGAGTGTCACCTCCGCGATTAAGTCAACTTCGATCACATCGGTGTTCCTCGACGAATGTCTGCACATGTTCTTTGTCCGATTCATCCCGACCTTCCCAATATTACATCGGGCTACCTTCGTTTTTCGGGAATGTACCCACCCCTTGTTACTGAACGCCATGGCGCTTGGCTCACTCTATTTGGGCCCCAAAGATTCCGTTGCCAAGGTGGGTGATCTCGAGAATCGAGAAAAATACGCCAATGTTAACAATCTGCATTAGGGCGAGGCACTATGGCGGTTGGCACATACCGCTGTGGCTACTTCAGTGAGTCCTCCCGTTGTTGGATTGTGTGTACATCGGGTTTGCTTATGCTGTCAAGTGGCAATCGATGATAACCCATCGAGGCCCATATGATGCCTGTAATGGCGTTCAACTCCTTATTACTGCCCTCTTGGGCCAAATTTACGGAGCTTTATCAAAGGTATCTTGTGGCCCCCACCCATTGTACATAGTCTCGTTTAACATTTCGCAGAATCGGGTTATCCGAACTACGAGCCAAGTCTTTCGGCCCCTTGGGTTTTTCTGGGCGCGACATTGCGGTATGCTAGACTGCGAGCCTTTCTCAATGGAAAATCTTCCCTTCCCCAACGCATCTGCATCGGAGAAAGAACAGAAATGGCGAACCTGGGCGGCTCGGGAGATACAACAGCGTGCGATCCTCGCCTATTATATTCTGGATGGGCTTGTTGCCCAAATGTCTGGCGATGGTGCTTCCACCCGTCACGTAGCGAATCCACTCAGCCTCCCGAGTTGTGAGGCGGCGTTCGATGCCGGTAACCCGGACGAGTGGTTGGCGCATATGCGTAACCAGAAGACCGAACAGCCATCCTTCCGGCTAATCTTCCGTTCCCTCTTCCCTCCGATTGGCAGTTTCCGATCTTTGGATTATCAGTTATCTGCATTCGCCCTTCGAGTTGTGTTGGAAGGCCTCCAGTCGCTAGTGTCCGACTCGGACGAAAGTGATCTCGCTGCTGTTGGTGCCCCTGGTCGTTCGGATGTGAGGCGAGCATTGGCTCAGGTGCACGAGACTATCACCATGAGCATTCATCTGTCGGCACCTGAGAGGCTCGAAGTTCTTCTGCGATGGCATACCATCTGCCTCGATACGATGATCAACTCGACCGTGCTTTGCAGGCATGTTTGCTCCCGATACAATATTTCGCAACATGTGTCTGGAGGCTCCCGCACCGTCAAGCCAGGTTTCGACATGGCGAAGTGGGTTATCACCGAAGATGCTCGTCGAGCTTTGCTGCATGCCATTGCGATTCAAGATATCGTGGAACAGCTTCCTCGTGGCCGTGCCCATGTCACCCACATGCCCAGTTCCCTCTTTGCTGCGGCAACGATATACGTCGTGTTTGCTTTGTCGGGAGTGGGCACTGTTCACCTCCCGCGCACCATTGTCTGGCAAGATGCACTTCTCTCGCATGCCGATCTGAATCTGGGATGCGAAAACATTCGATCATCAACGGGCACTGAGACCCGGAGATTCGTTGAAGAAGGCCGCACAGACTCTCCACCTGGCGTCGCAGCGGTGCGAAATCTCCTTTACGAGATGAACTCTATGCAGAAGCTGTTTCGCTGTCTCATCTCGCAATGGGGTATTGCCCACGACATGGAAGAGGTTGTTGACAAATGGATTTCGCGATGCCATTAGTACATTTTGGTATAGATCCATTTTCTACTTTTGATACGGTTCAGCTTGGGGTTGATATGGCCTTTTTTTTTTTCATCCCGGAGTGTCGGCTTTTCTTCTCTTTCTGCGTCTGCGGGGGTAACTAACATGGAGTTTCGCATTGGATATGATTATGTTGTTTATATGAGGAATGTATTATGAGAAATGTATGTACCCGAGGACATATTCGGCAGATTCTTGTATTCGCATTGACTATTGTTCAATGTTCACTGCTATGAGGGGAAGGTGGGTTTTAGTCTTCTGCAGAGTCTGGATGTTGGCCCACACTGCCTGATCTTTCTTCCCCACAGCACCCATTCTCCCCACAGATCTTCAATATCTTCCCAACATCGCATCGTACAACACAAGCTCATATGCAACACAACTGGTGAGAGAGACAAACAGGCACTGGATTGCCCCTAACGATCTGAGCTGGGGCCGTCATCATCAATTTACTTGATAAGGGCTCTCCAACCCGCTTTTAAGTGCACCACTTCTGCTGTATTTGAGCCGGTTGAGCGCTTGGCTCCAAAGGTTGACTACATGAGGCCATGATTTCCACGAGCTTACTGGCAATTTCCGCCAACTATCATCACTGCCATGGAGCTAAAAATACTCCGGCTACTACTCTCTGACAGTGTCCAAGAGGAGACCCTAAAATGCATGGATCTCGATCCCATCGTGGTGTGAGACGGCATACCAAACCTGGCGGGTCGAAACTTGATAGTCGTATCCAGGAAACCCGCGAGGGGAACCTGTATGTCAAGACGTTGGTGTTCCCATCGAGAGCACCGATCCGGCGGCAGCGGGTGAGAAGACTGTCTCCACTGAGAAGACGGCATCTGCTGTGGTTTAGTTCTAGTCAGGTGTGGTTGAGAATAAAACGGGATGGAAGAGAGTCTACAGGCCTCTAGTGTTGACTGTAGTATTGACTTGCACCCGGAACAGGGAGCAAGTACCAGTATAATCACTGTGGATGAGATTTTTATTGTATTGGCAAATTGGCATCTCCTCTATCATATCTAGCAAAAGGCAAACAATCGTGCTCGAATATGCAAATGCAACCCAATGGGGTCAATCTTGAATGCAAGGGGTATCCAGGCAGTCTGATGCAAACAATAGCAGAACAGAACAATGCTAAACAGTACCAACAAACACCATATAAACAACCATGCTGAAGAACAACAAATCGACAAAAGCAATGCAGCCACCCAAATGCTCAGTTGCCTGTAGTTTGAGCAAGCTCTGTATTCTTGTTGAGAGAAGCTCTCTTGTTCTGCACATTTCGAGCTTCCATCCAGACACCTAGTACTTCCTTGAGATTGATGCTCCAGAGCTTGATGATTTCGCCGAGCATTTCCTCGAAATCATCCTCAGTCATATTCCGATCGCGCTCAAAAAGATCAACACACTTATCGTGCGCCTTCATCAGCGCATCCGTAGCAAGTTTCATAATAGTCAGGTACTGCCATGCAGCGTCCCTCGAGGTACTGGCATTGGGGATCGGTATTTCGGACACCAGTTGCGCCGCGCTCTTTTGACGATCGTCACGGCACTGCGTGTCGTGAGTCTCGTGTAGCTTAAGCTCGCCTAGTTGGCTGGGCTCCTTCACGCCGTTGGGACGGGATATGTACTTCGACGGGGGAGGGAGTAGGTCGTCTGCCTCCTCACATGGCCTCTTTTTGGTGGATTGCAGCGTGCGGTTGTCCTTGGCAAGGAGGTCCTCCTCCAAACCGCTCGAATAGTCCGATGATTTAAATTGAAGATTCTGGGACATCATCCTTCTTAATTTTTGGTCAAAAGTTTCCCGACGTGTAGGCTCCATGGGGTCAAGGGTCGATGGCCTGTGCTCTAGCGGGGGTTGCAGTTCGTCCGCAAATGCGTGTGCGTCATCCGGTAGGAGAGAAACCCACTTCAGGACACGTTCTTGCTTGTATCGCAACTGGGCCTCGGTTTCAGCATCGTAAGCAGACTGTCGGGCCGGCGGTTTTCGCAGACGACTCTGCAGCATGGCTTCCGGGGTTTTCAATTGCTCGTGGCTCCGCACACAGACTCCCATCCACTGATCCACTTCGGCTGCCAACAGATCGTCCATCATTGGGACGCATCGTCGATTCTCGTCCACGGCTTCCCAGTGCATCTGTCGGTCCGAAACCAAACGGCACATCCAGCGGCGGCAGGACTGCCACGAGTACTTCCGCTTAGTCCTCTCCAGCAACTTTTGCGAAACTACCACCCAGACGTTCTTGGGGTACTGTTTGGGATCCGGGTTGATCATGTACTCCGCACATATCCGAACCAGGGCTCGTTGTTCGTCGAGGGTGAGTCGCTTGCCTCGGCCGTCGATAAAGGAACGGGTCGAGTCGCTTACCGTGGGCGTGGCAGCAGGGGAGGGGTTTGACATGTCGGCAAGATGACGGTCCTGGGGCGGCATTAATGGCGGGGCCGCAGCGCCAGACTCCTGAAGTGCCCTCCCCTCCATGACTTGACGCATGTGCATCCGTACATGCTGGGATAACGTCTCAGACGCCATGGGCTGGGAGGACGGAGTGGGAAGGGGGAGACGGGGGGGAAGGAAGAGGAGGGGGTGGAGGGAAAAAAAAGGAGATGGGTTGATATGGAAGAAGAGATGGCGGCGGCGGTGGCACCAGAAAAGAACAGTAATCAGGCAAGTGCGGCTGCCCGACAAGCGGCCGCTCCTTCCTTTTTCCCTCTTTTTTTGCCCCCGCGCTACGCGTGTCGCGTCAGCACACGTGATCTCGTTGCCTTTACTTCGTTTTCTCTTCTTCTTCCCTCTTTTTTTCCGAACATTCATCTACTCCGTACATACCTTAGGTAGATATGTACTAACGTATTCTTCCTGGTGAGGTTGTTTGATTCCAAATACCTCGGAGGAACCATGGCTCGGTCCGAAATCGAGCAGGCGGTCGTCTCCAATTTTACCCGATTGGGCGGTTGACATTCTTGACAATCCCAAGGAAAGTCGATCATGCCAACACCACAAGATGATCCCCTCATCAGCCATGGTTCATCTCGCTCTCGATAGGCGTCGATGCACAAAGAGGCGCTTCGATTGCATCATGAATTAACGACCCCTCTCTGGTACAGCCTGATTCTTGGATCCACCGTTATCAGGATAATAATAGGACGAACGCCTCTGCCTCGGCTGTCACCTACTTCGTCACCCTCCCTTTTCTCCTCCCAGGTCTGGCCCAGTCGCTGGATTCGCAAATGATCTGCCAGCCCACCCTGCTGCAAGGCTAGCTATGGGGAAATCATCGAACTACATTCCAAGAACCCCTTTTGCGTTGGTGCTGCGTTAGCATCGCTAGTCACTCGAACTAACTAGGGGGCCGAACTCCTGAACCATTTGATGTTCGATGGGCCTTCCTGCATAACAAATAATTGTCCAGTAGGTTTTCTGTTCAAGGCTAAATTGCCTAAAACCCTGTGTCACTCCTCGTCGGCACTAGAGTTGGCACAGGTTCTTATACATGTTTCCTAGATCCGAGGCTAATTTGTCTTGCTTCCTGATTCTGTTTCTCTCTGCTCCTGTCCCCATTTTATCGGACCTCAATCGCATCGCGCGGCTCAGAACCGCTCACATCACACAACCGCGAGAATGACCCAAAAATCATCCCGCCTGGCGGCGGCAGTATCAGCGATGACTGCGCTTGATAGTGCAGCCAATCGGTTCCAAGTGAAGATTGCCCGGGAATGGACGACGCAACAGTATGTTCGCATCAACCAGCCCTATGCACCTCTGCCAGACTGACCCGAACAGCTCGGTTCTGGGCGGCTTTCTGGATGCCTTGATGTTATCCGCTGCACAGCGGTTCGCTGCAGCCAAGTTCGGGCCCAGGCGATTCCCGGACGCTGTCCACGCCTTCGTCCAGTTTCTCAAGATGGTACCCCCGGGCGAGGTCGTCATCACTTGTGATACGCTGCGCGTGTCGTCGCGGCAGTGCGTGGTAAAGGTCGAACTAGCAGGCTCGGCCGAAGCGTCCGCCACTATCACAACAGTCGGGATCGTTACCCTCGGCGACATCTCGAAAGAAGCCGGGCTCTCGCAGCCATCTCAGCCGGCGCTTTGCACTCCACCAGCACCGCCGAACCGGGAGACCGAATGCGTCACGATCGATGACCCTGTCGTTGACGCCACGCCTGTCACATCCAAGTTGAACTGGGTGGCACCGCGCTCCCCTGACGGTCTTTGGGGCCATCGTCTTGGTGGCCACCATCGCGAGGTGTGGGTGTCGTTCCGCGATGGGTCGCAGATCGATGATATGTACCATTTAGCGTTGTTGTCGGATATGGTAGGTCTCCAAGTTGTAATCATGCTGCGTCCGTACTCACACCGGACAAACAGCCGCTGCAGCCGCCCGCAACGCATCAGGCAGGCTTCTACCTTCAGTATGCACTCTCAACCTTGTGCTTGACGGTCGAGTTTAAGAAACGACCTGACCCGTCCACTCGATGGGTCATGATTCGGTCCAATTCACACCAGGTCAGCAATGGCCGATATGATGTTAACATTCAGATCCTCGATGAGGCTGGGGATCTCTTAGCGTTAAGCAACCATGTACTGTATATTTCTGAGCTACGGCCGCGGCCAAAGGCGAAAATGTAGCGTGTTATCGGGAGCTATCGGCTATATAAGCACTTTAGGCTGGTTATTGAATCAACTGGAAGGACATTTCATACTGATTGCATGTCCAAGTCATGGATCAGGATCAAGATACGCATGCGAAGGTTAGATAACCCTGCTTATGAACCTAATCAATTGTGACCTATCAAACAGACGCGCCAATAAACCGAACGTACATTTTCTCTGGACGCAACAGATCCCCAACAAATCCCGAGATTCGTTCCGATCATATCTATCACAAAATATTAAACTCCATATCATTCCCCCCCCCCCCACCGCCGGCACGCTTGATCAGGTACGGAAGCCCGCATTGCACCCGCCAGACCCGGAGCGTGAAGACCCTACGCCGCCCCACCATAAATATCATTCAGCTCGTACCCCGCAGGCGGGTTAGAAAAGTAGAAAGCCTCAAGGCCAAACACATCCTGCGGCAAGCTGGCAGGGTTGACTGGCGCGCGGGCAGCGTTCGGCGCAGGGGTCGCAGCCGGAGCGGCAGACCCGTCCTCGAACAACGAATTCCCGTTGACGCCGTCCTCAAGCTTGACAGCGCCAAAGACAGACGGAAAGCTGTGCACATTCTCGGGGGTCCCGACCTTGGTTGTGGTTGCGGTCGAGGCAGCCGACGAGATGGAGGCGGGGGTATCGATGATTTCGAAGTCGGCGTCGAGCATGGCCGCGGTGGTCCTTGGCTCCGCCTTCGCCTGGGGGATAGCCTCATCGTTGTCGTCCACGAAGATCGCATCCATCAAGCTGCGGCCCTTTGCGGACGAACCGCGCTTACTGGGCGAGGCGAGGTTGCGGGCAACGGTATCGCGCTTACCACGGCCGGAGGTGGGCTTGGTGATGCCGCTGCGGGGGCCGCGGGGGGTGCGAGGGGTGGTGGACGGGGTGTTACGGCCGCGGGGGACATCGGTGTGGCCGTTTTCGCGGGCTTCGGCTTTGAGCTCTTCAGCCATTTTGCGGTAGCGGCGGAAGCGGCCCTCGATGGCATCGTAGGTAGCACCCTGGCCGAACATGGCGGCCATGGCGTTGTAGTCCAGCTGTGGGAGTTAGAGTGGGAGTGCAGTCAATAGGCGGTTGGGGTGTAGGGGAACCTTTAAGCCGGGATGGGCGGCGATGATGCTGGCGAAGAGGCGGTCGGTGGACTCCTGGGTTTTCCAGTTGACCATGTTGACGATGGGTTTGCGTAAAGTAGATATAGGTGGTTGTAGAGGGGGGGGGGGCTTGGATTGGATCGGATTTTGGCTTGTAGAATAGAGAAGTGGGAAAGGATGGAGAGGGAGGGAGGATGGATGGAGGCCAGTCAAGAAGCTTTATAGGCCGTAGGGGAGGGTAAAGGAGTGTAGATAGAGAGAGATTGTAGGGAATGAGAACGAAAGGTACCTGGAGGGAAGAGAAGCGAGTCTGCCCACTCTAAGAAGTAGGAGAAATGGTCTCGATAAGTTGAGAGTGGGGGAGGAATGGCCTCTTGTTAACTGGAAGGGACTGTAGGGTGTCCCAGTGGCGAGACTGACCAGGAGGATGGAGGGAATAAAAGACAAGTATTGCCTGGGTAGTCGAATATCCCTCCAGGAAAACTGGACCTGTATACAACGGTTCCTGGAGAACGACAGCCCACCAGCGGCCAAAGAACGGCTTTCGGAAGAGACATCAAACATCCGCTGCAGCCACCACTCCATCCCAGCCCAGTGGGACGGATTCCCAATGGTGGATGGTCTTCGGGGATGCAGGAACATGCTGGGATTTCACTTCGAGGGGTCATTCACCGCTCCTGTCGCAGGGCCTGTTAGCTTCTGTTAGCCTGGGCTCTCTCTTCCAGAGGGTACAGCAGACATACAGTTCCATGTGGAGGATGACAGATTCGCCATACAAATATCGTTGGAAGATCGTGCAGAGACACAGACTCGTGGGCCCTGCAAGGGAGATCTACGTGGATAACAGATCTCTCGACAGACAATCCGTCTGCCTCTCAAGTCTTACGGAACCCCCATCACAGTCCAGCCTTCACTTCACTCCTAGTGTTCCTCCTACCGTGAGAAGTGACATAAATTGCCATCTCACCATCCTTCTCTCTCTCCCTTACCCTTCTCTCTCCCTCACCTTACTCTCTCTCTCACTCTTCTCTTACCCCCTCCTCTCTCTTAACATCTCCAATCTACTTACCTACCTACAACCGCCAACATGCCCATGAAATGGACCCCAGAAAACGACCAGCTTGTACATCCCCCTCCCTCCACACTACCCAGCCTATTAACCAATCCCCCCAGCTTCTCCTGAAGATCCTCGAAACCCATGACCTCTCAGTCGACACCAAGCGCGTCGCCGAGGCATGGCGTAAGCCCTCCCCCATCCCCAAACCACACCTTTATACACCTACTAACTCCGCCCAGCCAAAGGCGACAACAAACCGACGCCACGCGCCATCACCGAGCGCCTCGTGCGTATGCGCCAGATCGTGAAAGCTTCCTCCAACGGCACCGAAGGCCACTTCAGCATCGGCAAGGGCACCGCCAACAGCGTCGCCTCGACTCCGCGCAAGCCCCGCTCCACTTCCACCCCCAAGGGCGGCGCTGGGCCCAAGACGCCCGCCTCCAGCGGCAAGCGCAAGCGGCGCAATGCCTACGACGACGTTGACGACGGTGACTCAGACGACGACAGGGTCGCCGTCAAGATGGAAGCGGACGATCTGGGCCTCGACACTCCTACGAAGAAGAGACCGCTGCAGCCCGCGTTTGCGGGGTTGAACCTTGCACAGAGCGTCCGCGTGGGCACGACTCTGAAGCTTGAGCCTAGGGATGATGAGGGCGGTCTGTTTGGGGTGGATCGGTCGCCTAGCAAGCGCGTGCGCAAGGCGAGCGTCCTGCCGCCGGACATGGTGAGCTATGATGACGATGAGGATGATATGGTTGAGGAGGGGGAGACGTCGGCATCGGAGTACCAGCCCGAGGAGATTGGGCAGGGCGAGCACGAGGCGGATCTTATGATGGCTGCGTGAGGATGGGTGGGGTTGCTGTTTCTTGTCGGGCCGGAAGTTGGATGCTGTAATGGGGGCTAGAGTCCACGAGATGGCTTTTTTTTTTTTTTTAGTAGTGCAATGCAGAATCTTCACTAAGTGGTGTGGTGCATTTTCAACTAAATTCTAAATCCGTAGGACACATTGCTTCCAGGTGGCAGACTCTTTGTCCAGAACCAAGCGCATTCCAATCCTAACGCGTAAACCACCATCCATGTCTTCAATCAGGCGTCCTCCTCATGTTTGAGATCGTTGCAATCTTCGTCCTCGGTCTTGGCCTTCTTCGCCTGGGGTTGCTCTTCAGCAGCAACGGCAGCGTTCTTCTTGGGACGGCCACGGCCACGCTTCGCGGGGGAAGCATTGGGGGTAGCAGGAGCAGCAGAGGCCGAAGGCTTGCCATTGTCGGAAGGAGGCATCTTGATCTTCTCTTTCAGCCGCTGAATGCGATGCTGCACGGCGCTGACGGTACAATCTGTCATGTCATCGTTAGAGGAAATCTCGTAGGACAAGGGATGTAGACATACCGGGGCCCATAAACTTCGCAAGCGCGTTGTAATCGAGCTTCTGGTGAGTGGTAGTCAGAACGCCGACTAGCAGCTGGCGGGATGTTAGCCGTTGTCATTGGGGTGGGTTGGATCTGAGGGAAGGGGCTCACTCTGGCGTCGGCTTGCTCGTTCCAATTGACCATGGTAAGTGAGGTAGTAGGTTGCAGTGTGAGTTGTTTGGGTGAGCTTGAGGTTGTTAGGTTGGTGAACGGAATTGTAGACGAAGTGTAGACGCTGAGATAGTGTAGAGGTGGCGTAGAGGAAGTGTAGAGGAGATGAGGATGTGGCGGAAAGGAGTCCAAGAGAGGTAGGGGAAACATCCAAGAGGAAGCGAAAAGTAGGTGGTGGGGAGGTGAAGAGGGAGAGAGAAGAGTGAGGGCAATAGGGAGTAACAGATAGTACAATTCTTTATTCAGTTAAGTAAAGGATAAGACTGGATCCCGCGCTCCTGCCAGCCCTTAGATAGAGGTATTCCAATCATAATATTCATCACTCTAATTACCCAAAGCAAACTGGTCAATATCAGATCCGCCCCCCAATCAGCGCCATGGTATCAAGTAGAATCATCGGGCAATATGATACAAAACCCGTAGACAAAATCAAACATACCCCAATCTCACTGACCGTTACGCCTCCGCTCAAAGACAAACTTGTTATACTGTTCCGGATGGTACGAGGAAAAATAGTCGTTATACAATAGCTCCTCCCGAGTCTTAGCTGGAGTCGTCAGGTCATCAAACTGGCGGAACACATGGCCCAGCGTGACATAAAGTTCGCAGTATGCGAGACTGTCGAGTCAGCGGATCAAGTTCAAGAATATCCGAACGCAATGACTTACGGCATCCCGACACACTGTCTGGACCCTTTTCCGAAGGAAAGCAGAAACCGGTCCAGCGATTTGGCCTTCCCCGGGTCAGTCCAGCGCTCGGGGTTAAACACCTCAGGCTGCGGGAAAAGTTCTTCGTTATGATGCATGATCCAGGAACTCATGCTCACAACGGTCTATCAAGGTTAGCTATTATACAGACAGAACAGCGCAAGCACGTACTCCTGCAGGAACATGGTACCCGTTGAACTCGGCACCAGGCTCAGGGACGACACGCGGGAGTCGACCGACAACACCGAACGAGAGCCTGTATTCGATTAGAGTCATCCACCACCAAATATGAGAGACCCTTACCGAAGAGCTTCCTTGATCACACCCGTCTGCAAACATTAGCCACGTACCCCCTCTGCAGCGCACAACTTACCAAATAAGGCAACTTCTCAAGCGATGCAAAGTCAATCTTCATCGCAGGATCCGGGAACGCCTCCTTCAATTCCGCCGCCAATCGCTCATAGATCTTCGGATTGCGCACCGCATTGTAAGTCGCAATCGTCAGCGCATTTCCAGTGGTGTCCGCCGCGGCCGCCACGAGAATGTACGCCTCATCCTTGAGCTCCTCCACCGTCGGGACGACGTACCCTTCCGCGGCCTCTGGGGACAGCAGTTGGTGGAAGATGGTCGTCCGTGCGGCCTTCTTCCCATTCTTAACCTCATCTTTGACACGCAGGATTTGTCGACGCGATCCCTAGACAGTCATTAATCCACGATCCAGCACCAGCGACCCGGTCAACCTACCTCATGATGCAACATCATGCGGGTCAGCGCACCGCTCGTCAACTTGGCCAGCCAGAACGGCGTCCCCAGCGCCAGGGGCTGCACGGCGGGAAACTGTTGGAAGAACCAAAAGGCAGGCCCAAAGTCGCGGATCATGTTGAAGAACTCGACGCCAAACTCCTCCTCGTCGAGGAAATTGTAGCAATGATTGAACGCATAGTCCGTGATGACATCGACGGAGATGGCCCGGAACCCGTGGTGGAGGTCGATGCGCCCAGTCGATTCGAAGGACGCGCGCATGCGGTTCACCAGCCTGACCGCCTTGTCCTGGACGATCTCCTCGAGGTCGAGGACCTTCTTCCGCGAGAAAAAGGGGTTCAGGGCGGAGCGCTTGATGCGGTGCATATCCGGGCTCGGCGTGGTAAAGGTCGCCTTCTCGGTGCCAAACGCGCCGTAGAAGGCCGGGTCCTTGCCGTATCGCGAGCCGACGTAGTAGATCTTGTCGCAGTTCTCCGGGTCGCTGAGGTGGATTTCATTGGGGGAGATGCGGACGACGGGGCCTATGGGCGATGCGGTTAACGATGCGTTGGGAGAAGTAGGACGTGCACAGTGCAGCAGCGCATACCATATTGCTCGTGGAGTTTCTGGACCTGGAGATAGAGCCGTCCGCCGTTGAGGTTGTACCAGAAGGAGTAAAAGTAGAATGCGCGCGCAAGGAACGGGCCGGGCACCTTGGCCAGAGGGTGGAAGTACAGCCGGCAGATCACCACCCAGAGACCGCGCACCGCTGTCGCAGCGGCCAGCGTGAAGCCCAGCAGCTGGAGCAGGTCGACGCGATCCATGGTAGACAGGTGAGAGAGCGACATGGCGAGCCCTCCCGAAGGTGAAGTTGGTCGAAGATTGGGCGGATACGGAGGCAAGGGATGAACGATGAGCGGGGCCTGTTCGGTTGTTCTTATATCAGGAACGTGCCAGCAGATGGAGGGCACGGGCAAAACCCACTAAACTCCAGCGGGGACGAGCTTAGTGAGTGATCTCCTCCAATTGACCGCGCGATAATATAATGAATATCGCGGCCTACCTGGGTAGGGTACCATTCGGGGCTCGACATGCATGTACTTTGTAAGGAGTACATCGTAGCTGGCTGACGTTGTACTTCGGTAGATACCCACAGAGGCCAAAACGTGGTGCATCCGAGCAACGCGCTCCTTTGAAACTTCAGTGGTAAATCGTATGACGACCGTTTAGTTCAAATCCCGAAACTGACTCAACTGCAGGATTACGGTTTAAGGCAACGGGGGCGGTCCCGATGATCTCCAACCTGCAGCGACGTGGTTTGCATCATCACGCAACCCTCCTCCAAGGGAGAAGAAATGGGCCCAATGACCTGGAACGGCGAGGGAATGCTGCAGAACGGGGCGTTGCCCCGTTGTCAAACATGTTCCGGACGCCTACGGGCCATGGAGAAAGGGACTGGAAGCACCAGCCGGTGGACACGAGTCTCTGCTGCCAATCAGGATCTTCATTGGAGTCGACGGGACAGTGCAGAATTGTTTGTCGGTCTATCGTTCCATTCTGTCGGTAGAGCTGGGCCAATTTCGGCTAGAATGCAAAAGAAACGGTGCGCTGACCGTTATTCGGGGTTTCTGCGTTCTGACATTTCCGTGAAGAATCTTTAGGCATGCTAACGCCTTCACCCTTGAGGATGTTGACCACAGCGAAGATGGACGGTGGGCCCAGGATCAGACCGTCGAATTTTTCCCCCACCCAGCGGAGCTCAAGATCATCCCGTCCAGTTCCTCAGTTACAGTCCCAACGGAACGGATGGTTAGATGGGGAAAGAAGGATGATCATATTATTGAATTAGGGCTATGCAAGAAGTGGCCAACAGTAACACATGTCAAAGGACCGAGCATGCATGAACAAACGCATTGTCGAGCAAGATGGTATATACAAAACGAGCAACGATCCGCCCACCCTACGGAGATAACAGTCTCCACCACCGGCCAGAGGTCTTCTTCACACTGGCCGCAAGGGACACTGCCGGGCTCAGACTAAACCTCCAACTTCCCGACCTCCCCGGCACTAAGTCCGAACAAAGTTTGGCCATCGTGCTAGTTCCATGCATTCCGCCGGGTCAGTTTATAATGCAAAGAACCCCCTGTCAAATGAAAAACCCTCAGTGGGTGGCAGGCACCCCAATGGCGGGTGCCACTAGTATGGTTTTTGGCCATACACCCCAACACTGTTTGGCAGGATATTAGCACGTGGAAGATAGTTTTCGGAGGGGTCACCGTAAAGACTTACACTCGGAAATAGGCGTGGGTGTTGGGGTCCCGCAATCCCTTCCGCATCTTGGCCAAAAAGACTTGCACTTCCGTATAGGTCCACTAAATTAGGGGAAACAGTCAGCGTCATCTCCAAGTAATCATGGGATAATAAAAGGGGGGTAAGCAGAAACACCAGCCAGAACCAGGAAACTTACGCCCATGACACGGGTCAGCAGCGCCATAGCCCATCCTTCAATACCCTGCTCGCAATGCACCAAGTTCCACCGGCCGAGTTTCTTCAGCTTCTTATCCCGGCTCCACGGACCAATCGGCAGTTTGAACTGCTGTTCCGTCACATTCACAAAGCCCACGCTTTGCATGTATCCCTTGGCCAGATCGGCAATGCGGAAAGTCTTCCCAAACTTTTCGCCGGCTTCGATGAAGATCTTCGACCACTCCGCTAGGACGTGATCCTCAGTCACCGTGCCATCGTCCGATGTGAACTGGATGGACATCTCCAACTGATCGAACCAGCCACCGGGGCGCAGTGTTCTGGCTGACGTTTTAGTGCATTGCGTTCAGGGCACCATAAACCGAGTGGAGCTCACCTCAATGCATTGCTGTAGAATGCGGGCCAATCGGCAATAGCCCCGTACAGGGCACGCACGTGGACTAGATCGAACTCGTTGTCTGGGTAAACCCAGGGCTCTGTCGCATCGTCGATCTCGAATCGGAGATTGGGGGGGACAAAGCTGGGTTGGATGGGGGAAAGGTCGGTACCAATGACTTGAGCCGATGGGTATTCATCGGCGAAATCACTGGTCTTGTTAATGCTGGCCAACATAGCTTTGGTGGAAATGGATATGCTTACATGGCCCAAATTCCAGTGCCGGTGCCGACATCAAGGACTTTCTGTAAGCGCATGGAAGATTAGCGCAGCTTTCGTGACTGGTTGGAACAGATATGTGAAGATTCGACGCATACTTGAATGTTCTTGTTGATGGGCGCAAGGGCCAAGCGGTTGTCGAGTAGCATGGTGAACATATGGTGACTGACGTCAGATTAGCTGGGGGAAACACCACGTCCGGGTGCGGATAGAAACCTACGCAATGTCCAGTTGTTCGTTCTGTTTTTCGTCGTTTGGGCCCCTGAATATCTCAATCAGTGCACTACACCCTCAGTCATGTCAATGAACAGCAGTACCAGTACGCGCCCTCCTTGTAGGCATGGTATCGTCGACCATTCTCGAAGCGATACGCCGTGATCATAGAATTCAAGGACGTGGTATCGCTCGGACTGTGGCGATAGGTTAGTTTTCCAGCCGCTCGTGAAAACGCGACAGAAAGTTGAGAGGCCGTGCTCACAAATCTTCGGCATAGTCCGAGGTTGGGTCATCGTCCACCTCGGCAGCCTGGTGAGAATTATTATCAGCACGATGAAAACAAATACGACGGGAGTTCAACAAAATAAAAGAGACCTACGTAGTCATCATCCACTTCCATCGGAGGAGGTTGTGGAACTGCGTGGGAGGAAGACTCGGTCATGGTGGTTGCGAATGAACTTAGGGGATGAGAGGGAGAAGGGAGAGATAAAGGGATGCGGAAGATGGTTGTTGATATTTAGGTTCCCGTCATTAAGGTAGACTAGTTGACGGTGCGGGAAGACGCAAGGAGAAAATCAATCAACGCGACCTCAGGAAGAGAGATCTGGATCTGGAAGAGGCAGAACCGAATCGCAGAGAAAAACATGGGTGGATTACTGGGGAGATCCATGCCGGGATGCACTCCAGTGGCGTGGTCTGCTGCTCCCCACCTGCTCCTTCGGGCTTCTCCCGATCCCTTCCTAGGGCATGAAGGCCTTCAATTCCGGCACAACCAGACTCAAGGTGGCCGTCGGGAACTGGCATGTCAACCCCTCTAGTGTGGGCCCGAGCCCCAACGATCGCGTTCGAGATATGCGTGAGGCATTGGCCACTGTTCATGATGCTCTGTTCACACCTTTCTATTCCACTATGCATTCCCCTACTACCTAGGTACCGTCTATAACTCATATATCGACCAGAAATCAACGATAAACGTGTACCTAGGTAGACTACTGAGGCTGTAGGCAAGTTCATCCGCATTACCATTAGGAGTTTGACACAGAACGTACAGAACGTGCATAACTGGACCCATTCATTGTTCGATCGCCTGGAAAAGAGTTCCGTCCGGTGTGCCCCCCACTTATGCATACCGCATAATATGCCAACAATAAATGTCTCACCACCTGTAAACAAATCGATCTGGTCTAGTGACAGTTGCGTATGGAACGGCACAGCGCCCATAGTTATTAAGTCCATCGTGGATAACAGCTCTACTCTCGCAATCAGCAACTGAATACATTCACGCACCGCTAGCAAACACCTTGTGTCTAGTTCTAGTCATCTAGAAAGGAATTGATTAGTCCTGCACAGGCAAGCCCACAGCACCAAATTGCTCCCGTATCAAACTAACAACCTGGAACCTATGCCCATTCAGCCATACACCGACCGTCCCGAGAATTTTGATCACAAACTCCAGATCCATACATGCATCATGAGGACAACTGACAGCAAAGCAAGGAAATCAAGGCCAACAAAAGAACAAACTCGAGCAAGGCAATTTGGCAATGGGAAGTGCCATCCAAAACAAGGGCCTAGGGTGCACGGCAGATAGCGGGGCAGATGGCCGGAAACCCCTGCCCACCTACCACGCATGGCTCCCATCGCCTACATCCATATCCCGCCCATCCCAATCCTCATCTCCGCTCAACTCATCATCGAGAAAATCTTGTTCATTGAACTGGGTCTCGGACGGCCGCTGATTATCAATCCGCACCGTCACGACATCGCACATCCCCTGACGAGGAAGGGGCTTTCCGTCGTCCTCAATATCGGACACTGCTCTCCCCGACGGGCTGAAGTCCCCATTATCTTCAATTTCGGAAAACTTTCTCTGCGCAAGTCGAGCACTCTTCCTCTTGGAGGGCGTCGATGGCCCGCTGGCGGGAGGCTCCAACTGGCTTTCCACATCATCCACAGTGCTTTCGCGTTGACGTGTGATCTCATCCCGGGCAGGACGTGGAATTGTGTAAAGATTCGGGTCAGGAGGCGCACTTCGACGTAGGAAAACCTTCTCCAGCCTGCCTTCCCATTTTTCCCGGAAAGATGCGCGGTCGCGCCATCCAATCTTTAAAATCGCGGTGATCACGAGCCGTCGCAGGTTGCGTATCTCAGGTGCCGCGTCAATCAGAGAGGTAAAGAACACCTCCGCAGCAACAACATCCCACTTGCTCAGCTGGAGCATCTCAATGTCCTGGAGCGTAGCGGGCCAAGTCGGGACTTCCGACTGGCCGAGCAAATCCCTGAAATGCGGTTCAACATCATGGTAGCTAGATCGGTCATACATTGATATATCCACTTTGAACTTTTCAAGTTGCGGGCATGTCTGTGACAGGCCCACAATAAAGGAGAGGCTGAGATGTCGGTTGTGACATAGAGTCAACTCGCGGAGCGTTTGGCCATGTGTTGAGAGGAACGCGCTCAAGTTCAGGGTTGTCACGTTAGCACAGTTGTTGATGCTAAGAGAGGTGAGGCATGATGGTAGAATGGGCAGCAGATGCTCATTCACAATTGAACACTCGAAGAATTCTAAGCGACGTAGTTCGGGGAGTTCCTTGAGTGCCGTAGCAAGAACCACCTCGGCCTCATCGTTGGCGTCCGGATCTTCCCTCTCAGAGACATGCAACAACTTAAGCTCGCGTAGTCCACTGAATGCCGGCTCAAGGTGCTTAGCCATCATTAATGGAATCAAGGTCTCTGTTTCCAAAAAACGACTGTTCCAATCCCAGCTCCGTAGTCGGATCGAACATTTGGTGATTGCAGAAAAGAGACTTTCCGGATAAGTCCATTTGGAATGCTGTATCTGCCATGTGGGAAGTCCAGTGAGATGGTCATCACGGTGATATAACCGCAGCCTTTTCACTTGAGGTGTCTTTTCGACCAGTTTCGGGAGATCGAAATACCCCAGCGTCGGCCCGCTCTTATAGAGAAGCAACGGTTCGACATCGATGTCAAGCTCCCGAATCTTGTTGACATAGTTCGTCGAAAGAGATTCCTGCGGCTTAGATACCAAGCTCAGCAACCCGTGCGATTTCGCATCGGGAATAAGTGGAGGGCAATGATACAGCGCAGCCAGCGCTGGCTCATGAAAAGAGTGGCACAGGAGTGAAACATTCACTAGCCATTGCACAGAGCTGTGTCGGATTCCACCCTGTTCGTTTACCAGGGGATAGGAGGCACGGAGGAAGATGTCAAACAATATGTAGTACGGAAGAGTCTGCCAGGGAGGTATCACACCCGAGCCAATGAACGGCATACCGTCCGCCTCTACCTTTCTTCTCTTGTTTAGCGGTCTCCCCAATTCCAGGCGCTTCTTGGTCGAAGATCTCTGGGGTTTCTTTGCTTGGGATCTTGTCCTGACCGTGCGTCTTCGTGGAGGTTTGGATGTTGTGTTACGACTGGTCGATTCGGGAAATGGATATTGAAACTGGGTTGGAGTTTCAGTCGGCACGATCGCGTCGGGACCCTCGCTCGCACTTGCATCACCGTCAAACTCTTCGTCGCTGGATTCCTCGCGATAGGAGACCGGCATGCGATGCGAATCACGCGGGCGTAAAGAGAGCGACAAACGCCTAGCTTGTTCGTCGTCAGAGTCTAGCACCTCGCCACGGTCATCCGAACTGCTATCTTCATGATAGGTCTGAACTTGCGTGCGACTCGAACGAACTGGGCGAGAGGCCCTGGAGGGGCGACGCGGGGCGGAACGTATTGATGAAGCCATTGTGGCGGAGGCGCTAGCTGCTCTAGGTCTGAAGAGCGGAGCGGATGGGAGGTAGATGGCTCATGATCTGCAGATTGCGACCCAGGGGAGTTTGCGATGGACGAGACGGGGGAACTTGGGAAGTGAATGCAGATGGGCGACACAGACTACAGAAGAAAAGTTGGTCGATGTGCGAGGGAAAGATCTTCTAGCTGGAATGGTCGTGAGCTGGTAGTTGGTGAATGATGAAGTCACCGCGATGATGGAAGGGGGTTTGAAGGTTAGTTTATCGATAAGAAAGAGAATGATTTGCAGCCTTATGGCCCCAGGCATCAACTCCCCCGCCCCGAGGCCGCGACGCTAGACCCAGACGGGCATCGTCGAGCGTCCCGAAATAGAAACGGTCAGCTCCCGCTCATCATGGATCGCTTTTTCTTTTTAAACGCGCCGGCCAGCCACCATCTCCTCTTCCTGTTCCTCTTCCCCTTCCCCTGGTGAGAGGATGGCGCTCGATCAATCTTCTTTTGACATTTGACCGCCATGCGCTTGTCCTGGTCGACTCTAAGCCTGCGAGCGGTTTCTCCTCTACTACGTGCTTCTATATCCTATAAATAATCGCATGAATCCCATGCGCTCAATAGGGCTGGCCCCGTACCAACTTGAATCTGCTTCCATTCATCTCCTTTGACCGGTCCGATTTATTCACGCCCCTGGGTCTTTTTGAGTACATGGTCAGTCTTGAGAATTCATTCATGTTACCCAGCCATCTGCTTGGCGCCGGTCAGATCACTACTTTCCGCCTCCGCTTCAGGGGCATCATTGCTTTCTCCGCTGCGCAATCGCCCAGTGTACTTATTTCCCACGATGGAGGGCTCATTCTCCAATATCATGAATCAACCAGATAGGAATGAACTAGGGGGTGCTCCCATCGTCATTCAACAATATGCGCGATATCCTTCGACTTTGGAACCAGGACTACAAAGCGCTTCCTCATTAGGCAGCACGCACAGTCAAGTAGCAACGTCAAAGTCCCCTCCGCTGCATCGCAAAGCGACCCCTCGCAGCCTACAGGCTTCACCGACGGGAATGCGGCCGGGGGCTCCTCACGCAGCTGTTAACCGCTCAGGTCCCTCCATGTCTCCCCCCGTCTTCGATCCTCTCCGCCATGGGCCTCCGAGAGATTCCATCGATCAGACAGAGTCGCGATCCCTGCCATCGCGGGATATCACAGATGAAACCATCGATGATGCTTATGTGATGTTTATTTTCTACTGTAACCCGAATGTTCCTCTCTCGGCAGATACGTCCGAGTTGCGCAAAACATTCCGATGTCCTCCACGCAGCGATGGGAAGAGTTTCAGCATCTTTACATTATGGGAACTTATTCGCAAACTCGATAGCAAGGAACTCAAGACATGGCACGCTCTGGCGATCGAATTGGGGGTCGAGCCGCCTGTGATAGAACAGAAGCAAAGTACACAGAAAGTCCAGCAATATGCGGTTCGGCTTAAGGTTTGTCGCATGCCGCGCTCTTTTGAATGAGTGGACGACTGTTCTAACGTGCAATAGCGTTGGCTGCGGGCAATGCATGTCGATGCATTCTTCGAGTACTGTCTCGGTCACCCCCACCCATACTACACGCATCTCCCGCCCAGTAACGTCGTTGCGATGGACAGTCGAGATGGTGTGCCGTTGGAAGAAGATCTCGCGCTGCGGGCTCTTATGCCTCAATGGAAGCCAAAAAGAGGAAGGAAAAGAGCCGAAGAGCGAGAAATCGTGAGCGAACGTTCAGTAAAGCGGCCTCAATTGGACACTTCAGTCGGCGTCTTGCGCGGAGGCTCGTTTCCCACAAGCGCGTCAACGTTTCCGCAGAGTGCAATACCTTTCAGTGCTTTCCCGGAAGACATGGAGACGAACGATCCCTGGATCGCCCCACAACCCTCGTTTTCATCCGACGGATCAGGAGCTCATCAGGGCCAGGATCCCCGCTGGAGGCCTATTGAGCGCGCCCCATCCCCCGCAGGGTATCCCCAATCAGCTATCATACCAAGAGGCCAACACCCTTCTGAAGTTTTCCTTCCGCCCACTGAGCCACGATCTGCTGTGACCCCGTCTTCTGGGGAAAAGACACGGCCTAAAAGACGACATGGTCCGGCCGTATCATCGGCCTGGCCTAGCAACAATACATCATCCAGTGGAAAGGCTCGAGGAAGACCTCCCAATAAAGGAACAGTCTCTGGCCCCTTCTCAACATTTCCGGTGAATCCCAACCGATCGGCTCCCGGTCAAATCCAGAACCCCGGAACTAGTCCATCCCCTGCTATCGTCGTCCAGCAGGATCCTACCAATCGATTCTCACAGTCTCAATATAATCAGTCACCCACTCCCCATCAAGGCGGAAGGCCGAACAAGCTTCAGTTACAGGTCCCGCAGCATTCAGGTGCTCCCGTTCGCCTTGCGACACCACCGATGCTTATGGTGAACGGAGTCAACAATTCCTCCTTCATGAAGGTTGAAGGGACACCGCAAAATAGTGCTGCTCTTCCTCCGAATGACGTTACTGAGAGACCCTCTTCCGGGCACTTTAGCCAAACAAACTTTGCTACCGATCAGACGCCCCAAGTGGCCCCTGATGATGTTATTCGCATACTCTCCAGTGAACTCGCCCGCGCAAAACTAACAGGTCGACCAGTGCCTCTAGGTCCTGAAGAAAGTCGAACTTTGGCAATATCGATAGTGCATAATCTCATGGCGTCTTATTCGCAATCCTCTTCTGGCATCACGCCTCTGATGGCTGCCCTCCATCTTGGCCTGGGTCAGCACTTTGGCTATGCAGGTGGCACGGATAGGACCATCACTGTAGATGCTCATCCAGTACCCATGGCATCCACCGATATGTCTGGAAGTTCCGGAGCCAATGGCTCTTCGACAAGCTATGCCTACACAGTCTCCCACGAGTACAGACATGGACTTTCCTTTTCGACGAGGATTACGTTTGGCGATATCGTGCTTGGAAGGGCGGACACCAGCAGGCCTGCGAATAGTTCCAGGGCGACTGATGAGCTGGAGAACAGTACTGTTGAGCCAGACAACTCGACTGACGCAGAATTTGAGGTGGACACTGCAGATAGCACTGTATCAGAGGCGACCTGGAAACAGCGTTACCTGAAATTGCGGGCCCAGCTACAGAAGAAGGAGCGCGCTTTGTCCCAGTATAAGCGCAAGATCCTGGAGTCGGTAATGGCGGATATATGAGGTTTCTGGGGCCCGTGGAAGTGGGGTTAGAGCCGTTTTTGATGTATATACCAGTGATTATGCCGGAGATATCCCTCTTTTTGTTCATATGGTTTGCAGCGGTTTATGGCTTGTATGGATTTGGTTCTGCTTACAGATACCCTCCGAGCGATATTGTTGTTGCTATTAGCTATGCGAGTTCATCACGTCTTGAACGTCTGGAAATACGATGTTTATTGCTGCAATATACCTCAATTCCACCATTCCAATAGCCTGTGCTAAAAGTTCCATCTGAAAGTGTCCAGTTCCCGCAAAGTCACCCCATCGATGGGGAAAAAAGAAAACAACAAGACCTAAAGTATCACGCCCATCAAAGGTCACAGATAGCCCATTGACACAAGCCAGGTCATCATCATCCTCTTTGATTTCCTCCTTGGGATCCTAGACCATCTTATTAGCATGTAAAATTACTCCTCGTGAAGACAGACCACCACAAAACCTTGTCCTCTTCGTCGGATACAGCAACATCGGAAAGCTCACTTTCCTCCTCGTCCTTCTTGACAGGTCCGAGCTTCTTCTCAACGAGATCCTCGGCAACAGCGACAGCGGCATTCTTCATAAGCTTGGCCTTCTTGCTCGGGGCTTGCTTAGCCGTAGCCGCCTTGCGTTTCGCGCCGGTCCCTTTCTTGTCGGAAGACGCAGCGGTGGCATCATTTTCACCGGTCTTCTTGCTGGGCGAAGCGCCACCGGTGTTAGCCTCGTTGGCCTTGGCGAGTCTGGAGAAGCGCTTCTGGCTGAGTGCTTGTTAGTAGGCTATCATGCGGATGAATGAATGGCGTAGAAGGAGGAAGGAATCGACGTACGCAGCTGCAGCAGTGACAATTTTGCATTCTTTTGCGACTTCGGTGAAATCGATCTGGAGAGACGTTCGTATCTTTGATCATGGCGGGGCATGGTGTGGTGGCTCACCTTTCCGTTGTTGGAGAAGCGGATGCAGGACAGCAGGAAGGAGACCTGCTC
Source organism: Aspergillus aff. floccosus IMV 01167 (assembly GCA_001931935.1). Taxonomy (NCBI): domain Eukaryota; kingdom Fungi; phylum Ascomycota; class Eurotiomycetes; order Eurotiales; family Aspergillaceae; genus Aspergillus; species Aspergillus aff. floccosus IMV 01167. The sequence continues at coordinate 73,871 of MSJE01000005.1, forward strand.
TTCAGAGGAGATCTTCGACATGGTTGGTTCTGTTGGTTTGGGGTAGTTTCGTGTGTAGGGATGTTGGCTGTGGTTTGGGAGATGCGTGTGGGTGCAGAGGTGGTGGGTAAGCGAGTCAGAAGTGGATAGACGTAGGTCTGAAGACGGTGGTGTCAGACGTGGATGGGAAGAGAGGGCAAAAGTAAAGTGAGCCTAGAGAGACAAGATTGTGTGGAGGAACGAGAAGCTGGGGGAATTGTTGAGGTCAATGTTCTCTTCCTTTTGGTGAGAGTATGTCCTGGTGAATGCGACGGCTGCTCTGTTAGCTGGCCACAATGTGAACACAAGCCCTTCCTGCGCAAAGTGAGAAATATAACACAAGGTGAAGATCCTCTTTCAGACATTCATATACAATATTTGGGGCTTTCTAGATGAGTTGCCTCGAGGCGCTATCTACCTGGTTCTATGGTGACTAACTTCGGCCATTCGCTGTATGAAATTCCTGGCTTGCATGGCTTACTAGTAGACACTCATCAAAACCAGAGGATGAACTAACCTTTAGAGGAATCACTACACTTCTGTAGCTGTCTATTGTGAGGACGATCCTTGCTTCTTTCATCCCCCAGACAGCTACAGGCAGTAAATGAGGCTGAAACAAAGTGAATCTACGGGGAGTCTTCATAACAGCATGGAACCATTAAATCGTAGAAGCTGCCTTCGAATTGATATGCGCCAACGCACTATTGTCGCCCCTAGTTACAAAACTCCGGCCCATCTCTAGATATTTGACGAATTTTAACCAGAGAGAAAGACTGAGTACCCTACTAGATCCTCCAAGTTCCAGTAGAACAACGCATCAAATATGCCACGAGACCGTAATCCCAGCCAAATGACAAGAAAGCAACCAAGCACCCCATTGGTAAACACAGCGAAATACGTGAGCTTGGGCAACGCCTAACACAGAATATGATCATTAGTCCCGTTCCGAAACGGCTGAAGGGCAAAGCAACTTACAAAAACAGGAGTAGCATCATTTGGTCAGAAATCTTGCCTGCATGGTCCCCTCTCATGCATCCTCAGCAGCAACATCAACGGAAGCCAAAACGGCAGTGTCGACTCCACCCCCCTGCTTAGGCTTAGGACCTCTTTTCGCGCCCTTGCCAGCTCTAGCGCCCTTAGCAGCAGGAGCAGGCTTGGAAGACCCCTTTGCACTCTGGGGATTGTCTCCTCGCTTCCGTTTGGGCTTTGGTTGTTCATCGACGGTGGCATCCGAAGAGGAATTGTCCTCCTTGTCTTCTTTCGCGGGAGCGAGCTTAGCCGAGGTACCGTTCATCCTTCCTTCCAGATTGTCGATACCGTACTTCTTGCGGAGAGACCGGAGACGGTTGTAGACGGAGGCGACGTTTTTGTAACCAAGGCCGGCCGCGACTGCAGACAAGTCGACCTGTTATTCTGTTAGTCGCATTGGACAATATGAGCGGATAGAGGTCGGCGGGTTGGGTCCGAACGTACCATCTTGTCTTCATCCAAGTTTTTGACACATTCGAAGATGAACTTCACATCCACCGCGTTGTACTCGGGCGCATTGGCGGTTTCTTTCTCGTTCGCGGTCATTGTGGTGAGTCCTGACGATGAAGTGTTGATACGTTGACTCTGAGGAGAGGTAGACCGGTCGATGCAGGAAGCCTACTTGTGCTTGGACAAGATATCCAGTGACTTTGACCAGAGACAGGAGCTGATAGCGAGTATCGAAGGTTGGAAGTCAGGAATAGATATCAAGAGGAACAGATTAGTAAAGTGAAGGAGGTAGAGAGGTTGGAAGAAGTGATGTCAAAAGGTTTCAGGGTGCCTGAAGGAAGTGGTTGAATCTTACCGCGGCGATTTCTTCAGAGCTCAGCAGTAAATTGACACTGAAGTGTTAAGTTTGACATTTTCCTCAGAAAGGGGGACTGATGTACGCTCCGAGCAGCTTTTATTGAATTTCTAGGTCTAGAATCTCGCGCATGGAAGACAGGTAAAACACAAATCGCAGTTCGATATATGAACAATCATCATGAGAGGTTTGACACTATCCACTCACAACATAGCTAACCCTGCAACAAAAATGAGACTCTCAGTCTATTCTCTCCTCCACATTTCGTGCGGTCGGCATGTCCTTCGGACCCATATGAGTTTCTCCCATACCAAACCCTGGATCCTGCGGCTGTTCAATCTTGATAAGGACGTCGCTCATGCTGTCATCCTCTTCCAGCTCCGATTTCACAGGAGCCCATATATGCTGAGGAGCCGGCGGTCGCTCAAATCCGATTACTGGACCAGAGAACACAGCTGAAGGTGTATACATCGAGAGATCGCCAGATGCATGGGAGAATGGAGGGCATGGCGTCATGAATGGATGGCTGGAAGGGCCGGCAGTCACCTGAGGTTGGGAGGAGACATGCGGGATATCAGCCAGGTTGAAGTTCTGGCAGTACGCGTCAACCTTGAGATAGGGCTTCGGTTCGTGGGGCACCATTTGGGGCTCCTGCTTCACCATGGGCTGAGACGAAACGGGAACGGATCCTTTCTCCATGTCTGCCTTGGACGCGCCGACTTTGGCTTTGCTGGGGGTCTTTTTGGGGCGAGAAGACCGTGGAGTTGAGGTGATGCCTTCCATTTGTTGTCGGAAGCGCGAGTATCGCATGCGAGCAGCATGGCCGTTCGAGATCTCTAACTGGGATGCCACGAGATTCCAGTCGATCTATAACAATTGTAAGCGATGTTATCAGTTTCTCGGATTCGGTTTGACATACCGATTTCAGATCCAGCTGTTTGATGATCGTGTAGAGAAACTTGGCCGTTGGGCCATCAGTTGGCATAGCCTTGCTGCGTCGGACAGTGGACATGGTGAAGAACGCTATGGTTGGGGGGACGCAGGGAAACAGTATCTCAGATTGGCACTTTGGGTGTGCTGGGTGCTTGGATGCAGAATATGGAAATGATGCACCAGCACGCACACCAGCGGAAATATATAGCTTGTACGCTGGTCGAACACATGATGACTGTGTCCATAGACAAGAGAGACAAACCGCCAAAACAAAGAAGTAAGATTCATTTAGTAGGGCTCAACCAACAGAGCTATTGGTAGTGTTTATTATTGTTCGATATGTAATTTGTTATGAGCAGGATGGCTTCCGGCTCCTATCTGTATGTCTTAGCTGTCATCCTTGGAAATGATGCGTATCAAAGGATTGCCATTCAATGAAGCTAGACTGTTGGATGAGCAATGCCTTGCCATGTATACAGGCTCTAGGCATGGTATTTGAATGCTTTTTGTCACTGCTATGTCTGGAGGAATATTTTGCAAGGTAGGTATCAAGTTGCACACGTGGACATCCTTGCCCTGACAGCAATGGGCATAGCCATAGCTCTGCTCACGCCACAATCTACCTGCTGGGTAGGAATTACCGTAATACCTATCCAAACTTGACATTCAATAAAAGCGGTAAAGAAAGAGACAGGCGCGTTGGCGTATGGAGCTCCCGAGATTCCACTGGCTGCCTGCATAGCTTCACAGCATGCGTTGGTATGAGACAAAAGGAAACATACCAGCCTTCTTTTTTGTTCCGTCAAGCTCCTTACTACTCCGTATTGTCCGTCATTGGTAAGCTCAAATAATGGACATGTCATCAGATGCAGGCACCGTATTCCATTTTTGGCCGCCCGATGTAGGAGAACGCGGTTAGCCTGACATTATGACAGGTCCATTTCGCATGATCAGTAGTCCTGCTCGTGCTTCTACCCTAACCATGCCACAAGTGCACATAGTCAGAGCCTCACAATATCAGTCAATTGCAGAAGGATACCTAGTGATGGGCATACTGTTCATGGAAATACATGAACCTCCTGATACCCCTGGCTGGAATTGGCGTAGAGTACTGGATTTTCCCGTGCTAAACATTCTCAGCATTGTCCCGGATGGGCTCATGCAGGCTCTCTCCAGAAAATGCTTCCATCTTGAGATAAGTCTCAAGGTCTTGTTAATATTTCTTTTTCTTTGCCCCTCTCGTTATTCCCCACCAGCTTCTGGCGTTTCGAGTCGCGCGCTCTACGCGTCTGGACAGCAAACGTTGCGCGTTAAGCTCCTGTATAAGTATTCCGTCGCAGTGAGGAGATCCTCTCCGAAATCTTCTCCTCTGAAAATTTCTTCCTGCCCTTATCCTTTTCAATTTGCCCAACAGTCTCTTGATCGCCGCCATGGGAAAGTCTAGCAAGGTTCAAAAAAAGCCCCAATCCACAGTCAGGCCTATAAAGAGGCAACAATCTCCCGACTGGGATGACTGGAAAGACAAGCAAATGCTCCTAAACATCTTCCATTTGCTTAACGTTGGGAAGCCAAGTTTCCGAGAGCTCTCCGAATTGATGGGTAAAGATAAGTTTTCTGAGCATCAGCTAAGGTCCTCATCCTCCAAATTTCGCATTTTAGGGCACGGTTGACTCTGCTCCAATGGGAATAGAAAGCGGTTTGGGAAGCTTACGACAGCGCGGGAGGAAATCAAAAAGTACCGCGAGAGAACTGAATCACTCTTTGTGAGCGACGATGATTTCGAAACCGAGGACGACTTCAGTACTGGCCACTCCGAATTCCACGTCGTTATTGGCGATGATGCTGAGAGTGAACAACCATCACCTGCGTCCGATGCTACATTCGACAGCTCCCGAACAGATTCGGGATATGGCCCGACGTCAAGCGCAAGTTCTGTTACTGCTAGTCCGACTCCTTGCCAGCGATCTTCTGCCACCAAAAGGGTTCTTCCTACCCGAGAGGCGCGGTCTCCAGGGCACGATAGATACATGACGGGACCGAGGCCTCGTGGTGACTCGTATCGCCCGGCGAACCACTCGAGGCGAGCTCGGTCTCCCACAACATCCGGGCCTCCTGCGAATGATCCTCGACAGCCAGCGGCCCACAGGCGACAGAGGAGTAAGAGAAGACCCGACTCAACTTGGAATTCGGGTCACAATCTGAACATCACGTCTCTTCTAAACGTCAACACTACAAGACGCGATAACCGTCGCACCTCCAGTCGACGAAGCTAATCTACGCCCTTGCCTAGCTTGGCTCTGTTCACAATCCTTTCTTTATTTTACTCTCTTCTGCTCGACGTGTTTGTCTTTGTCCTGTTGATTCTTTTCCATTTTTGTTTCGGTTAGCCTAAAAATTTATGGATCTGCCTTGTTGAACTTCGATTGTGAAAATCGGACAAAAGTTAGATACCTCAGATGCATAATTTGGATATCACTTATTTGTACTTAATTTCTACCCAAACTACTTTCTATTGTTTCCTTTGCCATCTGCTTCTGTGGGTCATGATCACGTGGACATTTGATTCTCTTCAGCAAGCGGAGAGAAGATCCCCCGCACATACTACAAAGCATTGCCGTCTTTGTTGCTTCACTCTGTAGACCCTGCTGGACAAGCAAATCTCGCATACAATGGCATTCGTCGCGATTGGCGCCTGCTACGTCGATACTATTCTGACGTTGGTCGACACTCCTTTCGAATGTAGATCTCAAAGCTCAGAAGCTCATTCCCCTCCAGAACACCCCACTATCCGTGCGAAGATGAGAAACTACGCGCCTCTAGTATTTCGCGTCGGCGGGGAGGCAACTGTCCCAACACACTGGAGGTTCTTCAGCAATTGACCGGCCAAGGAGTCGCCGAGACCAAAATGCCACTGCATCTTGTGTCCGTCTTGCCCCAACGGCAATCCATCGCCTCCCAACAAATTCAAGGAGCGTTTGAGCCCCGCGTCGATGTTAGCCATTGTATCTATCGACAGGATTTTGAGGAGCCTGCATCAAGCTACATTATTAAGAGCCAGTCGTCTGGGAGTAGGACGATCGTCAACTACAATGAGCTGCCTGAGATGACGGTGGAAGAGTTCACGCGCATTGCGGATGACTTGGGTCCTAAAGCTACTTGGTTTCATTTTGAGGTTTGTCATATCAGCCCTCCTGTATATCCTGCAGAGCTGTGATGCTTATCTCGATCTGTTCAGGGCCGGATCCCCGATGTAACCCTGTCATGTATCAGGTATCTTCGACAAAAGTTCCCCTCCGTGCGGGTTAGCGTTGAGGTGGAGAAGCCTGGAAGACCAGGTCTGCAGGAGCTTGCCCTAGAGGCAGATGTTGTGATTTACTCAAAGAGCTGGGCTCAGGTATTGATTGTCCTTATAGTCCCCTTCGACTTTCCAGGTCTGATGAATGGTTGCTCATTTGTTCCAGGGTAACGGGTATCAGTCAGCCCAAGAGTGCCTCCAGAAGCAGTCATCGTTGACTCGCAATGCGTGAGCTCTACAGCTATGATTGTATATTTGCAATGACTGACGTACAATGCAGATCGTTATTGCTCTGTACATGGGGTCAGGATGGAGCTGTGGCCCTAGAACCCAAAACAGGAAACCTCATTCATCGCCCAGCATATACACCGAGCGATTTTAAAGTCATCGAGTAAGTGATGTCTTTCTGAAATGACGGATACTGCTAATTTCCTTACCGTCCTATCGGCGCAGGAGATACTTTCATAGCTGGAATGCTATATGCAATGCTATGCCAAGGCGATAAGTGGGACATATCGGAAAAGCTGGGATTTGCGAACCGCGTTGCCGGAATGAAGGTAGCACAAGAAGGGTTTTCAGGACTGAACAAGGCTTTGGATTCGTATCATTAATTGACAGGGACGTCTCAGTCGGTTGAACAAATTGGAATCAACTTCTGGCACCCTTGTAGATACAGTCTCCAGTCCCCAGCCGATTGGGCCCATTGTGTCGATATTGGGTGCAGGGCTGAAGGCGCATAATAGATTTTATAGAATCGTTATTTTTTTTCCCCGTAAAATCTAGTCGAATATGAACCATTTGTTCTTCTGACACTTGTGGTTCACAAAATCCAAATGCATTTCCGTATAGGGGAATACGCACGTGATATCTTATCAAGGAAAGCGGTGGGGACAAGAAAATATTCTGCCCGCAACTTTTTTGATTTTCGCTGAAGCTTTTCGCTGCGGAGAACACAGCATCGCATTTTCCCCAACGAAACTGCCATATTCTACAATTCACCATGGCGGCCGTATACAAGACACTTTCTAAGAAACAGGCGCGGAGGCTCGCGAAGGAGCAGGAGGAAGAAGAGGAGGATATTGAGATGAGCGATTTTCTCGGCGGCGCCGACGACTCAAGCGACAGCGAGGAAGAGGAGGAAGAGTCTGTCGAATCCGCCAAGAAGCAGCTTGCCGCTGGTCTCATGCCTAAGACTCGGGTCCTTATGCTGACTTCCAGAGGAGTGACATACCGGTAAGTTCGCATCCATGGCATGCGACTTGGTGAAGATGAAGATGAAGCAAACAACTGACCCTCTTGACTTCTAGCCATCGACACCTTCTGGCCGACCTGACGTCTCTGCTCCCTCATACCCACAAAGAAAGCAAACTCGACACCAAGAAGAAGACTTCCGGATACAACCTGCTTCTTAACTCCCTCGCCGATCTCCACTCGTGCAATGTGATTTTCTTCCTCGAGGCCCGCAAGCGCGGTCAAGATTTGTACCTCTGGCTTTCCCGGCCGCCCAACGGTCCGACGATCAAGTTCCACGTCAACAATCTGCATACGATGAGCGAACTGAATGCTGGATTCAGCGGTAACTGCCTGAAGGGCGGCCGTGGTATCGTGGTTTTCGATCGCTCGTTCGACGAACAGGGACCCGAGATGAGCAAGCCTGGCAACGAATACAGGGGACTGATTCGGGAGATGCTTCGCGGTGTCTTCTGTGTCCCCAAGCGTGGTGTGAAGGGAATGAAGCCCTTCGTGGATCGCATCATCGGTATCTTCGGCGTGGATGGAAAGATCTGGATCCGCGTCTACGAAGTCAGAGAATCGGAGCCCGGCGCCAAGAAGACCACAAATGAGGACGGAGAAGAAACCGTCAAGCCAGCCCCCAGGGGCGGTCTGCCGGAGGTTTCCCTCGTTGAGATCGGACCACGCTTTGTCTTGACGCCTATTGTCATCTTGGAGGGCAGCTTTGGCGGTCCGGTCATCTACGAGAACAAGGAGTATGTGAGCCCGAACCAGGTCCGCAGCGAGATCCGGTTGAGCAAGGCTGCGCGCTACGCCAAGCGCAGAGATGTTCAGACCGACCGCCTCTCGAAACGGTCGGCGTTGGAAATGGGTCACGGCGAGCGCAAGCCCAGTGCTTTGGACAACAAGCAGATCTTCGGTTGATCTGAATTGCCTCGTGTTCGTTTCCTTTCTGCGTTCTGTATGGGGTCTTATAGACTTGATATCCTGAGGGGATGTACATGTGATTGATAAGGGGTACATTGTCATGGTCTCTTTATGGCGTCTGGTGTGCAATAATATGAAAAGTTTTCTTATCCCTGATTAATAGACTCTGAGGAAGATGTTCTCTGTTAAATACCTTTGCCATGGCCAGTTCTGGTAAGCTGTATCACTACAGTTTGAGCAGAAACCCACCACCCGCGATATTTCAACTTGACTCCCGCAGCTTTGCAGAAGACTTCTCGCGAAGGTACTCGCCGTACCGATAGAACAGAAGGGGACCCGGAACGAATGCAAATGCAAGTAGCCCAAGCAGTGTATTCCCCCACCCGTAATTGAGACTCTGGTACATGGCGGGCCCAGCGAGTGGCAAGAAGGTGCTCGATATGTAACGTAGAAGATTATTGGCGCCCAGGGCGGAGGCAGCTGTTTGGGACCCAAAAACATCAACTAGATAGAGCTGCGAGGGCATCTGAACGCTCATATTATCAGCGTCAGTCCTGTTAGCATGGGGATGGCAAGACCTACAATCACAAAAAAGGCCCCGAACCCCATGAAGACGGTACTAATGATGGGCACGATCCAATGAACCTTGTAGTATGCCGTCCAGCCGTACATGATCAAGCCGAGCCCAACAAAAGGACTGAACCAAATCATTAGGAGCAGTCGATATTCTGGCCGAGCCTGTTGCACCCCGTCGGCTTTCATTTGTGCCTCTTGTACCCGTTCATTCAGAACATTGAAGATGAGCATGCTAGCAACCAATGCAATACCCAGGCCTAGATAGACGAGTCCCGATATGGACGTGCTGAAGCCATATTGACCCTCGAACACACTAGGAAAGGTTGTGAAGAGGAGGTACATTACTCCAAACACCAATGCCACGTAGAGGGATATGACGAATAGAATGGGTGATTGGAAAAGGAGCATGGTTGGCTGAATCAGAACTTGAAGGAGGACCTGTCCTGGTGAGAGTGAATTGTTCGCAAGCTTGGAACGTAGGTTCAGTTTGCCTGTGGTAGCACGCAGGCGGGCAGCTTTGCGCTCCAAAATGACCTTAGGGTGTGTTTCGCGCATGATGACTAGCGCCATGATCCCGATGACTCCTCCTAGTATAGCTAGCAACCAGAAAGTCCAACGCCATCCTGGTCCTGCTGCGACAAAGCCTCCGAGGACTGGCCCGAGAACCTGAGCGAGATCATTAGCCAATGCTTGTAAGAGGTCGGAGGTGTGTAGCGATAAATGACTTACCGGTCCCGCCAGAGGCCCCATGCTGAATAAAGCCATCGCCACAGCCCGCGTCTGGATGGTGGTAATATCTGCAATTGTCCCCCCGCCAAGAGCCATTGGAGTACCACCAGCGCAGCCGGAGAGGAACCGGAAGACGAGAAACTGGGCTAGGCTTTGGCTTAACGCATTGCCAAGGACAAAGGCCACAAACATGATACTAGCTGCGTGATAAACCGGCAGACGTCCGTAGATCTCGCTGAGGGGTGACGTGAACATAGGTCCAATAGCGATGCCCAGCACATACAGCGTGATAGCGAGGGTACTGGCAGCACTGGAAGCGATGTTCAAGTCAGCCTCTATAGCCCTGATTCCGGGAGCACACATTGTGGGAGCCATGTTTCTGTAAAGGAATTAGCCAATACGCAACCATAGAGTCATGCCGACAAAACTTACGTGATAAGAGCCAAGATAGAGATGGCGATTATGTGCGCCCACCGCTTGGACTTTGGCCAGTTGCGAGGGTTGCTTGGGTCTTCTTCCCCATCCCAGTCAACAATTCCTGTCTCTGGAACAACACTGTCTTCTAGGATGCTTTTCTCCAGTTGTTTTGGTGTCATAGTGATGTCGCAGGGGCGGATGAAAGCCGAGAGAATCTCAAAGTCTCGATCCTTTGCCAGCTAAAAGGGGCCATCGGTGCGTTTAATAGATGGAAGTGGCCGGATATAGGACAATAGTTGACTATAGCCACCTGCATGATACTTAGGAGGATCGGAGGTATGGCGAAGGAGAAGGTACCTCCATCATTGTGTGCGCCGCCACCTCCAAAGTATATCATAGCGGAGGGTCGGAGGATCGGAGGGTCGGATCGGACGATTGCTTTGGACCCTTAAACCCGCCTAGTGGGCCACAATACAAACGTGCCCCGTGTGGTCGCATTGTACCTGGAGGGAAGCGGAACGAAAAGAGCTTCCCCGAACATGTAAGTGAGGTCGTTAAGATCCTATCTTTGCCAAAAGAGAAATATCACGAGAGGGTTGCGCTAGGGCAAACTAGGCAGACTTCATGCCTCAGGCGGGACACCCCGATGTACGCCATCCCCATTTCTCCCCAATGAATCATCAATACATGAGTCCATTGTCTCTCCTGTCTACAACTGAAATTTCGCACCCAATGGATTCCTCTCCGTCCGCACAGACGCTTGATAGTGCAACTCCGTCGCAGCCGCTTTTCAACCCCAATCGGCGCAGAGAAAAGCCCCAGCTGTCGTGTAATCAGTGCAGGCGCCGGAAGTAAGCACTCTACAAGATTCTTCGAGGGGGTGACACTAAATTTGTCTAGGTCACGATGTGACCGCAAGAGGCCGTGCTCTCTATGTTCTGTACGCGGCCAGACATGTACATACCCAGAGAACGGTTCAGCTGCCGCCGGTCCATCCAGGACGACCCCCAGAGGCCCATCAAATATGCATGATCGGTTAGTTCAACTGGAACAGCTTGTTATGTCAGTCATATCCAATTCGGCGGCGGCGGTGGGTAGCATAAATGCCGACAACGATGTGAGAGCACAACAATCCGGGCCAACTCCTGCAGACATACTGTCGGGGGGTACACCAATAGATGGACGTTCAGAATGTGGAAGCATGCAAATCAGCGCTTCAGAACTTCTGTACATCGGAGGGGACCACTGGGTTGCCATTTTGGAGGGCATAGCCGATCTTAAAGACCAGGTGGACCGAGAAGAACAACTGCGGCTAGCAGAGAGTCCACGGCAGACCGCAGATGATGAGGGTAGTTTCGGAAATCCAAGTGTACCGGGACGAGATGGTGCATTCCTGTTATATGGGCGCTGCCGTCCAACATCTCGAGATGACATTCTGTCTGCCCTACCTCCGAGATACGCAGTCGATCGCTATATCTCCTGCTACTTTAACTACCTGGATCTCGTTTCATCTGGTGAGTCCTTTCCATGCTAATCATTACTGGTGGCTTATAGACTCTGGTAAATATAGCTGCTGTCCATGGACCCGTTTTCTTGCGCGAGGCAAGTACTAGAAATTGATCCCATAATCCTACGCGCTGATCCAGCACTGACAGGCTGTAGTATGAGGCCTTCTGGGCCGACCCCACGTCCGTCCCCATAATCTGGGTCGGGCTCCTTTTCAGCATGATATGTCTTGCTTGTCTGGCATCAAAGCAGCATGATTATCCGGACACAGATCTTCAATCCCTTCAGATTGATCTCTACCGCGAAAAGACGGTTCAATGCTTAATCATGGGCGAATATACAAGACCGGGTCCATATGTACTGGAAACCGTCATCAACTATATCTATGCGGAATTCTGCGTATGTACGGATGCGAACAACGACATGTGGTTTCTCCTCGCTATAGAAGTCAATCTCGCGATGCGCATGGGCTACCATCGGGATCCTAGCCACTTCCCTGGAATCTCACCTTTTCAGGGTGAGATGCGACGGCGGGTATGGGCAACTGTGCTCATGAGCGATATTATGATTTCGAATCAGATGGGGATGCCGCGGATGATCTCGGATTGGAAATGGGATACTGCTGAGCCCAGGAATTTGAATGATGCCGATGTTGATGAAGACACCAACGAACTGCCACCTTCAAGACCGGAAACCGAACTTACTACAGCTCTGGGTATCATCGGCCGCAGGCGGATGTTAAAGGCCCTCGGTATCATTGCAGATCTCACAAGCAGGACCAAGCCTTGCTGCTACGACGAGGTCATGCAGGTCGATCGTATCTTGCATGATGCTGCTACTAGCATCCCAGCACCGCTGAAGTGGAAGCCGATGGCGGCGAGTGTGACTGATTCGCCGCAAGTCATCATAGCCCGTTTATTCATCACACATATGTTATACAAGGGCCAGATTATGCTACACCAACGATTCTTGTGTATGCAGTCCACGTCTGGCAAGGAGGACGACTTTAGTTACTCACTGCAGGCATGTATTGATGCGTCGATGGGCACTCTCGAGCTTCAGGATGTGCTTGATGAGGAGACTTGCGCTGGAGGTCAACTATACCCGATGCGCTGGCGAGTCACCTCCTCAATGAATCATCAGTTTCTCACGGCAACAATGGTCCTATGCTCCTTACTGTATAATGGACGAACCGTGGAGAGGAAGGATGAGATCCAACGTGCACTTCAGCGTTCAAGAGCAATCTGGATACGTAGAAGCTCCGCTTCAAAAGAAGCAAAGAGAGCTGCAGACACTATTGGCATTGTCCTTTCGAGGATGGGAGGCGACGGGAGAAGGGACCTCAATGAAGATGCGGGTAACAGCTTCACTATGCCGGACTCGAGCTGTGGCTTTGGCTTGGAACCAGAAAATACCATACCGGACAATATGAGTTTCCATAATCGTGGGTTCATCCCTTTACTGACACGCCTAGTCGACTGTTATTAGCTAACCGGTTGATCATGGTAGGAATTCTGGGAACTCTTATCCCTCCGGTCCTCCAGGATCAAAATATGAGCTACAATGCTAATAGTGCCACCCTTCCCAATGACTGGATATACATGAGTTGGGACAACTCTGGAAATATATAACCCGGTTGACGCTACGCTATGCTATGTGCATTGAACGTGGTCGGATTTGATCAGCACGAATTTCTCTTCGGCTTGCTCCCAACATTTAATCAACTAAGATATCTTGGCAGCTTGAAATCGTAGATTAGGTCACATGAAAGGCATACTGCCAACCTGAGAGAAGACCTTGATAGTAGATCTCCCTACCACCGGGTCCCTTGGCATCTTTTGGTAGCGTAATGGGAATTCTGGTCAACACGGACATTGTTTACCCGTTCGCATCCATCGTATGAGGATGCTTATCCGTCTTGGCTCCAGTGGCTCCAGAGAATTCCCTGAGCCGATGAGGGGAAAACTCCGAACATGCGTCAAGGTCCGATCATCCAAATTCTTGCCTAAGCTTTGTCTTAATTCGGTAAACATACTTCCGTCGAATCACCCTAGGTCGGTAACCGCGGTCATCACCATTTCGTTCAATAGACTACTCACCGATCAGCCACAATTTCTGACTCTGACTGATGCTCCAGCCTCTTCGGTGTATTCTGATCTGTTCTGATCTAGCCGATATGTCTCTCCACATGGCCGTGGAGTACTGCAGTGCCGTCACTATATGGCTCGCTTCGCGACCTGATACTACATATCAGGCACCATTGCCTCAGGGACATCCACCCTAGTCAACAAACCCACAAGTAAGCTCACAGTTCAGTTACACGCCTTCTTTTGCTTTTAAAACTCGCCATTCCAGTCAACTCAAGACGCAACCTTGTACCTCACCCTGAATAATTCTTCTAACACAGAACTTTTGGCCCAGCTCAACAATCATAGTCGAACCCATCGCAGTCACTGGCCAAATGCCGGTTCCCGGATGCCCCTGACCTGACGATTCCCAGCAACCTTGCCCAAGTTGCATTGATTCGTGAATGTTATGCTCGAGCTGGACTGGAACCTATACGCAGTTTCCAGTACCGTCCACGATTCTTCCACCCACACGGTACAGGAACACAAGCAGGTGATCCACAAGAAGCCGAAGCTATTGTCAACCTCGAAGCGTGCTTAAACAAACCTATAAGTCAACAGATAAGCAGTGACATAATTTGATACGCCATTTAGGCCGACAACCTCAGGAGGAGTTGAAAGGCGCAAGGACTTCACAATAAAAGCCTAACTTTCCCGGGTCATGGTATACTTTGATTGCACGTGCAAGGCCCTGTATATTGGAGTCCAAGAGGGTTTTGGAGAGCTTCTTATCAATGCCCATCTCTTCCTCCTTGGCCTGCACGAACTTGACATATTCACCGCGCTCGTGCAGGCGCTGTATCATACTTTGGTCCTTTGGAGTCCCATCAGACTTGTAATTGTTTGGATCATCCATTCCGGGAGGCACTATGCTGAGAAATAAAGGAGGCTCGACAAGTTCCCACGGTACGGTAGACGCTCCCTCCCAGTCAATAATCCCAAGGATCCTAAATTTATCGTCCACAATTATGTTACTCTGATAGAAATCATGGTGGTATAGCGGGAATGGTCCACGGTCGTTATCGACCGAGATATTGTTCGCTAGATTTTGTAGGCTGCTGGGAAAGTTCTCGATGGAGCGTATGATTTCTTCCCCGGGCCCGTTAGCCATGTAGTTTCTGATGTCTTCGTCTGAAAGGGGGAATTTCGCTTGTTTTGCCCATTCCTTGAAAAAATCACCTGCCGTCGAAAATGGTCCACCAAATCCGGGTATTGGACCGACCCCAAATGAATTGTCGTTCCGCCTAGTGATCGAGCCAATTTTGGGTAATCTGACTGAAGCCATTTGGACCTTGACACTAAATCAGTCAGAGATAGAAACAGTGTCGTTTTCGCCATACCTGAATCTCAGCAACTTCCCTATAGAACTGGTCTTTCCGCGTGGTTGGAATCTGGCCATGATGACTCTCGTAGCCTTCTTCTGCATCCATCGCGGACGGACCGGGTAGAAACTCCATGAGAACGAACGCGGCACCGATTTCATTCGCATCCGTAAGCTCATAACCAAAGACATTTGGTATGGGGATGCCCGTTTTGTCCCTCACGAGAGCCATCGTATCTATCTCAGCCTGGAGGAGACTGGCGCTCAATGCAGTCGATGGCTCGAGTTGCACCCTGGCAATCCACCGAGTATCTTCGAAGCTAAGGAGCCTTATAAGATGTACCCCTCCCACCGTGCTCATACCAAGCAAGGTACAAGGACGGCCTGAGTTTTTGGACGAGGCGTATCGGCAGAGTGCATCCCACCTCACCCTTTCTAGGCAAGCATCTCTCACACGCTTTCTGGAAGGGTGGCAACGGAAAAAATCGTCGTCTTTCCATTGGAGAGCCAGAGAAGAGCCTGTTTCCATAACAGCGAAATATTGCGCGAGGTGTAAAGAAGCACCGGACTTAGATGTGGGAGACGGAGGCTTGTCGACGTATAGAACAAGCGGTGAGTGGCTCTAGCTTTGCTGCGTGGGCGGCGGGTCTATGTGATAACAGATGAGTCGAGGATGCGACGGACGTTCCTTACAATACTCTTTTTCCCCTTTAGAAGCCGATGGAGTAATTTTACAAAATTAATAAACGTATCTCGACGCTGGGCTTTCAAGTGCTAGAGGCGTACTTGATGCTCTCGAGGTGCTTCATTTCACGCCCGTTGCGGGGCCAAAGAATGACCTCAAGCTTGTGCTTCATGATTGGGGACTCTAGGAAGAGCTGAAGTAGTTGTCTTTTCATGTTTCATGGTCCCAGGGAAGTCGGATCAAGCTGGCTGAACAATACCTATCCCCTTGGATACTAATATGCAACAAAGAGAGGGGATCCATTCTTGTGCGAGAATTAAAGCGATAGCCTTTGCGAAGGAAAGACGGCCCTTTGGATGGTATCACTACCAGCAGCTTATATTGAAGACGCGAGGAAGTCACCGACAGTCCACGTAGTTACTTGGATGCCAGGGCGGAGATTAGATAAGCACTCTACATAACACCGATCCCATGCGCGTTCAAGACACATCTCCAGCAACAACCATGGCATCGCCATCGTCATCCAGCCCGCTGCGGCTCTTTATGATTGACACCTGCTCCATCATGTTGCTCAATATCTCTGAGATCTGTTCGGATGTGAAATACCCCAAGGGAGGGGCCTCGACTTAAGTCCCCAAGTGACAGCGACAGCGCCCTTTGAGTCAAGTTCGGCGGTGCTGTAATCCCATCCACCACATAGGCACGCATATCGAATCGTGCCATTTAGCCGTTTCGCTTCTACACGCATCTAGAAACAATCGATAACTCAATCTAATGCATGTTACGCGTGGTCTCATCATCTAGCTTCTGCTAACAGCCGCCCTAGATTTCAAAACATGTTCAAACTCCTGCCTACGGAGCTTCTGCTCCACATATTTCGCTCGTGCGACTCGATATCCGACGTCATAAGCTTGACCTCCACCTGTCGCCGGCTCCGTCATGTGTTCAATCAGTCGAACAAACTGCAAATCCTGTTGGACATCGCCGAACACGAGCTCGGGCCTCTGGACGACATCATCCAGATCGTAACGCAGAACTCGAGTCAAACGGCCCATCAGATTCGCACAGCCCCCATAACTGTCGCATTGTTCACACAACTCGCGCAGATTGGCCGCGTGGCTCAAAAGTGGGAGGCGATCTACCCGGTCAAGAAATGGAAGGTGGACTACGAAAACCGGCGGTCGTTGACATCCGATGAGAGGTATCGTCTCCGACGCGCGCTGTACCGCCTGTGGCTCTACCACCGCGCGTTCCACGTGCGTCTGTACGATCGCTTCTCCCGCAACCTCCTTCATGTCGTCACGGAGCGCGCGCGCCTCCTTCACAACTGGTCGACCGAGGAACTGGCTGAGATTGAGGACCTGCGGCTGGTGATTTGCGACGTGGTACAGAACCACATTTGTCCCAGCAATGGAACCATCCAGCGCAAGTTCCGTAAACGGTATCCGGAGAGTAACCACCAGCTGACGTTTAACATCCACCTGAACTACCCGGTTGATAGTGCTCCTACGAGTACCTACGGATTCCTGGGAAACACCACCACCACCCCCTCCGTTGACCAGTATTTCCACACGGTACATCCGACCGGTTCTGTAGAGTCGCAGACGAAATACAGGTCCCGGTTTCGGAACGACTTCTTCCATGACCCTGGCTTTGAAGGCTGGGGCGACGAGATCCCGCATTATTACGTCGTGCAGGACATGATGAAGCTCGATCCGGGCCAGATCCTGTGGCTGCGTGAGCATGCGCCCCTGAAGGAGCAGGTTGAGGCTTTTGTGCGTTCGCTGGGAGACTGGTTCCGGGACAATGGCGAGACGTTTGGGGAGACGTTTGAATGGGTGATGAAGGAAAGAGGAGACGATGTTGATGAAGTGAGGATGGCCATTTCGGACCGCGAATTGGGGATCGTGTGCGATGAGTAGTTAGATAGTTGTCTGGTCAATGTCAGTTGTCGCTGTGTTCTGCGATAGTAGCCGCATTGTACGGAACACGGAGTCGGAGTATAGGCTTCACTAAGAGCCCGGTGGATCACCAGCCTTGGCAATAAGTTCTGGAATCTCGGTTAATGAAATTAATGACCCTCATTAACCCCCTGATCGTCCCGTGTAAACTGCCTCAACCGACCCGTAACTGGGCCTCTTACGTACGGAGTAGCTACCTAGGTAGATGTTAGTTAACCCACGCCTGAAAGTCTCAAGTCCACGTCTTGTATTAGAAACAGAACGACGACATACGGTCGGAATACCTGGAAGAAATCAAAGGGCAGCCTTCTGACCAGGCTCTGTTCCTTCGAAAACTCCGAGGTCCATAGGTACCTAGGCAGTGGAGACAACATGGAGTTGCATTGCGTTATTGTGGGCGGCTTCCAGGCCGGGGACTTTATGTTTATGACCTTATGGTTGGCTGGGTCAGAATGCTAACAAACCGACACTATTCTCGGAATTCTTTAGCGCAGGAAGCCTATCCACAAGATAGACAAGTTTCCTTTTATCCAGGTACTCGCTTGTCGCATGTGCTTGTTGGAGCGTGCTCACCGCTCTCTGGTAATTTCCATCTACATACCAATCTCCGCTGATGCCTCATCCTTGCTCAAGGCCAGATGTGCGGTGCTCATCCATGGCCAGACGGTCTCTTGTTTTCTATCTTGAGCACCGCACATCAGGCCTTGAGCAAGGATGAGGCATCAGCGAGTAGTGAAGACAAGAGTGCCACGAGATCTCCTAACCAATAAGGATGGCTAGCCTTGCGTATTTCAACCGATGATCGCATCACCTATCAACGGCACCCCTTGGGTCGATGGTGAGGTTGGAACCAGCTGAGATGCAAGGAGGCCTCTTTTCCCTGTGATCTATCCATCCTTAAAACGGCACTTCTCTCTAGGAAAGATACAGATACATTTGTGCGGATGCCTATACTGTACTTCTCTTGATCAAAGAAACCACAGCCAATAATAACCCCGTACAACCCACGCAGCCACTATATTAGACGCCAGTGATGACAACCCAAAGTCAGGAACCAAATCGGGACCGGAGGAAAACATGGAGGGTTGGACAAGAAGTCTGTACCAAGCAATAACAAAACCAAAGGGAAATGAAAAGGATGTCAATTTCGTAAGTTAGGGTGATGAACACAAATAACATGGAGGAAAGGGAGAAGGAAAAAAAAAATCAAAGCAAGTTGACGATGTGGGATGCTATCGCTGTCCAATTAGCATCACCATGTCACCCCAAAGTCCCTGGATGCCGTTCCCGACAACGTCCCTGTTGTGTACCATCTCCGTGGAGGCTAAGTAACAGACAGAAAGAAAACAAGGCCATTTCAATTATCACATCACAAAAATAAAATCGTTGCGGTTGGCGTGTCGTCCCCGAAGGCGGCTGGGATTTGTTTTTTTAGCAGCATCCCTGCTTCGATTCGGAATCCGGCGTTTGGGACACGTCTATCACGGGGCGGCGGTCACCCAGGGGAGCCTGGCTGTCACCACTGTCGAGAGCCTTGCTGGAGACAATGCGGTAGATTTCTGAGGGAATGTGAGCTACGAAGAGGGCACGAGAAGGGAAGGAGGCGAACCTGTGAGAATGTTCTGGAACGCAAGCTCGACGTTGCTTGCATCAAGGGCGGATGTCTCGATAAAGGAGAGGTTGTTCTCGCCTGCGCAATCTTAGCATCAGCCCGTTAATAGCTCCCTCGTACATCCAACGTACTGGCAAATTGCTTGGCCTCCTCTGTGGGCACGGCGCGCAGGTGTCTCAAATCGCTCTTGTTTCCGACAAGCATGATGACGATGTTGGAGTCAGCATGGTCCCGGAGTTCCTTCAGCCACCGGTTGACATTGTCATAGGTCTGATGCTTGCTGATATCGTAGACGAGGAGGGCGCCAACGGCACCACGGTAGTAAGCCGAGGTGATCGCACGGTAGCGTTCCTGACCAGCCGTATCCCAAATCTGAGCCTTGATAGTCTTGGAATCAACCTGAATGGAGCGGGTAGCGAATTCGACACCGATGGTGGACTTGGAGTCCAGGTTGAACTCGTTACGCGTGAAGCGGCTCAAGAGGTTGGACTTTCCGACACCAGAGTCTCCAATAAGCACCACTGTTGCACCAGAAATCCACCATCGGTTAGTTGAAGGCTTCGAATGCAGTGAAACATGGTAGGAAAGGGTTGGGTCTCGCAGAGTCGGCGCGGGGAAGTGGCAACTTTACCCTTGAAGAGAAACTGCGGAAATAATGCGGTCAGTAGGCAACTGACCAAACAAGGGAAACGAGGACACTCACATCATACTCGTCGTTAGCCATGGCGGAAAATGATCACTGGGGTCGATCGGCTCGTCTGAAATAGGCGGAGTTGGGAAGAAAATTAGCGTTGGAATCAAGGAGGTTGAGTCGAAGGAGGTAGGTCTAGGCAGAACAGAGCGGACACCAGCGTGTACACTACTGGGAAGGAGGGGAGCGGCGGGTCAGTCCAATCACCAAACAATAAAGCAAAACAGGGAGGGTCAGAAGACGGAAGAAAGGAAAGGGCGGAGAAGCGATGATAGCTGTCAGTGGGAGGAAAAAGGGACTGGAGTACTCACAGATAGATCAGGGGGAGGAGAGGATTGTTTAAGGGGAGAGAAAGAAAGATAGGAGGCCATCCAGACGCCTACTGAGATGATTCCCGTGCTCGTTCGCAGTGCCGAGCGCTGTGCCGCCCGTTTGGGGTTAGTGCCCGTAATCACGTGATATTTGCTTGTTTCGGTCATGTCACCTCCTGCCTCATCGTTCGCGGTGGGAATTTCCTTTCCAGATTCCTGAGAGAAAAACGGTCGATCATCTGGAGTATTTGCCTCTTCTCTGACACGCTGACACGTGGCTTTCGCCTGTGATCTGCATGGTCAAGGTGTGGTCGGTCCGTTCCCAATGCGTTCATCATGGACCAAGCGGACAGTGATGACAGTATATCCGTGACCTCCACCGTACTGAGTGAGGAACAGTCCGAATACGAGGTGGACACCATTCTTGCTGAGGACAACACCGGAGATGAGACCTACTATCTTGTCAAATGGCTTGGGTATCCTGAAGAGAGGTGTACATGGGAACCTGCCGACTCCTTCTCCACTGACGAGACCTTAAAAGACTGGGCTGCAAAGAAAAGATCTATCGCCGACGGGAAGCTCCCGCCATTTGATACAGATGCATGGCAAGCCAGGGTCGAGGCGCTGGAAGCCCAGAGAAAAGAAAGAAAACGCCGAAGAGAAGCCAAAAGGAGGCGACTAAATATTGGCACCGCACCTGTCCGCGTGACGCCGATTTCTGGATCTTCCAAAGTTAATGCCTTGAGCAATAAGGTGAATACAGAAGCGGAAACGTCTAGCAAAAGGACTGCGCCTGAGTCGTCGGTTCATGGTCGCGAACGTGAACAGAAACGCGTTAACTTTTCTATACCCTCCCGAGCGCGACAGCAACCTCCATTAGTCCTCTTTGGCAGTAGTAAACCACGGCCAGCCCCTGGTCCTGCTCGGGCTCAAAGACCTCATAATCCTGACTCCTTCAAGAGATTCAACCTGTCGACTCAATGGAGATACGAAAAGGCCAAAAAAGAAGAACGACCACCAAATACCGGCCAACTCGAAATGTTTCGGCCATCAGAGTTCCCCGCCAGGTCCGGCGCCAATTTGGCTGCACTAGCTACTCGCGGCTTGCGCAAGTCTGATGGATCTACAGCTCAAGGTTCGCCCCGAGCCACGACAGCGGATACGCAAGCCGGCTCGCCCATGCGATCTACTGAGGAGACCTTCCACCATGACAGCCCAGCGTCACAGTTCCCCCCCTCCAGGGCCCCAGCTGTCTCGAATACCCCTAACCCTGACTCCAGAACAACTACTCGCAAACCGGACACACCTTGGGACATCCCAAAGAGGAGACCTGGCCCTTTCGCTAAGCGAATAAACCGACATCCAGATGCAGGGTGGAATCCAGGGGAGGCTTTTGTCTTCCTATACTATGGCCCAGACAAAGAAGAAATCGGAGCAGCGAGGTTATGTGGGCTTAATAGACCCACCATAGACAGACTTGTCAAGCCCAAGAGGCCGACACCCCAACTCGACATCTGGTTCCAACATCTCTCCACCCTGGCAGATTATCAAATACAGTGCGATAGTGTAAGTTGGGCACCTTCATGCATCTGAAGACGATTATCAAAGTCAGCTTGATACTGATGGCCTACTGAATAGTCTAGAAACGCTGTGATTTGTAACGGCTGGGTCGAGGGGTTTGACCAGACCGAGCCCAGGATTTACAGATTTGCCCAAGAGCTTATGGAAAAGAACCTTGTGGCGATATCGTGTCCTAGAAACCGATCCCATGACGCGTATCTTCTCTATCCACCGGGGTCTCGAGACTTCAGGTTTTTGGGGCGTCACCCTAAAGAGCCACCAGACTTCTCTCTGCGTATTGCGGTGAAAAGGTCTACGGATTTTTTTGAGCAACCACGCCTTCCGGCTGAAGCTCCCAGACCCCCGTTAATGATTCAAACTGCTCCACCGGACAAACATTTGCATCCATCAAATAGACCGGAAACCCCTCGGAGACAGCTCAGTGATGACATTCGTCCTGGCACGTCTCCTTCAAACAACGCCGTCCAGCCATTGCGGTCGGATAGACAAGGCTTACTTGAACAACAGCCAAAGACAACATACGCAAACGCCCCAGAATACGACATATCACCAGGTGGAGGGCCCATGAATATCAGCGATGACGATGAACAGTCACCACCAGTATCTAAGAAACCCGATAAGATTACTTCAAATGAACCGCAGACTGCGCGCGAGCTTGCGAACAGAATGTTTCTGGAAGCGTTCGGAGTAACCTTCAAAATGCTCGCAACCGTCGATGGAAACCCGAAATCGCCATACTCGGATTGTTTTTACATCATGCTTCCTAAGGACCCTTCAGCAGCGAAAGAATGGGAGCTACTCCGTGAATTTCTTAAGGCAAACGGAGCAGCCGTATATTCCAATATCATTGATGACGATTGGGACAGATTTCTGCGCATCTCACATAGTGTTATCCTGGTAGACCTACCCCAGGGACCCCTCGAAAAACATGCTAACCTCCTGCAACAGGTCCACGATAGCCACATGTGTCAATTTTCTGAGGCATGGTTCAAGGAGTTAACTCGCAGATCGTCTTGGAGGTATTCTTTGTCCAACACGCCGGGACAGCCAAACTTCCAGCGTCTATTTCCCATAGGTGGTGTTTTTCTGATAACAGAAGATTTCATGATCTACCGCCCCGAGGGGATTCTTGTCTTCCTTGACTATTTTTACTGCGAGTATTTGAAAAACCGGTATCCTGGGACTTGGAAAGTCATGTTCCGGCCAGATGTACTGAACTGGTTGATGACCTTATACGAGAAGGACAATAAACGTCCAGTGTGAGTCTATGCCGTCACCTTGAACGCTTTTCGAGAGCCGCAAACACCAGTATTAACGATATTTGTAGATGGCTAGCGCTTTATTGGGCGATTATGCGTCTCAACAAGTCCACAAGCACTGAACTTCCAGATGGTATCAGTAACTCGTTGTCCGAGAGTGCTGTCATCTCCCTTCGCTCGATCCCTCATTATGGCTTTAGAACCGAGCACCACAACCCAGATATCCCCAAAGGCCTATCACAGGAGCAAAGAAATGCCGACCACCTGGTCGAGCTCTTCGCTGGGTGGTCTCTTCTTAACTGTCACCGCTTTCGAAAATTTTATGTGCTCACGCATGTACCGCCACTCGAGAGGTGGAATTCATGGTACCACATCGGTCCGATTCTGTATGGAGAGAAGCAATTGATGAAGGGGCTCGATATCAAACACAAATACCACTGGGACAGACTTCGCGGACAAATGTCGACGGGAGATTCCGAACAACAGCAGCCACATACGCCCTTTGAACCACGTACGCCGAAGACTCCTGCGAAGGTCCCTTCGAACCCAGATGGCGCAACTCCTGCAGATCCACGGCGTCATGCCACGGCACGACATTATCCACAGCCTTATCAATGATTTTTCCTTATTGGAGCTGCAGCTGATCTTTCATGGGCCTCTTATTCTCAAAATACCATGCCGTCGTTTCCAACGCATTCTTTTCATCATCCATGTCTGGGAGCGTGTTCCTGAAGATATCCTACGTTACCATGTATAATAATAATGATCCAACTTTGAGCTACCACGCTTAAGTACCAGATACAAAATCAGAAGATACCCGGCAGCGCGATGACTTGTGATGTCGAAACTTGAAAGGCAGTAAATTACAAGAGCTTTGAGCTAACCCCCATACGCCTCAAGGATTCGCTGATTGGATTCAATGAGGGAATAACAGTGATCAGGGTAAACAAGAGACTGTAAGGAATAATAACCATATGTGGAAGAATGGACGGGGCCTACAGCCCAACCGCTCGGGTGCGGTAATCGCGGAAATTAGAGATAGGATGCTCTTCCGATGTAGTGGAGTTCTGGGCTTTTGATCGTTCTTTTGCCTTCTTCTCCTGACGCATTTTCTCCTCCCAGCGACTCTCTTCCGCGGCTATCATTGAATGGAACCGGCCACCTTGGCCGCGGGCGAGATAGATGGGCTTTTCTTCGCGATTTGCAACAGCTTCCGTGACCAGCACGAACTTCACACTGGAGCCTGGAGTTTCGAACATGGCATCACTAAGGATAGTTTCCAGCTCCGTGCGTAGAGCACGTGCTCCCGTGCCCATTGTGAAAGCATTGCCCGCAATTTTATGCAGGGCGGGTGTTGTGAAGCGTAGTTCAATTCCCGACAAGGAAAATAGAGTAGCGTACTGTGCTATTAGGGAGTTGCGCGGTTCGGTGAGGATGCGCACAAGTAAGGGCTGGGTCAAGGTGGAAAGCGCTGCCGTAACTGGGACTCGACCGACTAGTTCAGGAATGAAGCCGTAGTTCTGAAGATCTGTCGGATTGAGGAGGTCCAACGCGTTGAAGTAAGGGGGTTCGCCGTCAGACGATTCTGCCGCGGCAGAGGTGAAGAATGGAAGGTGCTTCTTGTACAAAGCCTCTTCTTCCGAACCCGGTAAGATGGGAATTGGCTGGTGATTCGAGGCGCGAGCTTCGGCGGAGCCTTCGTTCGAGGTTGTCGGCGAACGGACTGGCTGACCGAAACCAATCGATCCGCGCGATATCCGATCCATGATCACTTTGTGGAGTCCAACAAAGGCGCCCGAGAAGATGAACAGGATGTTGTCTGTTCGTACGTTGTAGACCTCGCCCTTTTGGGGCATATTGCCGCCCCCAGAGGGAGGGTATGGTGGGTTTCCAAGGGGACTGTTGGACGGAAAACTGTTAGGAGTGCCACCTAGGCGAGGAGCGCTCTTTTCCTGCTTTGCCTGCACTTGTACTGTCGTACCCTCGATGATCTTCAACAGAGCTTGTTGCACTCCTTCACCACTAACGTCCTTGCCGTGGCTAACCTTGGCTGCCGCGATTTTGTCCACCTCGTCCAGTACAATGATTCCCCGCTCTGCTTGTTCGACGTTGTAGTTGGCGGCCGCCAATAACTTGTGCACGCACACCTCTGCATCCTCCCCAATATATCCCGCCTGGGTGAACGGGGTACAGTCAGAAATGCTAAACGGCACCGATAGTACACGGGCCAATGTCTTGGCCATCAGTGTCTTTCCAACACCGGATGGTCCCAACAAGAGAATATTGGACTTTTCCAATTGTAGCGGCGATGAATCATTTAGCTCGGCTTGCTCGGTCGGAGACGACAGGGTAGATTCTGGAGGAAGACGGGTAGTTCGTTGCTGACCAGGAAATTCGTCTGTGATGGGTTCAATCAGTGATCAGCAATAACGACAAATCAGCTTTGCTTATTTCGAGATGGGACTTACCCTCCACAGGATGATGGTGCTCGACTGATTCCCGGCGCGCTCGTTTGGCCACCAGTTCCGCCGCCTCATCTTCGCGTCGCTGAAGCTCCTGAACGCGTTGGTAATGATTGTAGACGGCGACACTCAGTATTTTCTTTGCGCGATCCTGTCCGACCACGAACTGATCCAGGTACTGCTTCAATGTTCTTGGAGTCACCCGAGGAGCTCCGAAAGCCGGAGCAGATGCCAGCGGTCCCGCAGTTGGAAGGCCTGGTTCATAACTACCACTCCACGGTTGATTTGTGAAATCCGACCGATTGAATTGTGATGCTGTTGGAAATGATACGGTAGAACTGGAGAAACTGCGGCGTTGGAGACATGGGCGTGTCCGGACTGCGTGCCGATAGCGGAGAGCGAACTTGAGGTGTCGACCAAGAGGCGCAGAAGGTCTCAAATATAGGCGCAGCATGGCCAGCTGCGAAATAGGCTAAAAGTAGCAAGGTCGGGGTGTTTCGTGTGACAAGAGGGCTGGGGAGTAAGCTGGATGACTGAAGATGCGTGGGAGGAGTTAGTACTGATGGCGCTGATAGTAGATAAGATGCAATCCAGCCGATAGCTTTCCCCGCAGCACGTGATGCTACCGGCCGACGGTACCCGTCATGGTTTGGAGCATTCAACACTACGGATGTGCAACGTTCCCAGTCAAGGTCGATACAAATGTACCCAGCTGAATCACGGCTGTACTCAAATGGGGGAGTATACGAAAATTGTATAGGAAGCGGATGAGCTTGGATGGTTTGTATATCAGTGGAGAACTTCGACGAGACAATTAACAATGTCGCCATAGTCTCCTCCGGGTCCTCTATATACGATGTGTATTCTTCTTTCCCCTGCGTATCACCCGAACATCGATAGAGTGTCCAACTGAAGAGCGAGCTAGAAACCCATCCCCAGACTCTGAGCTTTGCTCGCATAGAATTTAAGCCATCTGAAGAAAGAAGCTGTGTTCCTGCATTGTACAGGAGCAATGAAGCCACCGTCATCAATGCCTCTGACAAGTCTTTCACGAAGTCATGGAAACAATGAGCGGTGCCACATTCGGGTCACCGGAGTTGTCCACAGTAGGAATCCATGAACGGGGCTGGACTTGATCGCGAAGCCAGGCGTGCGGCTGGTCTTGTAATGTGAATTATTGGGTATTCTGGATCATGGATCATCGGCATTTTCATTTGTTCGTTCGGAAGGCGGGTTGCTGCACCATTGTCTGGGAAATGAAGCTGCGTAGTGCAGCCCAACGATTAGATGTCGACGTAGAGTCATTTCCGGAGTCTGTTGCAGCAGTGTCAATACTCGACATCTGCGCCATGTTCTTCGCGAAACGGTCCCGTTCTATTTTCTCCAGCTTTTCCCTGCGTTTCATGGCACCCGGTTTGTGCTTTAATGTCTTTTGCTTGATCATATTGACCTGGTTGCTAGGATCGTTCATTTCCGTCTCGGTTTCGGGCAAGGCATCGGCCAGCGAGTCAAGGTTGGTAGCGAGCTTCTTGGACGCTCGTCGACGCTTGGTCGCCTTCTGGGAGCTTTTCTCTATCTTTGAGACAAAACTGGCATGTTTGATGGTGCGCTTATCCTTCTTCGTGGTGCGAAAAGCATCGTCGAAAAGGCCCGATTTGGTGGATGGAGGAGCACCCCTTCCACCTACCCGGGTCTTAGTAACGGTCTGTTTCTTCGCGGATCTGATAGGAGCCTTTGGGGAGCATCAGTTGCGTCAGTTCGAAGGCACATTCATGTGAGATGAGAGGCCAAGGGCTCACCATAGTCGGATTCACCGGTGATCGTCGGGATGCCCGAAGGAAATGACAGTAGGGAACGAAGATAAGTAGTGAGACCAGCCGATCGACAGTAGCTCCGAACAATCACGATAATATTCGAAACCTCGGATCCCGAAGGCTTTTCTTGACTTTTTTTCGTGCATTTCCACACTAGACCGAAAAGGGGTTAACTCCACAGTTGTTCCCCAGGTTCACCGCCCACATGACCACCCACCAAAATTTCTTCCTTGTTTTCTTTTGCTGTAGATCCTGGTTTGCCCCAACATCGATAAGGCTCGTCCCCAATGGTCCATTAATATAATCGGAGGTCAAAGCCACTCACTCGTTCCCTCCAATCTCTCCCACCATTTTACGCTGCCTAGAACCATCCCTGGTGATCTACGGAGTACAAACGGTGGTATCCGTCCGGTGACATACACTCGGAACGGGAAATTGCAAGCTTTTGCCTATCGGACACTATTTATCGTCCCTAGTTTTCTTTTCATCCCGACAAGATCCACATTCACGGGTATTTCAACCCACCCTTTATCTCGCAATTACATCAGAAAGAGCCACTCTAGTGACTCTTACGAAGGTGTCGCTTTCCTCATTTGCGGCTGCTGCGTGGATGCAGTCTCCATTGCGCCTTTTATCTCGCCGGACCTGCCTTTCTAGCCCCCTTGCCACGGAGACTCTGCCTCGGTTCTCGATCTTTCTGCCAATCCCACCCAGTCCCATCGTGGGGAACTTTTCCTTGTGTTCTACATATCCAACAACTTTTAAGATTCGCTCGTTCGCCCCCCTCCGGTCTTTCTCCTGTTCCTCTTCTCCATTATTATCCGAATCTATCGACAACCAGAACACCATGGGTTCCCTTCTCCCCTACGCGCGCAAACACAAGGTGGCCGTGATCGGCTCCGGAAACTGGTATGTGTGCTGCTAAGAAGCCAGACTAGACGTCCGGACAGGTTTTGGAATGTTAACAGTCTTTCTGCGCAGGGGTACCGCTATCGCCAAGATCGTCGCCGAGAATGCTGCCAGTAACCCTGCCATCTTCGAAAAGGATGTACAGATGTGGGTTTACGAGGAGAAAGTTGAAATCTCCAAGGACTCCCGTCACTATGATCCTGCCTCGCCTCTATGCCAGGGCCCCCAAAACTTGACCGATGTGATCAACCAGACTCACGAGAACATTAAGTACCTTCCTGGAATCACGCTCCCGGCGAACCTGCACGCCAACCCTTCGGTTGTGGATGCTGTCAAGGACAGCACCATCCTTGTGTTCAACCTCCCTCACCAGTTCATCATCAAGACCTGTGAGCAGATCAAGGGAAAGATCGTCCCATACGCTCGTGGTATCTCTTGTATCAAGGGTGTTGACGTGCAGGAGGAGGGAATCAGTCTGTTCTCAGAGACTATTGGCAAGATTCTGGGCATCTACTGTGGTGCACTTTCCGGTGCCAACATCGCCAGCGAAGTGGCCCAGGAGAAATGGTCCGAATCAAGCATTGCTTACGACCCTCCTCATCTAGATTCGAAGGCTCCTTCTCCCAATCGCTCTCCTTCCTCCTCCACTGTGGACGTCGTTCATTTTGAGCACAAAGATGTTTCTGGCCAACTCTCTCGTGTCAAATTGCAAGCCCTTCCTTCCGAGTATCCTCCAGTGGACCACGCGGTCCTGAAATCGCTGTTCCACCGCCCCTACTTCCATATCCGCGTGGTACACGATGTTGCAGGTGTGTCGCTTGGTGGTGCCCTCAAGAATGTCGTCGCTATTGCTGCCGGATGGGTCGAAGGTATGGGATGGGGTGACAACGCCAAGGCTGCTGTCATGCGGGTAGGCTTGTTGGAGATGGTCAAGTTCGGAGAAAAGTTCTTCGGTGCTACCATCAACACCAGAACTTTCACCGAGGAAAGTGCAGGTGTTGCCGATTTGATCACGAGCTGCAGCGGTGGCCGGAACTTCCGCTGTGCGAAGCTGAGCGTCGAAAGAAAGCAGCCGATCTGGAAGATCGAGGAGACCGAATTGAATGGCCAGAAGCTGCAGGGCACTTTGACTGCGGTCGAGGTGAATCGATTCTTGAAGAAACAGGGTTGCGAAGACGAATTCCCTTTGCTGACGGCGGTGTATCGTATGTCCTCCGCGATCGCTCAGCTTACATGTGTTCTGATAAATCGCTAACTTCTCACTAGGGATCCTGGAGGGCTCCATGTCTATTGAAGACATCCCCTCTCACATTGAACGGTAAATTGGACCTAATGGTATCCCTATTTCTTCTCTGTTTCTGTTATTGATTCACGGAATTTGTATTTTCTCCTACAACAGCAAACCCATTTCTCATGCATTGCCGGAATCGGACGGAGTGAACGGTGGCGATCAGGCGGTCATGGCCCGACTGTGAAGGGTCTAACTGGGTAAATAATTCTGCGGTCTTATCTCTTTGTTCCTTTTTGAATCCCCCTTTGTTTCTGTTGGGCTTGCGATAGGTATTACTTGGCATGAATTCTTCTGCGCATAGACTAGGTATATAGAGAGCATTGACGCATTATCACGATGATTGCCTCCGTGGAAAAAGTAAACAATCCACCTGTGTCGCCATTTGGCTAGCGGGGGTCGGACACGTGCGGAGGCCCGAGTTCTGCGTTCCAGGCCTTGTCAACGCTTCCCGCACCAGGGAACACTCAAATGCATGATGTCAGACTCGGCCTGCGGGGTCCGCAAGCGCCCAGGGCAGGAACAGACAAAACCTGAATGGGGGACCATTCGGATTCTTTCGACCTCTCAAAATCCTTTCTGTCGTTCACTCTCTAGCAGTGTTGTTCATTCAATCCAGGTCTACTCAGTCTGTATCTACGTCCAGTGCAGTGCAGCTGGTTAGGCTGAAATTCGACCGTCGGAGCTTCCTGCACTCATTGTGCATCCTGACTGTTGCGAAACTCCGCCTTGGGCCGTATCTCAAGTGAAGGAACAATGTCTTCTCCGCAGAAGGTGTACCTTCTTCCCTTGAAAGATGATGGCTCTCCAGATGTACCTGGTGGATATATTTATTTACCACCCCCCACCAACTCTCCTTACTTTGTTCGTTTCGTTATTGAAGGCAGCAGCTCTATCTGCAGAGAGGGATCATTATGGATAAACGCTCCAGAAGATGGGAAATCCTTTGACAGATCGGTCTTTCGAAGCTTCCGGTGAGTTGGGTGTTATCTCCAGACAGTCTGCTGCGTTACTTAGACCACATCAGACTTCAACCGGATTTCAACAAGAATATCCAGATCGATATTCCCATCACCAGACCTGGTTCTTTCGCATTCTACACAACTTATTCTCCACTGCCTGAGTTCTCGGTTTCTTCAGTCGCAGTGTCCAAGACTGCCAGAACGCCGACCCATTACATTGATGTAGCCCCTCGACTGACCCTCAATGACCGAGACTTGCCTCTCAACGCGCTCTCCATATTTTCCATCCTCTCCAAATTCATGGGTAGCTATCCTGGGGATTGGGATAAGCACCTCAATGGCATCGGTCAGCGGAACTACAACATGGTGCATTTCACGCCTTTGATGAAACGCGGTGCCTCGAATTCTCCCTATAGTATCTTTGATCAGCTGACTTTCGACGAAGCTTGTTTTCCCAATGGAGAAGACGACGTTGCCCAACTGGTCTCGAGAATGGAGAAGGAATATGGGTTGTTGTCCTTGACTGACGTGGTCTGGAACCATACTGCTCACAACAGCCAATGGCTGGAGGAACATCCAGAGGCCGGCTATAGTGTGGAAACTGCTCCATGGCTAGAGGCAGCTTTGGAGTTGGATACAGCATTGTTGAAATTTGGGCAAGAACTTGAACACCTGGGTCTTCCCACTGAGTTCAAAACTGTTGACGATTTGCTTCTGGTTATGAATGCTCTAAGGGAACACGTCATCAAGAAGATAAATCTTTGGGAGTTTTACATCGTCAATGTGAAGGAGAATGCTGCGAGAATTGTCGACAGGTGGCGATCCTCCAAGGGCGTTGATTTGCAAGACGGCAAATGGTCCCGGCTGGATCTCAATAACTACAAGAACCTGACACTGAAACAACAGGCGGGTCTCATCCGTGACCACGCAGTCCCAACATCCAAACCAGTTCTTGGGAGATTCAGTCGGGGCGTTGATGACGAGTTTGGCGTGGCCATAATGACTGCGCTCTTTGGGAAATTTGGCCCAGATTCTGATACTAAGGCGACGCACGAGGCGATATCGAAAATTCTTGATGAAGTGAACTTGCCGTTCTACGGAGAGTATGATTCTGATGTCTCTGAAATCATGAATCAACTATACAATCGCATCAAGTACCTGCGAATTGACGACCACGGACCCAAACTCGGAGCGATCACTGCGAAAAGTCCTTTGATTGAGACATATTTCACAAGGCTGCCAAACAACGAAATTACCAAGAAACACAACCCGAAAGCATTGGCACTTGTTAATAACGGGTGGATTTGGAACGCTGATGCGATGCGTGATAACGCTGGCCCAGAGTCTAGGGCCTATCTACGCCGCGAAGTGATCGTTTGGGGAGACTGCGTGAAGTTGAGATACGGCAACGGACCTCAGGACAATCCATTCCTCTGGGATTTCATGACCAAATATACCCGACTGATGGCGAAATACTTCACCGGATTCCGCATTGATAATTGTCATTCCACGCCCTTGGTGGTTGCGGAATACCTCCTGGACGAAGCGCGGAAAGTAAGACCAAATCTTACAGTGTTCGCTGAGCTTTTCACTGGCTCCGAGGAAGCCGATTATATTTTCGTCAAACGGCTCGGAATCAACGCTCTTATTCGCGAGGCTATGCAAGCCTGGGGCACTGGAGAACTGAGCCGCCTCGTTCATCGTCACGGAGGCCGTCCTATCGGAAGCTTCGATGTCGACCTACCCTCAGCTGGTAGTAGCCACGCGATAGCATCAGCTGGAACCGACAATGTCAATGAAAGCATTTCCCATATAAGACCATGTCCAGTCCAGGCGCTCTTCATGGATTGTACTCACGACAATGAGATGCCAGCGCAGAAAAGAACCGCCATTGATACCTTACCGAACGCTGCATTAGTAGCAATGTGTGCTTCAGCCATCGGCAGTGTCATGGGTTATGATGAGATATACCCCAAATTAGTAGACCTTGTTCATGAAACTCGCCTATACCACTCAGAGTTTTCTGAGTCCTCGAAGGTCACTGTCCATGACCTTCAAGGGGGGATTGGTGGTATTAAGAAACTTCTAAACGAGCTGCATACCACGATGGGTGTCGAGGGATACGATGAGACACACATTCATCATGATGGTGAATATATCACAGTTCATAGAGTACACCCTAAAACTCGAAAGGGTATCTTTT
This sequence comes from Aspergillus aff. floccosus IMV 01167, assembly GCA_001931935.1. Taxonomy (NCBI): domain Eukaryota; kingdom Fungi; phylum Ascomycota; class Eurotiomycetes; order Eurotiales; family Aspergillaceae; genus Aspergillus; species Aspergillus aff. floccosus IMV 01167. The sequence continues at coordinate 106,524 of MSJE01000005.1, forward strand.
TGATCGCACATACAGCGTTTCCACCATACAACAACAATGTTGTGCTTCCGCCGACGCATCTCACTGGTACGCGCGCTACCCATATCGGAACTTGGAAATTGGAGGTGGATGCAAGTGACAGCGTGAAACAAGGAATCCTTTCAGACAAAACCTACCTGCGCGGGTTACCCAGTAAGGTCCGCGAATTTGAGGGCACAAAGATCGAGTCGAAGGGAAATGATACCACGATATCGGTTTTGGACGGGTTTTCTGCTGGCTCCATAGCACTCTTCGAAACTTCAATACCGCTAGCTGAGCACGCATCAGGACTGGACTATTTCATCACAGAGGGCGCAGGCGAAGCGTTTTCGAACCTCAACCTAGTGGACCTCAATTTCGCACTCTACCGTTGTGAAGCGGAGGAAAGAGACTCCAGTGATGGCCAAGATGGGGTATATAACATCCCTAATCATGGACCTCTTGTGTATGCTGGACTCCAGGGCTGGTGGAGTGTCCTTGAGAACATAATCAGAAACAACGAGCTGGGACATCCACTGTGTGACCATCTTCGCCAGGGTCAGTGGGCTCTCGATTATATTGTCGGGCGTCTCGAGAAAGTGGCACAGAAGGAAGGGTATGATGCCCTGCATGGCCCTGCTGTCTGGCTCCGAGACAAGTTCCAAGCGGTCCGTGAATTGCCGAGTTTCCTTCTTCCACGGTATTTTGCAATCATTGTCCAGGTTGCATACAATGCTGCATGGACGAAAGGTATTCAATTACTGGGGAACAATATCCGGAAAGGACAAGAATTCGTCCACCAGCTCGGTATGGTCAGTGTGCAACAAACGGGATACGTGAATTCAGCTTCTCTCTGGCCTACAAGGAGAGTACCTAGCCTTGCAGCCGGTTTACCTCACTTTGCCGTGGACTGGGCAAGATGCTGGGGCAGAGACGTCTTCATTTCTCTTCGTGGTTTGCTTCTTTGTACCGGCCGCTTCGACGATGCGAAGGAGCACATCCTTGCGTTCGCAAGCGTGCTTAAACATGGCATGATTCCCAATCTTTTGGGCAGCGGGAAACTTCCACGCTACAACTCCCGGGACTCGGTTTGGTTTTTACTCCAGGCTATACAGGACTACACTAAGATGGCTCCAAATGGCAGCCAGCTTCTTGAGGAGAAGGTTCCGCGAAGATTCCTGCCATACAATGATACTTGGTTTCCTTTCGACGATCCTCGAGCATATTCTCAGTCAACCACAATCACCGAGATAATCCAGGAAGTGTTTCAACGGCATGCTCATGGGCTGTCGTTCCGCGAATACAATGCTGGTCCCGATCTAGACATGCAGATGAAGCCGGAGGGCTTCCAGATAGACATAAATGTGGACTGGAAAACGGGCATCATATTTGGTGGCAGTCAATTCAACTGTGGAACATGGCAAGACAAGATGGGTGAAAGTGAGAAAGCTGGGAACAAGGGATTCCCCGGCACACCCCGAGACGGTGCAGCCATTGAGATCACTGGCCTGCTCTACAGCGCTTTGAACTGGGTTGCTCGCTTACATGAGCGTGGGCTCTACCCTCACGCAGGCGTCGACATTGCGGAAAGAAAGACGATCACTTTCACGGACTGGGCCACCAAGATAAAAGAAAACTTTGAATTCTGTTACTATGTCCCAGCCAAAGCCACGGACGACAGCAAATACGATGTCGATGCCAACGTCGTCAACCGCCGCGGAATATACAAGGATCTGTACAAATCTGGCAAGCCTTATGAGGACTACCAGCTGCGTTCAAACTTCCCCATTGCCATGACCGTGGCACCTGACCTCTTTGACCCTGAGAAAGCGCTCGCTGCCTTAGCGCTTGCAGATTCCGTTCTATGCGGACCTGTGGGTATGGCGACTCTCGACCCGTCGGATCTCAATTACCGGCCCAATTACAACAACTCGGAAGATTCCACGGATTTTGCAACGGCGAAAGGCAGGAACTATCACCAGGGACCCGAATGGGTCTGGCAACGAGGCTACTTCCTCCGTGCACTATTGTATTTCGACCTGGCTCGAAGAAAGACTCCGGAGGGTAGGACAGAGGCTTATCAGCAAGTTACTCAGCGATTGGAAGGGTGCAAGCGAGCCCTCAGGGAAAGCCCATGGAAGGGCTTGACTGAACTCACAAATAAGGACGGCGCTTACTGCCATGATTCGGTCCGTGATCATCATTTCTCCCTCCGAATGACCTCTTTCCCACTAACGAATGATATGTAAAATAGTCTCCAACGCAAGCTTGGTCTGCTGGCTGCTTGCTTGATCTCTACTATGACGCTTTGCAGCATTCCTCCAAGAATGCTTAGGTTGTGGACGGTGGAATGATAGACGTTAGTTGTGCATGGTTGGAAGTAGAGCACTCGGACCTACTACCGTTGTCACATTGCGTACAGAATATGGCTCATAATTCTGCATACTTATTCCTTTCCTTATCATATTAGATACTTTACATTCAGATTGCAATCCATCATCCATTAACTTCGTGATTCATCACAAAAGTACAACTGTTGTATATGCTGAGTCAGCGGACCGCCCATGCTATTTCGGGAATCGTCTGAATGAGCTTCACTTCTTCGAGCGCTCGAAACGCGTCCGACTTGCATCTGTATTCCACGGCTGAGATATAAAGCGAAGATTTATCTCTTGTTCCCTCAACCTTGACACTCATATCATTCCTTGCTTTAAGACGGTCTGCAAGTACTTGTGGGACCATAACACGAATCCCTGTCACCCGAAGTCCCCTTTGACGTCAGTTTTGGAAGCTTGTCTGGGACCGAACCCTCGTCCCCCTTATGCATTCAACAATATCGATACATATCTGAAACAACTCGGCCAGTGAAATGTCTCTCACGCAGTCGGCTGCAACAGCTGTGCTCACAGCGGCGACGATGGTGATCGACGAGCCGGCCGATCCTGGCAAGCCGCATGAACCGTGGTCCGACCAGACAAACCGCCAGCGGGACTTGTATACACAACTCGTGATCAGTTCTTTTCTCGGGCTTAGCGCATTCTTCGCATTTTGTGTAGGTCAAACGGGGTCTCGATCTTGTTTGTAGCTTTGCTAACGTTGCTCTTTACCCAGATTCTACGGCCAAAGTGGACTGAGTTGTACGCGGCTCGGAGACAGCAACGATGTGCAGCCTCGCACTTACCTGAGCTTCCGGATAGCTTTTTTGGATGGATACCTGTTTTATATAAGATCACTGACGAGGAGGTGCTGCATTCGGCTGGCTTGGATGCATACGTTGTGAGTATCGTGCCGTTTGAAGTCCTGACGGATGTACCAGAATCACAGCTGACATTTTTTTTCGCTGTACAGTTCCTATCGTTTTTCAAATTCGCCATCCGTTTCTTGTCGGCCGTATTCGGTTTATCTGTCGTTATAATCCTCCCGATTCACTACAGATACGCCCATACCTTAGGAATTCCTGGCTGGGACGATGGAGGCAAGCATAAGAAGCTCATATCTGATCCAAATTATCTGTGGATGTATGTGGTTTTCACATATATCTTCAGTGGGCTGGCTATCTACCTGCTTCTCCAAGAAACTAACAAAGTAATCCGGACGCGGCAAAACTACCTTGGAAGCCAAACCAGCACAACCGATCGTACCATCCGTCTGTCCGGGATCCCTCGCGAGATGCGATCTGAGGATAAGATTCGAGAATTCATGGAAGGCCTACAAGTCGGGAAGGTTGAGAGTGTCACGCTTTGCCGTGATTGGAGGGAGCTGGATCGTTTAATCGATGAACGGCTGAAAATCTTGCGCAAACTAGAGCGGGCTTGGACTAAACATCTCGGGTACAAACGACAAGATGTTAGGGAGTACTCCCTACCCCGGACGAATCTGCAACCTTCAGGGTCGAGTATACTGTCCGAGGAGGACAGTGAACGGATACAACTTCTCTCTACGACCGCTCGAGACCATGTGGCCGACTATAATGAGAATCGACCGACAACCAGGCTGTGGTATGGGCCATTCAAGTTACGTTATCGGAATGTTGATGCGATAGACTACTACGAGGAGAAGCTACGACAGATCGATGAGCAGATCCAGGCTGCTCGGAAAAAGGAGTACCCTCCCACCGAGCTGGCATTCGTGACAATGGAATCTATTCATGCGTCGCAGATGGTCGTCCAAGCAATTCTTGACCCCCATCCTATGCAGCTCCTCGCTAGACTCGCGCCAGCTCCGGCTGACGTTATCTGGAAAAACACGTATCTGCCCCGTTCAAGGAGGATGATGCAGTCTTGGTTCATCACAGCTCTCATTGGCTTTCTGACTATCTTTTGGTCAGTGCTGCTGATTCCGGTAGCATATCTTCTGGAACTCGAAACACTGCACAAAGTGTTCCCTCAACTAGCTGATGCTCTCTCCCGACACCCTCTTGCGAAATCTCTCGTGCAAACCGGTCTTCCGACTTTGGTCCTCTCGCTGTTGACCGTTGCGGTGCCATACTTATACAACTGTATGTATCAACCACCTGTTCAACGTTCGCTGCATTGCTAACTGATATCCAGGGTTTTCGAACCGCCAGGGAATGACGTCTCGGGGTGATATAGAGCTCTCTGTCATCTCGAAAAATTTCTTCTTCACATTCTTTAATCTTTTCCTCGTGTTCACCGTCTTCGGAACTGCGACGACGTTCTACCAATTCTGGGAAAATCTTCGGGATGCATTCAAAGATGCCACTACCATCGCATTTGCCCTGGCGAAGTCGCTGGAGAACTTCGCACCATTCTATATCAACCTCATCATCCTACAGGGCTTAGGGTTGTTTCCCTTTCGTCTGCTGGAATTCGGTAGCGTCGCGATGTATCCGATCAACTTCCTAACTGCACGAACACCCCGCGACTACGCTGAACTGTCTACCCCTCCCACCTTCAGTTATGGATACTCCATCCCGCAAACCATCCTCATCTTGATCATCTGTGTCGTGTATAGCGTTTTTCCGAGCTCATGGCTGATTTGCCTTTTTGGTTTGGTCTACTTCACCATTGGCAAATTCATCTATAAGTACCAACTGCTATACGCAATGGACCACCAGCAACATTCGACTGGGCGGGCTTGGCCCATGATTTGCAACCGGGTTCTGGTCGGGTTCATCCTTTTCCAGCTTGCCATGATTGGAGTTTTGGCTCTTCGCAAAGCGATTACCCGCTCCCTGGTCATCGTGCCTCTCCTCGCAGCGACCGTTTGGTTCAGTTACTTCTTTCAGCGGAGCTACGAGCCACTCACGAAATTCATTGCTTTGAAGAGCATTGACCGAGATCGTCCGGGTGGCGGCGATATTTCGCCCTCGCCGTCGTCCACCCTGTCCCCTCCGTCTGGACTTGAACGTGATGCCCTCCCAATCCGAGTTGGTGGTCAGGAGTTAGGACTGAGGCTGAAGAAGTATGTCAACCCAAGCCTGATATTGCCTCTGTCCGATGCCTGGCTCCCAAGACCAAGTGTGAACCATGGAGCGCCTGGGGCATTGGATTTTCACGAAACACCGAACGACAGTGTTGTTTAATCAAGAGGTTCCACCGGGTCCTTCCGAAGCTCATCGGCGTGAATTATAAAGTCACCGAAACAGAATATTTTGCTCCGGTCGTTGGCTACATTAATCTTCGTGATGGCTACTTGCACATATCTTTTGATCCTAATATCTCACTTAATCACTTCGTCTAATATTGCTGGCAATTTCATGATATACGACTCTATGCTATCTTGAGATCATCGTGATACCATTGCAGTTCTGTTTGCCTATTCTATGCTGTGTACATTATAGTCTCTTTCATTTTTGCTTGTCTTGGACTCGTCTGGTTGGATTACTATCACCTCATACGTATATATAGACAACTTCAGAGTTAACAGTTCCGCATTGGAGATCTATCGGAGATTGGTAATTTGCCTATAGTACCAAGCACGGATTTCTTCTGTCTGAGCAGACTATTAATGCATCCTTACATTGACGCGTATAGAGGGTTTCTGCCGTTTCCTGGAGCATGCTGGACTCGACTGGGAAACCTATTTCCAGGCGCTGGTTGATATGCTGAGAGATCAGGGCCTCGTCAGCGGCCGTGATTTTCTGACGTGCGGTGGCTGCATCCTTGATGGTCCGCCGGAGGGTCTTCACGCGGTAATAGAATGTGGTATATAGGACGCCGTACCGCTTCGCTGGTATGGTCACGGGGTCATTCTGAGGGTCTATCTGACTAGGCGGAGGGATTGAGCGAAGCCTAGAAGGTCTAAATCGGAGGGCTAAGGCCTTAGCGACATTCTGTCACAACATGGCATGGAAACTGGATAAGAAAAAAAGCCAGCCACATACCTCTAGACGATGTTTTTCGGAACTGTCGATGTTGACATGGGGCGTGTTTCACATGTGGAGGAGGAGGATTCTGCCACCGCCTCAGGTCTCGGCGATAGGGTTTCGTCATGGGAGGCAACATTCCATAGCGAACACTTGCATGATGGGGGTTGACTAGATTCTCATCCGCACCACACTGCGGCGAGGCGAGACGAGACCATCGCAGCTGAGGGCTTATGGTCCGCCTGGATTGGGCGGTGGTGTGCATATTTTCTCTCTTGTCCATGCATGGTCTGGTGGGGGAAATATGTGATGGAATTCGGGATGCCCCAGTGGATGGAGGCAAAGTCAGATAGATTGTATCGGGATATTAATAGATTCTTCTTCTGGTGAGTATCAGAGTTGTATTATTCTATTTGGATTGTAGCAGTGAGGGTGAAAATGTGCAGTTCGTATAGTTACTTTGGTCGGATTGGAGGCCTTACTGATAAGGCATCACCACAATGCAACCATCAAGCAACGTTCAAGAATCACCATCACCCCCTTTCACCCCCTTTCAACCCCATGAGATCTCCTCGCCTAGTCTTCCCATTATTGAGAAACCGATAGACGCACGAATAATGCATTCACTCAGTGTTAGAACTATCTTCAGGAGGGGAACGAGACCTTTGGCTCTCTCACCGCATGCGACCGTCGACTTTTCTTTTTTAGTCGCATTCTTCGGCAAGAATTTATCTCAACCACCGTTACTTTTGACCCTCCTCGTCTAGATCTTAGGTCTTATCCGAAACGGACTTGCCTTGTTCGATCTAGAGCGAAATCAGTCCATCCAAGCATACCAGGAGATCCGCATTGTTACTCTCCAATCCAACATCCCAATGAACAATCGCAGTCCTCCAGTCTCGTTCTCCGCGAGACAATGCGACAGGTACTACTGTTTCAGGTGACCGTGGCCATGGTTTCTAATCCGTAATGCATCGACAGTCCATCCTGGCCTGAGCGTTCGATGGTGTTTTGACCAAGACCCCACGCAGCGGACGATCTGCCTCGGAGATGGCCAGGCTCCGCCCTCAAATGCCACTCGTCTGTCGAGTCCGACGAGTCTCCGCTCGTTCCAGCGTTGAGACCGCCTCGTTGGCTGTGATGGCCCGGTGACAATCCTCCCCCTAAGCCAAATCGGACAGAATTTTGGACCCTCTTCGCCATTTCCCCGCCATGGGTCGTGTGTTGTGGTCTCCAACCATGGTGGATCGTCGCCAGTTGGGATCCACTCCCATCCTCGCCGCCGACTCTGGTCTAAGTAGTGGGAGGCAACATCGGGTGGGTCGCGGGTGCACACCCTAGCTTTGGATTCAGTCCCTGACTTCGGAACCTTGCTGTCGACGTCGGAACGGCTATGACGGGAATTATTTATGCCACCCGATGGGCCAGAGGCAAACCAGAATGAAATCTTGAACCCTAAGTAAAAGCGCCTTCCGTCCGCACGGGTCGACCTTGAATCTCTGTCTTTCTTTCTTCTACCGCATTCCATCGCCTCGTCGTGGACAAGACTTCTTCGCCTTCCCCACGTGGTTGTTTTGTCTTTTATGACCTCAACCTCTGTCATTGCATCCATTCGCCACCATCTACGTACCGCGGTCTAGTTCAACGGGTAGGAAAGGAAGGTCAAATCAGAACGGTAACGAACTATGACAACATCTCTACATCGCTGCAGACCAGCGGCTGATCGAGTATGACTGTCAGCACCCGGTCCATGGGCTCGCTCTACACCTCAATCGCTACCTGAGGCGATAAAATTTCGGATTCGATCCCCATACATCTATTCGTCAAAGTCCTGTCCCCCTCATCATCCCCGATACCACTGTCATAAATTGGTATACGGTACATATTTGTCCAACCTTGATGGCTGTAGACCAGCTACTTCTGGAACACTATTCTTGATTTATCAGGTTGCATTCTCCATCTGGTATTTTTATACACCATAATGCCGTCAGTCTGGGCTGTTCCGGAAACTGAGTACGGCATCGTGCCGAATGATGACTACGTTTGGGAGTCCTCTGCGGTTAGTGAGACCGAGCTGGATACAGTTCGTGAAATGGGGCCTTCCAGAAAGAAACCCAAGTTCAGGATGAGAAACTTGTCGACATCTGGAGCAGACGGTGCTCCACCCAACGAATCACAAGGTCTTCCTCGAAATGTAACCAAGCATTTCCTCAATTACGTCCCATCAGAAACTTGTCGCTCGCTACGCCTAACATCCAAGTCCTGGTCACGCGCAGTCGACCAGACTATGGCAACCTCTCCGCCAGCTGCCAATGTCGCACCTCCCGAAATCCTTTCACAGATTTTTTACATGCTAAGTCCACGGGACTTTGATAATGCTCGCCGGACATGCTCGCAGTGGATGCGAGTGAGTTTGAATGAACGTCTTTTGGAAACAATGCTAAAACGGGCTGGTTGGTGGGATTCTTGGCTACAAGATTGCCAAACCCAACGCCCTATGAAGTATGGCGAAGAGAGTAATGTATGGAAGATGAGCAGACGGTTCGCCACGGAATGTGTCTTGTCTGGCCGCAAGGTGAACGTGGAGGGGCCGGGTTTCTTAACGACAGCGGTAGTGAATTTCTCAGAGCTCGCCATGGAGGATTCAGAACCCAGTCGTCCGCTATATTATTCGTTTTCGCCCGGAAACAGCTCTCTTAGCGGCCATGTCTCGCCCACGTCCAAGTTCTATGCCAGCCACTGCGGAAACTATGTCCAGGTCGTGGCTGGTCATAAGATATTTATTTATCGCCTCAACAGAACTCCCGTCAGTTCCTCTATTAGCGTTCCGGAGGCCATGGACAAAGTCGACATCACGCCTCTTGCGAGTATCATGTGTCCCAACGAAGTCATCGCAGTATCTATGGATACGAGCACCCCGAAGGTCGTGGTGGCTGTTTTGATGAGGGATCGGTCAGGGCTAATTTGTGACCTGGTCCCTACGTCCGCTTCTGACGAGCCCGACGCCGAGCAGCGAACAGGACAAGAAACCGAGTCTTCTGGATCAACCACGTCATATAAGATGCAGCAACTGAAACTCACCTCTCCGCACTACTACCATAACGTCTGTTCCGCTGATGATCCCCCGCGCAGTGTGTCGATCTGCCCTGGTCGTCGGTGTGTGGCCTTCGGGTCCGGCAGGGGTATCGAACTGCACTGGTTCGATGAAAAGCGAAAGCAAGATTGCCGCAAGCACTTCCCCATGTCGCAGCCATCGGAGGTGCTGCATTTCCTACGCAACCGACCCGAGTCCCCAACAGATTTACGCCTCATCTCTTCACTGGCGGGACCAGGAGGACATAAATGTGAATGCGACAAGACTCCTCCTGGAGAGAAGCGGCCCATCTGTCCTCTACATCTGCTGGCAGACGTCCAGTCTTTTACACGATGGAACCCCGAAAACAGCGGGAACCTCAGTCTAGTAAGAGCAACGCACTGTCATCACTACCGGGCGATACCCATCAACGACGGATTTCACATCCTGTTTATCGAGCCACGCACCAGTCTGCTGTGTATAGGCTCTGATGCGCCCATTGGGGGACCGACCAGCCTGACACGGGCCCTGGTATGCGTTCCACCCTTCGGGAAGGATCCTTCAGACGCCGCAAAGGAAGGATTGGTGCCCACAGTCTTTGCGTCAGGCTCCGACTGGAAATGGGGTTTACGCGTCGTGGCGGCCTACAGTGACCGAATTATTTTGTACTCCGTGCCCTTGGACGTCTTCAATGTCATTCGGAAGGAACGCGAAAGACAAGGCGACGGGGTCATGGGCGACAGCGATCTAGCTCGAGATTGGTTCCTGGACAATCAGAGGTCGCGCAAACGCCGCGAGAGCTTAGTCCAAAACCAGAATGGGGATTGGGAATTCCTGCTGAGTGTGAGCTACCGGCCCACGGCGATGATGTGGCCGTTCAAGATCTACGGTAAGGAGATCGGACGGATGGATGATGTCGTCGAGCTGGCGCTGCAAGCCTCCCACGGCGGAGCGCGGGTGTGGGCGTTTGGTGCGTCGGGCGAGACGCACGTTATCGACGTGGACACATTCAGTTCGGCATCTCAGTCAACTGCTGATATCCCTCTGCGATCGATGACTGTCAGCGCTGACGGCAGTCTCACGTCTGTCACATCAGCCCGACGGGGTGAGTTGGAGACGATGTCGTCGGGGACGTCGCGCAAGCGAAAACAGGCGGAGCTGCGAGATGAGTTTGGTGGACAGCACTCGCTCCTTTCTCGGTCTCAGCAATTCCCAGGCATGCATGGCATGTCGCTTCTGGGGGATGTGACTGCAAGTCGACGCACGTCGTTCGCGGCGTGCATTGTGGATTTCAAGATTCCGGAACTGGGCTCTCGCGAGGGCAAGTGGGCACGGAATGAAGTTGAATCTGTCTAGCACATACATATCTTTCTTTCCCATACGATATATAGCGTTACGAGCATCTCATGACTGAGGTGGTATACTTGCACGACTCTTCTCTGTATACATTGCATTTGATGACTGTTGAATTCTATTCTTGCATGTAGTGAAGACATAGTTGAGGCATTTTCTCTGACAGTGCACCCCCACCCCCCATGTATCTGAACTGTCATAGATCACCACTTCCCCTCATTCTACCGTTCCATCCCGCGATGAACACAGTCGATCGATGCAATGCTCCCGCAATGACGGGGTCATGGCGGTGGCAACTGCACATAACATCATCTTGCATGTCCCCCGATCTGACAAGGCCCCGATCTGACAGGGTCGTCGATCAACACAGCCGAGGTATACGGAGTATGCCTACCTGGAACATGACTACGCATCCCACACCACCCTCACACGACAGCCCTATCTCACAACACCTTCTTCGCCATCCCATTGACACCCCTCTCCACCGCCTTCGACACTTTAAACGCCCTCCCACAAGCAACCACACTCTCCCAAACCAGCCCTACACCCATCAGCCACGCACAAGCCCTGAGGATAGACAAGGGTACATACCAGAGGGAATAACAACCCAAAATGCATTAAGTAGCACAAAATACCCCCAAAAAATACCCCTTCTCAGGGCGCGAGTTCTCCGTCCCAAAGACCACCAACTCAAACAAACACGTCATATAATACAGCACATCACCGTACAGCTGTCCCAACGAGACAACCAGCTGCACCGGATGCCGGAGGTGGTAGTCTCTGCTGATGAGGAAGACCAGCACAAACGATAGCGGGCCCCAGGCAAACGCGGTGATGGACTCCATGCTGTGAACGAAGGAGTTGGGCACGAGATACCGCGAGTCGGAGAGGGCGTACTCCTTCCACAGCTGGCTGAAGAGGGTTTGTTTGCTGGGGAGGGTGTGAATGTTTAGGCTGTAGTAGCCTTCAAAGAAGAGGTGGATGCAGCCGCCTTGGGTACCTTCTTGTCAGTGGAAGTTGTCTTAGGGGGAGAGGGGAGGAGCCGTACATAGGGCGAACCATTGCGCGGTGAGAAGATCGCCTGTGGAGATTTGGGGTCGCTGTTTGGTGGTGAGAAGGTATGTCGCGAGGAAGATCGCGACGCACGCACTGGCGAAGATGAAGATTAGGGCTAGGGCGCCGCGGTCGTTGGGGACGTAGCCGGGGATGTCCACGCTGGGGGGATAGTACGGGTGTGGGGTCATTCTGGCGTGATGTTCGATTGCGGAGCGGAGATGGTCGATTGGATGTACAGAGAACCTATGTCCAAGGAAGATTTGTTTTGTGCTCCTGGTGGTTGGTCGTTGGATCTGCCTGCTCGGGTGCATCGATTCCGAATCGTCAGATCCCCGTCTCCATTGCCAAGGCTAGTTTTACATGGCCCCCCCTATCTAGCGTGTCTGGACGATGATGAGATGGACGACTGTAAGTACCAGGGGTTTCTGTACTTGCTACATTCGAACTATCGGCAAAGTGAACAGGATATCCCAGAATTTGTATTCAAGTTAAGACCGAACTTTTGATAAATCGCTTCATACCAAACCATTTTGGGCCAGCACAGGACATAGTCTATGCAGTTCATCACATAGGAAAGGAACCAAAAGAAAAAAAAATGTTGAAAGATTAGTTCGCAGCCAGCTTCTCCTTGCGGGCACGAACAGCCTGCGCCAGGTTCTCCAGAACCGACTCAGTGTCCTCCCAGTGGATGCAAGCATCCGTGATGCTCACACCGTACTTAAGGCCGGCCTTGCCCTCGGGGGGAACCTTCTGGTTACCTAGACTAGAGTTAGCGGGAACTGTCTATCAACTAAACCAAGAAAAAAACTTACCCTCGTTGATGTTACTCTCGATCATGACACCCATGATGGCAGTCTCACCCGCCGCGATCTGCTCCGCAAGCACAGCGGCGACCTTGGGCTGGTTCTTGTGGTTCTTCTGGGAGTTGCCGTGGCTGCAGTCCACCATGAGACGCGGGGTCATGCCTTGCGAGGTAAGCTTGGCCTTGGCTTCGGCGATGCTCTGAGCGTCGTAGTTGGGGCCCTTCTTGCCTCCGCGCAGGATGACGAAGCAGTCAGGGTTGCCGACAGTGCCGACAATGGCGACCACACCGGGCTTGGTGACGGAAAGGAAGTGGTGGGGGTGCTTCACGGAGCCGATAGCGTCCACAGCGACGTCCAGAGAGCCGTCGGTGCCGTTCTTGAAGCCGACGGGGAAGGACAGACCAGAGGCCAGCTCGCGGTGCACCTGGGATTCCGTGGTGCGAGCACCGACCGCCCCGACGGAGAGACAGTCGGCGAGGAACTGGGGAGAGATGGTATCGAGCATCTCGCTGGCAATGGGCATGCCCTTGTTGGTCAGATCGACGAAAAGCTGGCGGGAGGTGCGGAGACCCTTGTTGATCTTGAAGCTGTTGTCGATATCGGGGTCGTTGATGAGACCCTTCCAGCCGACGGTGGTGCGAGGCTTCTCCAGGTAGGAGCGCATGACAATCAACAGCTCATCCTTGTACTTCTCCTTCATTTTGAGCAGACGATCGCAGTATTCGAGAGCCATGTCGGGATCATGAATGGAGCAGGGACCGATGACGACGAGGAGACGGTGCTTGTCGGTGCCATGGACGACGGCGATGGCCTCGTCACGACCCTCCATGACGGTCTGTCTCGACTTTTCGGTCAAGGCGATCTCATGTTGAAGGAGGTTGGGGGGAGTCAGGGGGTTGTAGCCGCGGACTATACGGGGAGGTGTCAGTTACAAGCTCGGGGGTTAGAAAGGAATCAACATACTCCTGGAGTCTTCCAAATGGGTCTTGTCGCCAACATGGCGGTTTTCGATGAAGAACTGCACGAATTGATCAATTTTTGCTTGAATGGTTGGCAAGATTGGGGGGAAGTGCAAACACCGTGACTCACCGACATGATGAACAGCGGGGCACTGGAAGTATGGAGGGGTAGATGAGGAGGTAAGGAAGAAGGGAGAGGAAAGATGAAGGTCGTTGGAGGAGAGACCACGGGAAGCAGCAGACAACGAGTGAAAAGCAGACGGGGTATCTCAATTGACGCTCCCAGGAGGTGTGTCTTTTTTTTTCTGTGTCTTCTCCAACTGGAAGCCCAGGTCAGGCACTGCTCCTATGTCGGCGATGACTGATGGAGTCACGGGCGGGGCCCCACGTGATTTCGGTGACCGAGTGTCGCTTTGGCCCCGCTCTTATTGGCCTGTCGATCACTACAATGAAATCTGGATGTCTCCCCTGCAGATACCTATGTATCAATCCCTCTTCTTCATACTTCATGCACAGTAGAATAGCCTTGATGGCACTCTAGGTCATCACCATTGAGGTCAATATCAACATGCCTTCGACCATTCCATGTTCATTCCCCTTTTCATTTCCTTCCATTTCCTCCTCCACCCATCCAGGTGGGGACATCGCGGGCCGTGTTGACGATTAAGACACGATCCAGTACCCATTTGAATACAACAGTGGGCTGAAAAAAAAGAAAAAAGGAAATAAAATAAAATAAAAACGAAACAAACACACCAGGGCAAAGTTTACCTTCAGGCGGTCGGCCAGACCACAATCTCCATCACCTCATTATTAATAACCCCTCTGGGCTGTCTCCCAAGACCTAATCCACCAGGTCCTGAACACCCTTCCGGTGTCGCCGATAGGCTCAGCTGAGTCCGATTTCGATCAGCTCGCCGTCAATCATGATCCATCGCCGCGTCTTTGGCTCCGCTCCGATCCCTGGCTTGCTGGGAGATCTGGCAATGTTCGCTTCTGCACCATTCTTCCGTTCGCTTCCAACCGATCAATTAGTTCCTGGCAGATCTTCGCGTGGTGAATTCGGATGGTTTCCGCCTGTTGCTCGCACAGTTTCATCCGTTCTTCCTGCGTCTTGAAAAGTTCATCGAGCACTTGGTGGCACTGCCGCTGATACGCCTCCAGCACCCGGTTGACTGCCTTCTTTTCGTCCTCCAATTGACGTGCAAGACGCTGGACTTGCTTTTAGCACCACCCCGGGTACGATCTATAACCCGTGCGCTAGTAGTAGTGCATAAGGGGTGGCTTACCTGACTAGAAGCCAATAGCATGCTCTGGGTTCTCTTGTGGGCCGTCTCCAGTAGTTCGCTGGTCGATTTCGAGTCAGTCTGAACCACTGGATCAATATTCAGGCCAGCTAGCGTTCCCGCTGGCGCCGCGGCTCTTTCCAATAAGGGTTGGGCTGGAGAATGGTAGCACAAGGGAGAGGTTGAAACATGTGCATCACGCTCAGGAGCTTCCGCTGTAGCGTCCGTCTCGGATCCTCCATCATATCCAGACATGTTACCCTTCCCTTGGCCTTGAAACACCAACTGAAAAGACTTCATCCGCATTCCTCCTTTACTCTGTATACTGCTCTCCTGTAGAGTAGTGCATTCAGTTGCACCACAGCGAATCATCTGTGGGCTTCCGTTTTTGTCGACAATTATCCTTTTGGGGCTACTTCGCCGGCGTGGCAGAAAATAGGCGGGTATTCGCCGTAACTTCTTAGGTAAAGACCTATGTTGGGCATCTCTCCCTTTCTTGTCCCCTGCAGTAGTATTTTGGTCCTTTCCATCCGCAGAGAAAGTGATTTTCCCCTGTTCTGCTTCGTTCGTGGCTCTGCTTTCGCCCAGTCGAGGCAGCTCAACATCTTCTGAGCTAAAGAAGGCCATAGGCTGGGTCGGATTATCCAGTCCATCGATCTTGGTCCTGATGCTGGACCTGGGAATTTGGCTCCCCAGGGTATTCCAATAAGGTGACCTTGGTATTGTGGGTTTCAACTTTTGGGTACTATCTTGGTGAATTCTTGACAATTCTGTAGTGTGGAGCGATTCCACACCCTCATCAGAAGCCGATAGAAGCTTAGGTTTGCGTGCTGCTTCGTCACATACTCTCTGTTCAAAAGGTCCTTCATTTCCTTGTGTGTCGAGATCTTTGAAGGCTGCTGCTAGTTTTCGACCGACTGCTTTTCCTCTGCCCCTTGGTCCACATTTGTCAGTGGCCAACGAGCCTTCGTGCTCCTCGTGGGGAAGATTATCCGTAGCGTTGCCAACGTCGAGATATTCCTTAACGGCAACCTCAGGCCCTCTATCACTGCCGGTACTGTCCCTAATCAGCTCCGTCATTTCGTGTAGGTCCGTGGCTTTGAGCGTAGTAAGTGTATATTGTGCTGTGTCAAGGTCACTTCTCTCCGAGTGCTTCTGACCATGGGTTGTGAGAGAGTTATGGTTCTCTTGCGATTTTGAATCATAATTGCCTGTTTGTGGGTCATCTGCACCACTCCACTCTGCATCGTCGACTCTCCTTTCCTTCTTGCCCTGATGTGAGGTTCTTGATTGCTCACCAGTGGGAGCTGCTGTCCTTTCATTCTTCGTGCAGGCCCTTGAGATTTTTTTCCTTCTCCTCTTGGAGGAACTTTTCCCCACCAGTTCCCTCTTCCTTTTCGCTGTGATGGCTTTTGTATCGAATATAGACCCGTCTCCGGGGAAAGGAGATGATATGGAAGTTATTGCTTCTTTCTCCGCCGTTCCATCATTACTGTCACTGTTCAGTCGAAGGCGCTCATCCCAGTCGATGGCAGCCTTGGAATGGGATGTGTATACCTTCTGTCCAGATTTCCGTCGGTGGAACATCAGAGATTCTTGGGTGTTGATAAATCCGCCGGGTGGGTTTGTTTTGCTGGACAAGCTGCGTAATCGATATGGTGAACTTCGTTGTACATGTTGGTCAGACTTTTTGACAGCATTCTCAGGAAATCTGTTTACTTGAACAACATCGGTGTTCTGTAGTTTCTGTGCTTCAACCATGACTTCCGTCTCACAAGACTCAAGTTTCTGCCCTGTCGATAATGTCTTCGCCTGGCTTGCATGGCGCTGGGACTGTTCTCGATGTCCCGGGCTGGGTGATGATTGCATCTCGCTGTTCCCTGGGACACCATCCCGATGTACAATTGCTGATGCATTCTCAGAGACTGTTTGGCTTTGGCCTCCATGGTCAACTTCCTCATAGCATGTCCTTCCGCGGACAAGCTGAGCAACATGACATGCAGACTGTCCATTTTCCACGGAATGGGACTTATGGTCTGGGGCCATGACTCGACATATATCGTTGAGCCCTGCAGATTTCCTTACGATTTCATCCCCGAGATCCAATGAGATCAGAGTCGATGAGGACTTTCGGGTCGCAGGGATGCCTTCTCGAATTTCACATCGATGGGAGCCAGCGGCCGCATGCATTGCTGTCTCCAAATCCCTCAAGCTCTCTTTCGAGGTCAAGCGGAGCCTTGTTCCTTGGAGTATGTCGTCTGGTCCGTTCGCCGTCATAATGCTGGGGTCGAGTGTTAAGACTAGGGTAGACATGGAGTCTATCGTGAGGGCAGAGACTTCCATAATAACTCCCAGTGCAACCTCGAGGTAGTCAAAGCATATCCCTGGTGTGGCATCGACAGCGTATATAAGTGTCAACGCATGTGCGTTTATCGATGCTGTTATAGGGCCAATGGCAAGCAGGAATCCATCGATATGGAGAGATTGAAGGAGTTTACATTCTCGGACAGCGTGGTTCGTTTTTTGATCTTTCTGTGTTTTTTGAATCTCATGATGATAGAAAGTTTTAATTATGTCCCTTGAATTAGCCCCGACGTGTTCGAGAAAACTGTGCTCTGTTTGTGAAATGTTTGGGATGGGTATCCCACAACGACAAAGGCTTGTAAGAATTGCTGAAGCGAAAAATGTCAGAACTTTGTCTGTGCCATGCCTGAGAATATCTGTTGTTCTAGGTCAAAAGAAAACTTGGTTAGTGCAAACTGTATTGTCGGGCTCTTGCTCAGCGTACCTTGATACTTCGGTATGCGAAGGACTCAAAAATGCATCGGCATTGTCTTCCAAATTCGCCGTTAGGGCGAGAAGTAGCTTTCCAGCCTACCATATATGAACGAGAACCAGGCCCTGTAATCTACTTAACTCACCAATCTTCTAGAGGATACCTCTTGATCCCCGTTGTTGAATATATGATAGAGGTAGCGCCCTAATACTTGATCGACCAACGGCTTGTCTGATTTCCCAAAGTGAATCCCTGGAGCTCTCGATCCTGAATTTGGAACTCGAGAGGCTCGCTACTGGGGTCAGATCTTTCAGACGACACATGGGACGTGCTGAATCTTACCACCAAGAGGTCAAGGCCGATTTTCTGAGCACGTTGAGAAGACGACCGAAGTAAAAGAGCCGCCAGTGTGCGCAGTGGGACAGGCTTCAATATCCTGGTGAATATTTCGAGGTCCTGGGTGATGACTGAGATGATGCGATCAGTCTCCTTGGCGTCTGGTGATGTATCGCCGGAGAGGAGGGTCTGGATAAGGATATCTGAAAACCTATCATTGTCAGAGAAGGAGGATGAATATGAAAGGTAACGTACTCGAGAGCTTCCAGGCTTTGATCCGGCGTAAATACTCTTTGTAGTAGGGAAACAAATTGAGCAACCCAGGTTGGCTCTACCCGGCTGGAAGTCGGGGTCGAGTGTGGGGGAGGCATAGTGAGTGAGAGACGAAAGCTAGGGGGTTCAGGTGTCAATTGATGTCAGTAGTAGGGCATCACAGGATCATTGAAGCAGCGAATGTAAGGCACATAGCTGATAATAGGATAGAAAGTTGGGAAGGGTAGAAGTACTAGAAACAACAAAGCGGCTGGCCACCAACTGCCGGTTAAGGAAAGACCAATATCCCCTAACATACACAATCCAAACGTCCAAACGTCCACCTGAGGTCTCCATCCAGCTGTTCATCATCCGCTCATCCTAGCATTGATATACCTTTTTCTTTATGTGGGTGCTAGAAATCCAGGCGTTTCAGAAGCTCTGTGGGCTTTTAGCCACTATACGCTGATACACATCCATAGGCGTGAGCACCTTTATATATCTGCTTCATAATCGGCTTAATGAGTGTCGTATATGTCTTCAACCCAAATTGATAAACCTCTTTCATGTGCATCTCGACAGTCGAGCCTTTCGCTATAATCTCTGGGTTTAGATCTATATATCTCACCTTTCTAGCGCGTGATATACTATATACATAGCAATTTCAGAACAGCACGGTAAAAAACATGAATTCTATGCCTATGTTGAGACCGAAAATCACCTGGATCTTGCGCGCCGTCAGTCACTGTTCCTTGGGGGCAACCGCTTGAGCTCCTCATGGCGATGTGGGAGAAGATAAATGGCTTCTGTTGGATATTATCCGTCTTTGTCATGGCTATGAGGCGCAGATTGTAAGGGTAAAGATTCCAGAGGAGTTTTCATTTCTGACCGATGCCCAACAGGCGATTCTGCCTCCATCTGAAGAACAGATATTCCGATGATAATGGCCCAGGAAGGTGAAGATGATACATCTAAAACTGGTTAGTTGACACAGTGCTGCTGACAAATGAAGGCAATCGGTGGTTACAAACTCCGTTCCGAGTCGGAAAGATCCATGTCCCGCACTCCGGGCCATTCCTGGGCGATGTCAGGGACCGACCGGCGATACCGGTCGTAGGCGGCCAGGGTGGTACGTAGACCTGGAAAACCAACATGGCCTACGCCGACTGGATGTCAGATTTCTTGCTTACTATTCCCCCGGACTGACATAAAACAGCCAATGTTTCCGCAGCGACGCAAGCAATTGCGTGAATTGCGTGCTTTTACTCTACCTCCCCATTCGTCATAATTCAGAGCGCGGTCACCACCATGCCATACCCTGAAATACAGAACCAAGAAGAAGAAGGCCTGGTTGGCTCTTCGCAGCGGGGTCCCATTAAAGAGATCCTCGAGCAACTCTGGGAACTGAACCCTCTAGTCCGCAAGAAGAACCCGGCTCCCAAAGCCACCCTGCGGTCCATCCCGAAGACCACCCCGCAAAGACAACGGGAATCCGCATCGGCGCAGTCCCTCGAAAACGACACCCACCTCCCCGAACACCTCCCGCAGACCCTGTTGTCGCAGCACGATGCCCGTCGCGATGCCCCCGAGAAAACTGTCCTTTACCTCGCCTACGGATCGAACCTGGCCGCCGAGACGTTCCTGGGCATGCGCGGTATCAAACCGCTGTCGCAGATCAACGTGGTCGTTCCCTCGCTGCGCTTGACCTTCGATCTGCCTGGTGTGCCGTACATGGAACCGTGTTTCGCGGCAACGCAGTTTCGCAACCATCCCTCCCGCGACGCGGACGAGACGAACCCCGAGGAGGTCGACGACGAGAACGCGCTCACATCGGAGAAAGCACCGCTCCTGTCGTCGCAAAAAACGCAGGCTGACCGGCCTCTCATCGGTGTCGTCTACGAAGTCTCGCTGGAAGACTATGCCACCATCATCGCCACCGAGGGCGGTGGCCGCGGGTACAAGGATATCGTGGTCGACTGCTACCCGTTTCCTGACGGCTACGAGCCGGCCGACCCCGTGCCCGAGTGTCCAGACACTCGGCCGTTCAAGGCGCACACGCTCCTGTCTCCGGCGAGCGACCAGGCGGCGCTGGCCCGCCTGAAAGTAGAGCGTAGACGGACCCCTCCCGTCATCCGACCCCGGCCGGGCTATGCGCAGCCTTCGCCTCGCTATCTGAACTTGATCACCACCGGGGCGGCCGAACATGATCTTCCGGTCTCGTACCGCACGTATCTCGCGGAGCTCCACCCGTACCGCATCACTACTATCCGTCAACGCATCGGCAAGGCTACGTTTCTTGTCCTGTGGGGGCCGCTTCTGCTGTTGACACTGACTCTCTCCAAAATTCTGGCGGGGCCGGACGGTAGGAGTCCCCCGTGGTTGATGGAATTCTCGGATCTGATCTTTTACGGGATATGGAACAGCTATGATAGAGTGTTCGCAAAGATCTTCGGCGACGGCGAAAGAACCATCGGTGATAGCGAGGATTGAGTATATGAGGCCATTAGCTGTACATACATCTAAGTAGTATAAACATCACATACACTCAAATAGGTACATTTTCTTGTCCAAACGCTGTACGTCCGCCTATTGCATCCACCCCTGTCGCACACTCGCAACAGTTACCTGTCATGAAGGAATGTCAACATGACGGAACAAGTGTCCTGAGGAAACTATTATAGACAAAGGAAATGATGACATTGGATCTTTAAACAAGATTTTGGAAAAGAAAAAAAATATCTAGGGTACAGATACAGTAGTCCTGAACAACATGTAACAAAACAAGCATAGACCATTGACAAGAGCGAGGACGGTGCCGAAACCAACCAGAGGTCGGGGTTACATTATTCAAGGCTCGCTAGCCGCCTTCCTGTCCTTCACATTTGGCATCGGAGAACGTCCGCGGCGACGTTCAGCGGCGGGAGACAGGCGGGTTGTACACAATCTTCCGCGTCTTGATCGGAGACCACTTGTAACGCTTGACCCAGACGCTCAGGGCGAACAGACCAGAGAGGAGGGCGATGGCCTTGACACCCATCTTCTTGCGGTCATCCATCTCAGGCTCAGCGGCCCAGTTCAGGAACTCCACAACGTCCTTGGCCATCTGAGAAGTGGTGGCAGGAGTGCCGTCCTCGTACTCAACAACACCATCGAACAGGACACGGGCCATAGCAATGGCTAGAATATGATTAGACAAGAACAACCAGACCCAGAAGAAGGCTACGTACCGGTACCAGGGAAGTAGGGGTTGAAGTTCATGCCCTCCTGGACAGTGGCACCCGCGGGAGGCTCATCGGGGTAACCAGTGAGCAGACTGAAGATGTAGTCGCAGCCACCGTGACGACCCTTGACGATCAAGCTGAGATCCGGGGGCAGAGCACCACCGTTGGCGGCACGGGCAGCCTCCTCGTTCTTGTAGGGGCTGGGGATATAGTCGGACAGCTTTCCGGGGCGCTTCTCGATCTCACCCTGATCGTTGGGCTCGGTGTCGTATTCGTTCTCTTCGGCGAAAGCCTTCATCTCATCGACGGTGTGCATGACACCGACGAACGAGCGCCAAGGCACACGAGACAGGGAGTGGCAGCTAGCGCAAACTTCACGGTAGACCTGGAAACCACGACGAAGGCTATATGCGGGATGAGTATTTGGCATTGCAGGTGGAGGCGAATCATCGAGGGCACCGTCGATCGGGGAAAGGGGCACTCACGCGGCATGGTCGAAGGTCTTGTTCCACTTGGCGTGCTCCCAAGGGTACTTGGTAGGGTGCAGACTAAAATTCGATACGTCAGCTCCGTCATGTCTCCAATCCCATATAACCGTTCGGTCGGCGAAACGGAACGACCCAACTGAAGTGTCGGGTTCCGAAGGTATCACGAAGAAATTACTTACCCCTCCTCAGCAGGGGTCGACGCAAAAGCTTCCTGGCCATAAAGGTAGAAGGCGGAGCCAGCAGCAATGGCGGTTGCGACGGAAGCCGTGACGGTGAGGTTGAAGGGGGAGTTGGCGGACTCAGCACCGGCGGTCGAGGAAGACGCACGCTGGGCATTTTATCAGTATAAAGCCCTTGGAAAAGCTTTCTGGACCAGCTGCAAGACGATTGACCTCGTTGAACAGGTCCAATGGGCGTGACATGTCGGGGAGAAGCGTACCGTGGAGGTTCTGTTCAAGGACTGACGTGCGACGCCCCGGAAGGGCACGCCGCGCAGGACAGTACGTGCCAGCATACTGAGAATCTGAAGGACCCTCCGATCACTAAAGAATCAAGAAGGCGCAATAGCCGAGGAGGAGAGGGGGAGGGGGGAGGGGAAGATGGACGGAGGCAGCGCACAGGAGAATGTGCTTTTGGAGGTGTGAAGTCGAGGTTCCAAGTCGAACGGGCAAGGCAAGTTTCTCTTGGGTTTGGAATTGCCTAAACCCTCCACCTGATTGGCTGCCGCTCCGGCTCTAACTCCCTTCGGTGAAAACCGCGATTTTTCGGAACAACAAAATTCATCCCATCACCACATTGCGAACAGTAAAGAGTTGATCATGACAATTATGAGGAAATATCAATGTTTAACATGAATTGACAACTTCCGTCGCTTCTCCAGTCGCCCTGGTGGCCTCAACTCCCCTACCAGAGCCTCTGCCGTGTCTTCCGTCCACTCCCTTCTCTCCCATTTCGCTTCCGTTATTTGCCGTCTGTGTGGGATTCCGCCTTGGCCTGTCTTTCCGATGTAATCGCCATCCTCAGCGCCTGAATCGCATCTCGCACAGGAGGAGCACCGCAACTATTCGAATACAGGACTAGACTGAGCGCTGGTAGACGACGGATCGTACGGCCACTCAGTCCCTGCACCGGTTAGGAATCCTTAACCTCGGTAGTCTAACGGGTACAAGTACGTACCACACTCTCCGCAGCAACATCTGCAAGCTGTCTAGGAACTGCATGGGGAAAGGTTTGATAATTGAGATGCATATCGTCAAAAGTCGGGAGCTCGAGAGACTCTGCGCATTGTTCCACATAGTGTAGCGCTGTCTGAGGATCTGTCGGATCAACTTGAACCACATCAAACGTAGCACCTCTAATGATTCCATATCGACTCAACTCCACCAAACATTCTTTATAGATCCCGTAAATCGCTCGGTTGGTTAGATGTGGTATGTACTGCTTGATATCGACGCGGTCGAGAAAAGCTTGGTCCTGCACATCAAAGTCCGTCAACTTCGGCTTGATGGGCTATATATTCGGAGACGACACACTCACCAATGCTGTGACGATATTGCTGGTGCAGAGAGTGACAACATTTGGATGACACCGTAGTCGGTCCAACCCAGTGAGGAGTGCATTTACTGCACGGACAGCGTCAAATGGTTCATTCCCACTGAGGGCTCGGTCTCTGCGTGCAGCTAATGTTTCGACTTCGTCTACAAACACACAGACAAAGGTATCGTCCTCTTCCTCCAATATAATCTCAATGGTCTCGAAAGCTTTAGCCACCATTTTGCTGCTTTCCCCGAAGAATTTACTTGCGAGGGCGGGGGCGTTGATCTCGATTAATTTGCTCTTGGGATAATGCTTCCCCAGTCGGATTGCAAGCTTCTGGGAGAGACCGCGGCTAGACTGTCAGTCAGTGGCGCTTTACTCTGTATTAACCAACGATAGTAACCTACCAAAGGCTGGTCTTTCCTGTCCCAGGAGGGCCCCATAGGAGGATTAGTCTGTTCCAATTAATGGTCCATTTGTTCAGGTTGCGCGATGAGAACGAAACTGGGATAGCAGTTCTTGAGCCCATCACCACAAGTTGTGAAAGGAAGGGACTGACCCATCCTGCTAATCGCATAGAGCAATTGTGTTTGAATAGGTTCATCGAATCGGAGGCTATGGGTCCTAATAGCGGAACCGTGACGAGAACAACATCAGACATACGACTCCCAAAGCCCATCCAGTTCCTTGTTCGGTAACATGAGGACTCTCCCTTTCGCCGAGTCCTCTTCGCCATCTGTTGGCTCTTCTAGTTGCTGAGTGGGATGAGAGCCTGCCTGTTCAAATGCTGTGCGAAGCTGATATGCTTGAACATCTAACTCCACCTGAGGAAGTCGGTATGCCCCGGATTCTATGTTTCCTCCAATACACTCAGTAACGATGATGGACTCTATCGCTTGGGCGTGTGGCTCTTTCAACCCTTCTGCGAAACAGTCAGTGGTTATACCATAGGAATCAACACGGTCATGCAGCTCACCGAAAGAATTGATCTCCTGGCCTAGAGACAGAACCACAAATCTGTCGACAAGCCACTTGGTGATTTCATCCCTAATCTGAGTACTGTCAGTTGGTAATCCGACACGTGAAAGGGGAACAAAGCAAACTACCATATCGGTTCTGACAATGATTCTGTCTCCGCTGCTCTTAATACGAGCCTCGACATGAAGGACGGGCAGTTGCGCGATCTCCATGGTTGACAGAGGCACCTGAGGTTGATTTGTAGTTTGTGCTTTGCACAGAATCAGATAGATTGGGGTTTGAGAATGTTGAATGAGGGGCTAAGTAATCGACACTGGGGGAGAGTTTGTTGTTTTCTACAACAGACCGACAGAAAACGCTGGAACTTATGGACATGGAATCCCGTGGGTTATTTCTCTCTATGTCTAGGGGCTGCATACTAATTCGTAGACTCATTAATTGTACCTGTTCTATCTAACTACAATATATCTCCACTATCTTCCGTCTGGTACAGAAACTTCAATCCTTATGACACCATCCACAAGTGAGCCATCCTAGGGCTGTTTGCCGGTGATACCCAACATGAGAGGGTGCAAATTAGATTAGTGGAGATGATTTCCCACATATGCCTGACCCTCATGGGAAATAAATAAACTGAGAGGCGTCTTAGCTCGACCTCATGGTCAGGTCTATGAGCACGGAGAATTCAGATCGGACCAGGTCGAAATAATGAAGGACGTAATCCTGAGGGAGGTTGGCGAGGGTTATTGAGACGACGCAAGCTGAAGTACCGGCTGTCATCATCCTCAGCTTCAGCTCTGTTCCGGGAGGCAGGGATTGAGTGTTCACACCATTGACCCGAGGAGGAACCGCAAGATACTAGGTAGTATAGGGCAGAGAGGATGTCTCAATATCAGGGTTGTATTGGATGTTATGGCGTGGTCGATGTGATTCGCGGGACCGGAAAGTGGAAGTCCGGGCGCCGATCCCGATGCGACGACCCATGGATTTTCTGGGGTGATGCTGCCTTCACTCTACCTATTATTAACCCCAATGGCTTCTGCAACGGTCCGTTCCCACGGCCTGTGACGACCTTACGATGATGCTTTTTGTTGTATAGTTACGCTCCCGATGATCAACGGTTCTGTTTCTTTTTCTTCCTCGTCGTCGTTTCTTCGGTCTTTCTCAACTGTTTACCTGGCCCCGCGGACTTTGGGAAAGCTGCGAGTCAGCCCCCCAAGCTTGCCGAAGTCTCTCGCCGACCGACACGGAGGATCTCCTTACTCCCGATGAAGAATCAGAAAATACAAGATGTCGAAAGTGAGGAATGGGCCCGGCACTGCGGCGAAAGCCCCCCGCCGAGATGTTTTGGCTTCGCTCAAGATGACTTCCATGGAGGAAATCTCCAGGGCTTCCCTACCAGCAGGTATGCTCTAATAAGCCGAAGACATATTATGGGAGATCCATCTAATACGAAATAGAGATTATGTCTTCGATCCTCGACTATCTTTCTCCCGTCGACCTCATTCGAGCCGCACGAGCGTCGAAGCTCCTCCGCGAGATGGCCTATGATGATAGCAGATGGGTGCAAAAGCTGAAGCGCATGGGCTGCTGGGATGAGTTGGCGGCTCGGAAAAGAGTCGAGGAAACGTTTGGGACCATTGCGGATATGAAAAGCGTGGAGCATATAGAGACGGAGGACACGACCCCTCAAGTGCCAGCAGCGGTCAGCAAGCCGACGATTAGCTTGAATACTTTGTCCGACGGGTTCGACAAAATCGAGCTGTCACCTTCAGCCGCAGCTATCGCACAAAGCGAGATGGACGGTGATCCCGTGTTGGGGTCACTCGCTCAAGTCAGATCCATTCGAGGGGAAGCGCGTCAGGAGTATGGAAAAGTCCATGCTGCCCTCGCACCTTTCTACAATGATATCGCCGTCTCTGGACCTTCGCCGGATAACCTGCTGTATCAGAAATATACCGATCCGCAACAACAGGCCCAGATTCTCTCGCAGTTACAGGCCTTTTCTAAGGTCGATTCAACCGCCCAGTGGCGTGAAAACGTTGCCCAACTACAAACAGCCATCTCGATGTTTGAAACGGCGGCCATGAAGGAATTCAGGCATGGATATGAAACAGAAGATATCGATGATCGGATGCGAAAATATGCGCATGTCCTTTATACCTTGAATGGCGGAACTTCGGCAGTTGAGCTGTTTCTCCACCATAATCATCTGGTTACGCGCAAGTCAGATTTCGGCAGCGTGGCCGACTGCATTGACACAATCGCTCAACGTGTGAAACTGGAGCAAACTCAGGCCTTCTTCACCCGATTAAGCGTTGCCTACAATGAGGAGGTCTCTATCATCAACCGGGCGTTCCCACCCGCGCTGAAGTTCGCATCATCATTCACAGAAAAAGTAGGCCAAGACGTGTTGTATCCCTTTCTGACGGCAATCTTCGATGAACTACACCGCATGAACATCGAGGCGTATTTGACGGCAGTATCTGGGACATTTGCGCAGTGCCTGAACTTCTCCGATGCTCTGCTACCGATTCAGAATGCTGCTAATGACTATGATGAATTTCTGGATAACGTGATCGCGAAGGTATTTGAGCCGCACATGGACTTGTACCTCGCAGAGGAATTGGATCATTTTCGAAAAGGCTCTGAGGCGGCAGTGGAAGACTGGGACAGACAGCTGTCAGAACAGGCTGCTTCTACCGAATCATTCCTTATGTCGAACGTCAATCGACAGGCCGACAAGCGGGATTTTTTGACTTCGTTCAAGAAAGTGATTATGGCCCCTGTCAACATTCTTCCCAGCTTTTCCACGTCGAAGACGACCGAACAAAAATCCGACGATGAGTCAGTTGGTAGCGATTCGTCGGCATTGAAGAGTCCCAAGCGATTCTCGACTATGTCGGCCCCGAGTACTCCTCCGGCTATAGAGCCACCCACCGATGAGCTGGCAGCGAAGGCCGCAATCATGAAATCCAAGATGGAGGGTATACGATCTTTATTCAGTATCGAAGTCGCTTTGAACATGGTTCACTCAGCCAAGTCCAGTCTGGAGCGCGCCGCGCAATTCGTCAAAATCGGAGGCCAAACTGGAGATGCAGTCAAACAGCAATGCGAAGCGATTTTTGTCGACTTAGTGCGCATCTTGGGACATCGCCACCTTATTGTCGGATTCAACAAGGCAGTAGACCATTTGTCAAACTACCGACCCCGGGAGCAAGGCGAACGTGATCACTCCGGGGTTGAACCATTGGTGACTTTTTTGGAACTGGTGAACGTTGGCGATCTCATACTCCAGATGATCGATGTGTTCTATGAGCAGGAGCTTATTGGTTCCAAACTGACGGATCGGAATGACTTTGTGGATCCCGCCGTGAAAGCGAAGAAAAAGTTCGAACAGAATCTCGATGAGCGTGTGGCTGCCGGATTAAATAAGGGAATTGATGTTCTCATGGAGGAAGTCGACTACATCCTGGCTACTAGGCAGCTGGCGACGGATTTCAACCCCAGCGTCTCATCCGACCCTTACCGGAGGACCATGGAGGTAGGCGTCACTGAAGCAGCAACAGCGGTAGTCGACGTGGTGTCATCACATACCCAGATGCTTGTGGGCAGTACGGATAAGAGTACCCTCGACGTCTTCAACCAGGAAGTTGGGCTCCGCTTGTTCACGGCACTGTGCAAGCATCTGAAGCGCCAGCGGATCAGCGTAGAAGGATCTTTGCGGCTGATCAGGTAAGCCTTTTCTAATGTTATGACAATTACTATGCTAACGCATCTAGTGATATGAACCACTACTTCCAGTTCATCCAGAAGCTCAGAAACAACGAGCTCCTCGTCTATTTCAAGGCGTTCCGTGAGCTTTCCCAGATCTATCTCATTGACCCGTCCGATGCGAAGGAACTGGCCACCATTATTGCCGATTCGGACAGGTTCCAGGGAATTTGGCGCGTGGAAGAGGTGTATGAATTTGCCGAGCGTCGGGCAGATTGGTACCAGGTGAAACGCGACGTCGAACGAGCGATGTACGGAATTGGGTGCATAGTTATGTGATGCGACTAGTTGTATATATAATACCTAGCATATAGAAATCAATACCCTGAATATACGTATGATGTTGAAAGCCATGATCTAATACCATGTCTATGCAAAATTCGGGACAAGGTTAAGGTTCGGGTTATATATATCCAGCTGATCAACCACGGATATCTCGGAGATGCACTAAGCTTTGTCTATCCGCAGTTGCGATTGAGAATGCCATCATTGTTACAGGCATTGTTCGCTAGATGCGGCGATACAATTGCCAGTTAACATACGTCATACTCTTCCCAGCCCTCACATAAACACTATACCAGACTTAAAAGGTAATCTCACAGCCAGTATGCGCAACATTTGCTGCATACTTATTAACCTCAGGGAAGGTCGTATAGTCCCCAGGAGCAAAAGAACTAGGTCCAGCCAGCACTACTGGTTCAAACAATAGCGGAGACGTGCCAACAACAAGATAGCAGGCTCAGTATACGCAATGCGCAGCGCACATTCAACCATCCTCCTCCTAATCACCACGACCACTGCTCAAATAACCCCAGAATCCACACCTACCCCGTCCCCTATCACCCCAACAGCACCCCATCCACCCTCCTACACCGTCCCGCAAATATTCCAAGACACCGTCCTGCGCGTCAGCAACAGCTACCGCCGCAACCACAACGCAACCCATCTCGTCTGGAACGAAGAGCTCTCCAACTACGCCCAGCACTGGGCCGATAAATGCCAATGGAAGCATTCAGTACGTACACTCCCTAAAGCACTCTTCATACATCCGCCCCCAAGCAATGTATGATCTCCACTCATCAGCCACAGCACGGCCCATACGGCGAGAACCTCGCCTTCGGATACCCCAACGCCTCAGCGGCAGTCCAAGCTTGGGGCGACGAAGACGCCCTGTACAACTACCAGCGACCGACGGGGTTCAGCGAGGCGACGGGGCATTTCACACAGTTGGTGTGGCGGGCCAGCGTGGAGGTTGGATGCGCCGCCGTTGACTGTGGGTACGATACGAGTCGCAATGCGACGGATGCGTCTGGACGGTATAAACGTGCACAGGGGTGGTATGTCGTGTGTGAGTACTCGCCGCCGGGGAATATCATGGGAAGTATCAAGGCGATTGGGGGCGGGGAGCTGGGGTTGTTTCGGGTCAATGTTCAGTCGGCTAGTACGTATTCTGGGCCGTACCCGACTACTACTGAGTCGGGGCCAACTCCGACCTCTGGCGGTGTTGGGAGATGGAGACGGAAGCGCTGTGCTGGGTTGTTGGTTGCATGCTTGTGGTTTTTCTTGGTGTGTTGCGCGTGTTAATGGATCTAGATGGATGAACTTGCTAAATGAAGAAAGCTGATATTGACATCTTACGGCCTGACCATAACCTGTGCCAGTTCATCATTGTCTGTCATCTCTCATGCCACTATCGTCACGCACATAACAACCCCAAGCGGGACATATGCAATACAGATCTATTCACTTTTCAAGTTCCAGACACCCCGGGGCTGAAACCAAGCCAAACGGATCACAAGGGAAAAAGGGCTCACAGAAGGGAGAAGCACCATTGGCTTCGAGAGGTAAGGGTGAGGATATCGACAGACAAGATGAGGAAAAGAAAAAGGAAATGGAAAGTGACATTAAATACGGCAAAGAAAACCAAATCAACCGATGACTTCCTCGTTCTCTTCGATGATCTCCTCCACAATCTCCTCGACGACGGTCTCGCCCTGGTCTTCGGACACTTGTGGCGCGTCCTTGGCCATCTTGGCGTCGTCCACGTTCTCGGGCACACCATAGGCATCCTTGTCCTCGGCGAGCAGCTCCTTCTCCCGCCGGATCCAGGCAAGCCACTCGCTGAGCACACGCTTGCGCTTCTCGACAACGGCGGTGTTGGCAATGTCGACGGCGTACTTGTCTTCCTCGTCGAACTCCTTGGAGTACTCGCGGAGGTTCTTGCGGACTTGCTTCTGCTCCTCCTTGCTGAGAAGGGTAGGCGGGCGAGGACGCCAGATGAATTGCTTGAATTTGTCGGTGGGGTTCTCGGAGAGGGTCTGACCGGCAAAGGTGTGGAGGTTCCAGCCATTTTCCATCTAGGAACGATCCAAGTTAGTAAAAACCAGGGCATAAGCCATAGGGTTGTAGATTGACATACCGAATGTGTCCACACGCTAGCACTGCTGACCACATAGCGACCAGTAGGGTCCCAGTCGACGTCCGTCACACCGTAATGCTCCACCGTCTTCATCAGCTGAAGGTTGGCGGCCAGGTCCTTCTCACCCTCGGGCTTCTCGCCCTCAAAGTCCATATCCCAGAAGTCCAGGTCGAAGCTCGACTGGGAGTGCACAGTGGCCACAACAACGAAGCGGCCCTTGGGCGACCAGTAGATCGCGTTGCTCGTCTTCTTCTCAATGGTACGCACCAGCTTGAAGTTGCCGGCCGAACCACCCTTCTT
This sequence comes from Aspergillus aff. floccosus IMV 01167, assembly GCA_001931935.1. Classification (NCBI taxonomy): domain Eukaryota; kingdom Fungi; phylum Ascomycota; class Eurotiomycetes; order Eurotiales; family Aspergillaceae; genus Aspergillus; species Aspergillus aff. floccosus IMV 01167. Next base: position 137,459 of record MSJE01000005.1, read on the forward strand.
CTCGGGGGCGAAGAACGACACAGCCGTCTTGGGGGGAACGGCGGCACCGGTAGGGGTCTCACCGGTGGTGATGAGGACGAAGCGACCACCGTTAGGCTCCCAGGCGAAGTTGATAACTGTGTCTTTCAGACTGTCGACAACCTCCACGGGGACACCCTTCTCGCGAACACGGAAAATTTCGAGGTTGGTGGCCATGGACTTCTTCGACTTGGAGTGACGGTCCACCTTGACACAGACGTAGGTACCCTGGGATTGCCAGTGCAGCTTCACATCCGACACGTTGAACAGGTTACGGGTACGGACAATCTCCTTCGAAGGCACACTCATCATACCCACGCGAGCGGGGTTGCTACCGATTTCGGGGGTCCAGAAGCACAGCAGCTGCTCGTACTGCTTGACACCATCACGGTTCACGGTCGCGGGGGACCATTCGAAGTCCATCACACCATCAATCTTGACCGACGTCTTTCCAAGCAGGTTCATCCGGGGAGCCTCGTAGATCGAAATTGACTGGCCCTGGAGCATTCTGGCGACGTACTTCTCATCCGCAGACCACTTGAAAGCGGGCCACTGGACCTTCTTCTTGGGCTGAGCTTCGGCCTCGGCGGGACCAGAGGCCAGGTCGTGTCCCACGAAAGACCGGAGGGGCTTGCCGGTGACGATGTCCCAAATGATGATATTCTTTCCATCCTCCTCGTAAGACAGGGGTCCGGAGCCACCCTCTTCCACCTGAATGGGGCGGGCAGACCAAGTGGTCAAATAGTTCTCAGCGGGCGAGAACTCAACCAGCGAGACGAACGGATGGGGGAACTGCTTGAGCTTGGAGAAGGCGGGACCACCCCAGAGCTGAATACCCTGAGGGTGAACGGAGGCCAGGTAGGTACCCTTAGGCGACCACTGGACGAAAAGTTGCGTCCAGTGGGCGCGATCCACGACGTTCTCGGGCGGGTTGCTCTTGTTGTTCCAGAACACACCGACTTTGTCACCACGGTAGAGAGCGAACTGATCGCGGGCGTTGGGGTCGGCCAGCCACGAGCGGAGATGCTCCTTCTCCTTGAAGGGTTCGATCGTAGGAGGCTTGTACTCCTCATCAATGCGTCCTTCCCGACCATAGCGATCAATATCCATCAATTTGTTCACGGCGAGGGTGTGCTTCTTGTCGAGGGGGGTTCCGTGCAGTTGTTTCACGGCGGCGACGGCCTGTTCCGGGGTCTCGTACTCAACGAAGGCGAAACTAAAGCCAACCAAAAAGGCAAATGTCAGGTTGAAACGTCCCAGACGACTAAACATCACGATTCCCAGCATATCACATACCCTTCGGACATGTTCTTCTCGTTCAGCGGCATAAAGACGGCATCTTCGGAGGTGGTGCCGGCCGTGTTGAGTTTCCTCAACAGGAATTTAATGAGCTTTTGTCTGCTCTCCTCGGGGACGATCGGGAGTCCATCAATGACAACGAAGGTATCCAGGCCTTCATCGAGTTTCACTTCATATTGCGCCTTGAGATCTGGGAGGGTCGCGCGAAGATTGGAGTCAGCGAGTGAGGGGCAAAAAAAAAGCGACACCACGGCCACGAGATTTCGATTTCAAGATACTCACCGGAGAAGTCGATCTCCTCCTCTTCTTCTTCGTGAAGATCCTGCTCAGACAGAGTATCGAAACTGGGCGCCATGGTTGCGGGGGGGACACAGCAGCAGCGGGCGACGGGTTTACTGGAGAAAGGATTGCGGATCGAGAATCGAGTCTGATTTTCTCTCTTCCCCGTTTGGGCTTGTTTTTAGGGCAAGACGAGCAAATCCAAACCACAAGCGCTTGTGTGCGATCTGAGTCAGCAGTCACGTGGCATACTCTATTACATAATCTCTAATTTTACACCTTCGCTCCAATACCGCCCCGGTGCTCTTACCCCGGCCATTCACTCCGGTAACACGGTAACACATGTCGACAGCCAATACATTCCTTCAATACACTCATTCGTCCCATTCTACTACTTCTACTACTACAACGTACCTCGACCTCTTCCTTCAGCCCATCCTTCAACACCTCTCCTGGTCCTTGTTCTCTCCCCTTCCACCTCCCAATCAGCCCATCTTCTGTCCATTTCTCTGCACTTCAATATCCCCAGTCAAAAGCTGGTCGTGGTGGACCGGTCGCCATACCTACGGCTCTGCTGCTTATCTCATCCTCCAACGCCCTGTCGCGCGCCGTTCCTCTCCCTCTCTTGGATGCCCCGCCGGTCCTAAGCGCCAGCCAGAGTACTACGAGCCAACGACGACGCCCAGATCTAGACAGTCCCGTCACTCCCATCGGCTACAACTCGCCCGCGTCGCAACTCCATCCGGTCCCAGTCTCCTCCCCAGAAGCGGCCTCTTCTTCGATTCGCAATTGACCAGATTGCGACTGTCTCCTCTTCTCAGATTCTCTAGAAATTCCCTTGAACCAGAGGTGTCGCCGGAGACAGCATGTCGCGTAAGTCCCAGTTGGGCTCTGATATTCCCCGAGCCACCCCATAACCACCGACTTCGCTCTGAACTGACATCATGATCTTTTTCAACCCCCAGTCTCGCCAGAAACTCGCGATCAATATGTTCCGATCATTGATTCAATTTTGGCCGAAAGTGATTTAAACACCATCTCGGAGAAGCGCATCCGGAAAGGGTTGCAGGGCGTGGTCGGCTATGACCTTACTCCGCAGAAGGTGTGTTTGCCCGCTTCCCGTCGCAACAACATCCCCTCATTATTCCCCCACAATGGGTTCCTGTCGGATTCCCCAGAATTATTCTACAACATGCTAATTATCTCTACCTGTCACAGGCTGCGATTAAGCAGCTGATCATGGAACGGTTCGACATCTTCGCGGCGAAAGGTGGTATAAATGTTCCTTCCGAACCTGCGGCTATCACTCCTGCCACCACCAACGGCCACAAGAAAGACTCCGATTCCATGACCCCCGCCGACCCGTCCTCCCCCGCGCAGTCCTCCGTCTCGCAGAAACGCCAAGCCGATAGCGAAGACCGTTCGGATCTTTCGAGCAAGACGCCTCCTGCGAAGAAGCCGAAATCCGACCACGATGTCGATGCGGATGCCCTGTATGCGGCCAAGCTCCAGGCGGAGGAGAATATGCGAGCTCGCCCGACGCGCGGGGCCAGTACTCGCAAGGCGCAGCCGGTGAAGAAGAAGAAGACGACAAAGGCGAAAACTTCCAAGAAGGTCAAGGCCGAGGATGACTCGGACCTGGAATCAGGCTCAGAAGAGAACAAAAAAGTCAACCGTTCTGGGGGGTTCCATGTATGGGCCAATTCCTACTGTGGACTCATTGCATGTTACTGATTGTCTGATAGAAACCTCTCAATCTTTCCCCCGCGCTTTCGGCGCTGCTCGGCGGGGAAGAGACTGTATGTCCCATCTCATCTACGCTACCTCCGAAAAGGCGCGCTAACCTTCTCGTAGATGTCCCGTCCGCAGACGGTGAAGAAGCTTTGGCAGTACATTCATGAACACGACCTCCAAGACCCCAGCGACCGACGTCAGATTCGCTGCGATGATGCCATGCGTGCCGTTTTCAAACAGGATCGTATACATATGTTCACGATGACCAAGATTCTGAGCCAGAACTTGTATAGCCCTGACGAATAGTCACTCTGGACCAGAGAGAAGTCTCTGCGATATCTTCGCCTACCGGTTAGGGCGCCTTGCAGGATGTGTCTACCCTGCGAAGCTTTACGATTTATTGACTCTTGCTTACTACACCGCATTGGTAACTGGGCGCTTGCTTTGTTTTCTGCTCCGCTATTCCGTCTTCGAGATCCCATGTGTCACTCACTGCCGCTGCTTCCATTGATGAGAATTTTGTCTACCGTTTCTTATGTCCATTCCCCTGCTATTGTTCCTCATATCTCTCTAGCGGGAGTTGGTGTTGCCTTGCCGACAGGCGCCATGGATGTTATCATTAGAACCCATTAGCTATCCGGAGGGTCCTGCAGGGCCCGTCCTGTCATTGCATGATACGAAGTCTTATTACTATTTCCTAGCGCTCTATTCTCTGCAATTACTACCACGTACAGTGCTGAATACACCTCTCAGCTGGTTCAAGGTGGGTTGAAGTATCCCATGCTTGTAGATTTATTATTTCCTGGTTGAACCATCATCATGAATCATTCCAAACATTACATCCTGAAGAAATTTGCAAATAGGGAAAAGTTACTCTGAACTGCGCTCCTTGGGGTGTTCTGCATAAGCTGATCACTAAGCGGGCCCAACTTTGCACGCCGCTTTTACGGGAAGGGAAATTCCTCCCCGCTGCAAATCATCTCCCTACGGCCAAGCATCCATCTCTCTGCAAGACACCAATTCGAACACAGAGCGCCGAGCTCTTCGCATCCCTCGGCTCTTCCATCCGGGCTTCTGTCCCCTTTCTCACGTCGCTTCTGTCGCTGCAATCCCGACCTTCCCGAACGTCGTCCGCAATGTCTGACACGCAGCCGTCCCAGGCCCCCGGATCGCAAACCTCGAATCGCGGAGGTGGTCGGCGTCGAGGACGTGGAGGAGGGGCCCATCAGCCTGGTAAAGCGCAAGTGTCGCAGCAATCGGCCAGTGGTGGATCTGGAAGAGGCTCGCGGTCCCGCGGCCATGCACCCCGCAGGGGCGGGGGCCGTGACAAGCAGAATCGGAGTGCCAACAAGCCGGAGGAGACCACGGAGGAGAAGTCGGGTCCTGCGACGGGGGAGCAGGCTGTTGGGGGAGAGACGAGCGGCGAGGAAGGCAAGGGAAAGAAGGCCATCGTGACGGCGACGGATGATGCTGATGATGGTGAAATTTGCTTCATCTGCGCATCAAACGTCGAGCACACATCCGTTTCACCCTGCAACCATCGCACTTGTCATATTTGCGCTCTGAGACTCCGCGCGTTGTACAAGAACAAAGCCTGTGCTCATTGCCGGGTAAGTGATTCTTTTTATGATGCTGGCCTCGAAGGTCCTCAAATGCTAACAGCGGCCAGACCGAGGCCAACTATGTCATTTTCACGGATGATCATGCGAAGCGGTTTGAGGAGTTTACCGAAAACGAGTTCTCTCGCAAGGATGATAACCTGGGCATCAAATACGAAAATGACGACATCTTTGAGGATACGGTCCTGCTGCTACGCTATAACTGTCCCGAGCGGAACTGCGATGTGGCTTGCCTAGGGTGGCCCGACTTGCATCGTCACGTCAAGAGCAAGCATGGTCGAGTTATGTGGTATGTAGCCGCTCATCTGCAGGCAGACTGCTGAAAGAACCGCCACTGACCCCGATATCCAGTGACCTGTGCACTCGCAACAAGAAAGTCTTTACCCACGAGCATGAGCTCTTCACGCAGGCAGAACTGCGCAGACACGAGAAGTACGGAGATGATGTTCCCGGCGCTGTTGACCAGAGCGGCTTCAAGGGTCATCCCGAGTGTGGTTTCTGCCGCCAACGGTTTTACGGCGACGACGAACTCTATGCGCACTGTCGTGACCGCCACGAAAGATGCCACATCTGTGACCGACGATCGGGCAATCACCGCCAACAGCAATACTACATTGACTACAACGCTCTGGAGGATCACTTCCAAAAGGACCACTTCCTGTGCCTGGATAAGGAATGTCTGGAGAAGAAGTTTGTTGTTTTCGAGTCCCAGATGGACCTGAAAGCACACCAACTGGAATGCCATCCTAACGGCCTGTCCAAAGACGCTAGACGCGATGCGCGCATGGTAGACATCTCCACCTTCGACTATCGAGCCCCATACCAGCCGCAGCAGCGACAACGTCGCGGTGCGGGTCGGGGCCGGGATCCCAACTCGGAGCCGCTCCCCATGTCGAGCGCCCAGCCATTAAGGCGAGACGAGATCGCCTACCAGCGACAGATGGCGATCCAGAGCGCACAGTCTGTGTCAACCCGGAGCTTTGGCGGTCAGCTCTCCCGCAACGACACGCAAACCGTCCGCGCCCCGGCCCGCACACCAGTCCAAACACCCCCAGCGGCGTCTTCCCCTGTCGCGGAACTGGCATCGCTCAATCTCTCATCCCCCTCCGGACCCGAAACACCGCAAGACCAGGCACGCCGTCTACGCCACGCGGCCGTGATCGAGCGAGCATCCAACCTCCTCGCCAACGACCAAAGCAAACTCAAGGAGTTTCGCACGCGCGTCTCCAACTATCGGGCGTCCACCATCTCCGCCACTGAACTCATCGATGCCTTCTTCTCCCTTTTCGACACCACCACCACTGAGCTCGGCAAGCTCATCAAGGAGCTCGCCGACATCTACGAAGACGAGCCCAAGCGCACCGCCCTCCTTAAGGCGTGGAACGACTGGCGTGCCATCAACGAGGATTACCCCGCGCTGCCCGGCCCCGGCGGCGTCCTCCCGGGCATGTCACCCAGCACCGTCAATGGCAGCGGCGTGGGCGGCAAGCGCGTGCTGCGATTGAAGTCGTCCACGGCCCAATCGTCCCGTTCGGCTGTAGGCCGCAGCGGCGCCCTCCCGTCTTCCGTCTCCCCAGCCGCCAGCAACCCTTTCCCTCCTCTCTCCGCCGCCACCGCACGGTCTACCCCAAGAACGGCCCCTCTCGGTTCTGCGACGACCCCATGGGGCGCGGCCGCCGGCGCTGCGCCTTCCCTCCCTATGGCCGGCTCATCGCGCCCCGCGGCGTCCCGAACCTCCTCCACGCCCTCGCGCTCCGCGAACCCTAGCAGCGCTGAGGCGTTCCCGGCGCTTCCAACCGCGCCGAAACCGAACGTCCTGATGGCTGGTCTTACCCGCGGAACGGTGCGGTGGGATCGGGCGCCCCAAGCCAATGCGTGGGCCTCGTCGGGCGGCTCCGGGGCAAGTTCCGCTGGCGAGGGCGAGAGTGAGTTCGGAGAGTGGTCTGGTGGGGGTAAGAAGGGCAAGGCGAAGAAGGGGAAGCAGACGCTGTTCCATTTCGGTTGATGAGATGATTCTGATTATCGCAGGCTTGTACAGCGTTGTTTTGGCTTTGCTTTGAGCGTTCTCATAGATGCAGTGATAGGTACATACAGAATTGCCATAAAAGTTGCCCCGGTATGAGCCTATATCGTAATTACAGAGTTGCTGTGCGTCCGTCAATATGCTTATTCAGAGGAGGTTCCGCTGTTAGAAGCGTCGTCCGACGAGATTTCAATGACAGACCGTTCCCCCATCGCCACGTCCTCTGACCGCTCTTCATCCGGACGCTCCTGCTCCCTGTCAGATACTATCTCCCTTCGCTGCACCGTCACCGACTGCCCGTCCCCATCCTTACTGAACGCTGCGACATCCTGATCGATGGCCGCCATCTTGAGCGCAAACTCATCCTGCAGCCGGCGCAGCCAGCAGCGCAACCCATCGCCGGACATGTTCCCCTCCCGCGCCTGGACAAGCTGCTCCCTCAACGCGAGGATCAAATTGCGCTTGCGGGTAACACCTGCTGCACGCGAATGGCTCTGCCGGCGCCGGACGATCTCATTCATCTGCGCCGAGACGTCCTGCGCGAAGTCCAGTACAGCAGCTGGCAAATCGACGAGCTTGGCGAGGGCGAGCCCATAGAAGTGGGTCATGTCTGGGCCCTCCGCGACCCGGTAGAGCATGGTCATCTTGGACGCGTCCGGGGCGAGGTCCGCAGCAAGGTGCAGGGAGACGACGCCGGAGCGCTCGGCGAGGATGACGGCGAGGTCGTGGAAGTGGGTGGCGAACCAGACGCGTGCGCGGCTCTCGATGAGGGCCTCGGCGATGGCGAGGGCGATGGCGAGGCCGTCAGTGGTAGCTGTGCCGCGGCCGAGCTCGTCGACGATGACGAGGGCGCGGGGGCCGAGGGCGCGCAGGATTCGGGACATGTCGCGCATTTCGGCGGCGAAGGTGGAAACGTTCGCGGCGAGGTCGTCGGCGGTGGAGACGCGGGCGAAGAGCTGGGATGCGATGCGGCCGGAGGCGTAGGCGGCAGGGACGAAGGAGCCGGTTTGCGCCATGACAGTGGTGAGGGCGATGGTGCGGATGTAGGTGGACTTGCCGCTCATGTTGCAGCCGGTGATAATCTGGAAACGCGAGATGTCGGTGGCGTAGGCGTCGTTGGGGACGAATTTCTTTGCGTGGATCTTCTCGCGGATGGGGTTGCGGGCTGATTTGAGCGCGAGGGTGTCGGTCAGCTCAGGGCGGATATAGTCGTGGGTTGAGGCGAGGTGGGCAAAGGCTGCGAGCATGTCGAGCAGGCCGATAGCCTCACTGACTTTGAAGAGGTGCGAGATGGAGGAGCAGACGGAGACGATGAGGTCTTGGATGGTTTGATCACTCATGTTGAGGACTTCGTTGTGCGCGTCGACGATCTTCTGGTTGAGCTTGACCAGGTCGAGGGTCTGGCATTCGATGCGGTTCTTCTTGCGGTAGACGTTTATAAAGACGTCTGGGAGGGTGGTGGCTATCTCGGAGGCGGAGATGCTGATGTAGAATTGGCGTGCGGTGTCGTACTTGAGGTCTAATGCGATGTCGTGGGTTTCTGCGTGTGTGAGCGGATGTCTGATAGATGTGGTCGTTCTGACCTTGGATTTTGGACACAAGCTCTGCTGCGTCCATGTTGGCCTCTTTGTATGTCTGCCTGGCGACGTCGAGGAGACTGTTCACGCCGGCCTAGAATGTATGGTTAGCATATGCTGTTCTGTTGTGCGGGTGACGGAGTGAATACCCTGACACAGTAGATTCTTTGGTTCCTGAGGTCCAGCGGCTTGGTTTGATATGCTACATGCTCATTGAGTGTGAAATCAATCATGTCTTCGACGGCACGATGACCCGATGGAGCACAGATCTAGACTATCGTCAGCGAGACCTCGAGATGGAAGACTGCCGACGACTTCTCTGATGGTCAATAATAGGCTACTCTGAGCCGTCCCCAACGATCGGTATATATTCTTGATCGAAGAGACAAACGTTTTGAGCATGATCACATTGTTGACGCATTGCTCGACGTATTGGAAGTTGCGTCTGGTGGGAACGAGAATAAGCTTGGTTGTCAGCTACGCCTGTCGTACGAATGGTAGACGTACCGACGAGAGCACTTTGTCTGCGTCGACGAAGCCTTTCAACGCTTCAAGCGCAGAAAATCAGCAGATGTATTGGACGCCTGTGCACGGGCTCACCTTTTCGAACGGACAAAAACATCTCCTCCTTCGTCGACAGGTCTTCGACGGCATCATATCGTGCAAGCAACTTGGACTCCTCGGTGGAGGGTTGGAGGATGTTGGCGCGGAGCAGTCGACTTCCCATCGGAGTTTGAGTCGCGTTCATGAGGCCGAAATGGCTCTCCTTCGACTTGGGGTTCTGGAGATTCTGTATCAATTCCAGGGAGACTATGGTAGACAAGTCGATGGACATGGAGCCTTGGGAGGGTTCGAATCGGATGCGGAGTGAACGTGGTGCAAAGGTCCAGTCTAGTTCCAGTTCAACGTACTTGAGGACCTATTATAATAGGTTAGACACTCGTTTTTCCGTTCGAACCCAGGAGCGACTTCATACAGCGGCAAAACAGCATGCTGCAAAATAGTTCCCTCCCAACGTGACCTTGATCGACTCGATGTCTTCCGGGAAAGCGAGGCGGTCCACGTATTCGTGACCGGTCTTTTCAGACCAAAAGCGACGATCCGCAAAGGTGAGTGTGGTATCTCTGAAATTCTCCTGGATGATGTAGAACAGTTTGGAGTCTTTGACTGTACTCATGAGCAGAATCTCGGTGGGCTCAAACACTGTGACCTTGGTTACGGTCTTGACGTAGGTTTGGCTGTCGCATATCTGACACAGAACGGTCTCGGCGGTGCAGATATTGATGAAGGCGAGTCCGACGGTAGACGCGATCCCTCTCGACTCGCTCACAGCGCAGACGATGTCCTGCGAGGCGACGCTGGTAGCTGTTGTCGTAGGTCTGGTTCTGGCTGTCTGACGAGAGGGAGGGGCCAAAGACACAGTCGTTCCCAGGAACAGAGCCCTGGACACGCTCCCTGCCATATTTCACCGTTAAAAGGCACATGCAATGACAATAAAAGACTAATGTAAAGTAGAACGCAGTGCAGCTGTGAAAGGAATTGTATAGTTCTGCTGATAAAGCGTGGCCCCGATCGGGTTTAGCGCCCCGATAAGGCATCGATTTTTTCTCCAAAAAAAGTCACCATTTCAGATCAAACAACCAACAACACACCAACCCTCCACAATGGCCACATTGCTCCCTCCACCAACGAAGCGCCAGAAGCGCGAGCAGGATGAGAAGGCGCGCCTGCAGCAGGAGATTGACCAGATCCCGTCCGACCTGGGGAGCGTGCGAGTGCAATTCTTCGACCAAGCGACGGGGTCAGCGACGGGGCCGGCCGTGTCCGTCCCGGTGGCCGATGCGACAGTGAAGAACCTCGAGACGCTTCTGAACACATTACAAGGCAATGTATGTGCCACGTTTGATCGTTGTAGACCGCTACATAAATACGTGCAGGACGCTAATGCTTTTGCGATAGGAGGATGACGAACGAGTCCCCTACCGGTTTACCTACCAGTCCGACGACAAGGAAAACCAGACGCTCGATATCCTCGCCAACCTGTACCACTCGCTGCTGCAGCCGGGCATCAAGACGACCGAAGACACCATCCCGCTGTACTTTACCCCGCAGGCGGTGTTCCGGGTGAAGGCGGTGTCGCGGTGCTCGGCATCGATCGCGGGACACGGGGAGGCGATCCTGGCGACGTCGTTCTCGCCGGCGTCGTCGTCGACGATGGTGACAGGAAGCGGTGACTCGACGGCGCGGGTCTGGGACTGCGACACGGGCACGCCGTTGCACACGCTGAAGGGTCACACGAGCTGGGTGCTGGCGGTGGCGTACTCGCCGAACGGGGCGATGATCGCGACGGGCAGCATGGACAACAGCGTGCGGCTGTGGGATGCAAAGAAGGGTGCGGCGCTGGGCGGGCCGCTGAAGGGCCACGCGAAGTGGATCACCAGTCTGGCGTGGGAGCCGTACCACACGCAGCAGCCGGGGCGGCCGCGGCTGGCGTCAGCGTCCAAGGACGCCACGGTGCGCATCTGGGACGTGGTGTCGAAGCGGATCGACACGGTGTTGACGGGTCATAAGGGGTCGGTGACGTGCGTGCGTTGGGGCGGCACAGGCAAGATCTACACGGCGTCGCACGACCGCACCATCAAAGTGTGGAACGCGACCAACGGCACGCTGGTGCAGACGCTCAACGCGCACGCCCATCGCGTAAACCACCTCGCGCTCTCGACCGACTTTGTCCTCCGCACCGGCTACCACGACCACACCGGAAAAGTGCCCGAGGCTGATGCCGACAAGGTCGCGCAGGCGAAGCGGCGCTTCGAGCAGGCTGCCACTATCAACAACAAGATTGTCGAGAAGCTGGTCTCCGCCAGCGACGACTTCACGATGTACCTTTGGGAGCCTGAGAGCTCGAACAAGCCCGTCGCGCGCCTGCTGGGCCACCAGAAGGAGGTGAACCATGTGACCTTCTCGCCGGATATGGCGTATATCGCGTCCGCGGGTTTCGATAACCATGTCAAGCTGTGGAATGCGCGGGATGGAAAGTAAGTATCTTTGCCCTGGTTATCTTTTTCACAGTCTAACATGAGGATGGTAGATTCATCACGACTTTCCGCGGTCATGTGGGGGCCGTTTACCAATGCTGTTTCTCGGCTGACTCGCGTCTGCTAGTGTCGTCGTCCAAAGATACCACGCTGAAAGTGTGGAACGTGCGGACGGGGAAGCTCGCCATGGATCTTCCGGGGCACAAGGATGAGGTATATGCAGTGGACTGGAGCCCGGACGGGCAGAAAGTGGGCAGTGGCGGAAAGGACAAGGCGGTGCGGATCTGGAGGAATTAATGCAAAATTAATGCAGTATATACCAAGACCAATAGAAGGGACAACAAAGCAACTGCGATACCCCTATCAATGAAGCGTTGTTACGTCTATCTTAGCTACAAGGATGATGGGAGACGTGCGGTAAGAGAGGCACAACTCATTAGAAATTAACCAAACTTTAGAACATCTTCTATAACAAAAAAATCAGCACCCTGGGTGGATATGAATCCAATCTGTGTATCTCATCCCAAGGTACTCGGTGCCCCATTCAGTCTCCGAGGCCGCTTAAACGTAGAGGTCAACGGGGACAGGGTTGAGCGGAGGAACGGCAACGGCGTCGAAGGGAATGCAGCCCGCGGCCAGCTCGAAAGGACCGCCAGGAGAGTTGATCGCATAGACCTGGAAGCCGTAAGGCGTGGGGCAGGCAGAAAAGCCTCCTCCAAGGAAGGTATACCCAGGGCCGAACGGGGTGGGAACCAGCTGGAGAGGGCTGGTGAAGACGTTCGGCGGGAACGGGTCGCCGGGCGGGGTGTAAGCCAAGGCGCCGTTGGGGAGGACGAAAATGGCCTGGCCCGGAGTAGCAACAGTGTCCTGCAACGCCAATTAGCGAATGTCTGCTACGAACAGTGTAGATCTAATGCATACCAGATGATCGCCCGTGGCGAGGATCTTGGTCTCAAAGTCCGGGCATGGGATGGGGGGCAGCCCACAGGCAGCGGCGCCGGGCTCTCCGATCCAGAAGGTACCGGCGTGAGCGTTGATCGGCTGGCCGTGGAAAGGACTTCCTGGTTGCACCGCCTTGAGAGTGTATGAGGGTCCCACCTCAGCGTTGCTCTGGGAAGCAAGCAAGGGAAGGAGAGCAGGAGCGAGTTGGCTGAACTTCATGGCGATGTCGGTTTCTCAAGGTGACTTGTTCGAGGACTTGAGGAATGATAATGTTCTGGAGAGTGAGCTCGTTGAACTGTATACTCGACGGAATTTATAGCCATTTGGAGGTCTCTCAGATGTGCGAAAACGTCCATGACAGGCCAAGAGGGTGGGTGGTAGTATGACAGGCGCCTCAGTGGGGCCGATGTTGCAATAGGCATTTGATCTGCACGAGGACAAAGCGATGGATGAGTGTCTGGTTGATCAACTCGAGAGAATGAGAGGACGATCAATCCGTATTACCGCACGCGCAGAGGGAGACTGGAGAACAAGGAAGGGTGAGGTTTGGCGAATTCCGAATTCGGTAGGTGAAAACAGACCCGGGGCGGTGGTTGCGGGAAAGGGATGTGGGGCGCCGTGCCGGAAGCATAAAAAAGCCCTTCCTGACTAAGCTCAGGGTCCTCCCTCTAGTTAGCATCGGCCCTGGCATGCCGAGTACATCCCGCTTCAGGCAATAATAATGGTAAGGGTTACATGGAAACATTGTTCAGAATCTCCCCCGAGCTTGCCACTCCAGCATACTTGACCTACACAAAGAAAGAGGAATGCGCAAATGAAATCGGAAAAGAAGATTACATAGAACAGAAAGGACCTAAATCATAGCAACAGTAACAACACCAGAAGCCATCCAACCCCACAGCACCAAGCCTGATACTGTTAGCAATACAACCGGCCGTGTAGTAAACCCCCACCGCAAACACCGGAGACCATAACACCGTGTCTGAAACCGTTCATGCGTTGTGAGGTTGACAAAGGAGAAAGAGCAAGAAAAGAACAGGAACAAACCTAACAGAAAACCCAGGGAAAAATATGTGTAGCAAGAAGAAAAGCCCAGTCAGCACACCCTCCAATCGTCCCATATCTAGTAATCATCGTCCCCGTCGTCATCGTCGTTGTTCCGTCCCCGAGACCCCTTTACTCCATCTTTGCGGATGGGAATCTTGATCCCTTGGAGCGCAAAGCATTTGCTAAGCGTCGTACTTTCTATCACGCCAGGGAATTTCTTGGCGGAAAACACTTGGAAGGGCTCGGAGAACACCGTCGCGAGCACCGGGGCATTGCCATGATTGATCACGGAGACTCCATTGGGGGACTCACTCGACGAAGTGCCCACGTTGACAAAGCTCATCTTCAGCCTACGCCCCAGAGTTAGCATATGCATCCGAAACATTCGTGGTGGGCTCGGCTTACCGGAAGACTCCTTCCGTCCGGACACTGAGATCTTGCAGGATGAACCAGACACCAATCTTGTTGTCCGGATCGGTGAGTCGGAACGCACTGGCGCTCAGGCTGCCAATGAGGTTCCGCGTGAACATCCCTCCGGGTCCCGCACTCACGGGCTGGGCGGGAGACATATTGGCCGGGGGCATGTGCCCGCCAGCGCCGTAATAGTTTTGGTGGTAGTAGGAAGCTTGGGGGTTGGGGTACGCATTCTGATAGGGCATCGGAGGGTTTCCGCCGTAGTAGTTGCCCATCTGAGGCGGGTAGCCGTATGGCGGCTGAGAATACTGCGGGTAGGACGGGGAGACGGCGTGCGGCGGGGGCGGGTAAGACGAAGACATGGCGGTGGATATCGAAGGAGATGTGGCGGAGTGCTTGACCAGGTTTACCTCGCTGGTGCCCTCGGCATTCCACAGATCCACCATCAGAACGTAGAACGATGTGTCGATTTCGCTAAAGAGTACCATGTCAGCGGTGGCCCGGTGTCGGCAGACGCATTTGGCGGGGATCATACTTGATATCAATCTCTTTCTCGGTCTGCGCATCCTTCACAATCAAGCGGATACAAGGCGGGGGAGTGATTGGCCGCCGATCCTAATTTGAGGTCAGCTCGCGTCGCACCACAAGACAGTCCGAAGAGACGCACTTTATCGCCGAAACCGCACATTCGGGCGCGGACAGGCTGCTGGACAACTTGTAACGACCAAATCCGATCTTCATGGCATGTCGATAGAGGGGCCAGATGGCTGGAGGAATGTACGCCTGTGGATCCTATGGGACCGGCCGAACCGGGCGTCGGATAAGAGGACGAAGGAGGCGGAATTCGATCCATGGAGAGAGGCGGAGGAGGCGGCGGACCTGGGTGGACTCTTTCCTCCATCGTATACATCGTTGGTGCGAAAGCGGGAGTGAGCGCGGATACCGAGAGAAGTGAAAGAGGAAAAAAAAAATGGTTGTGCGCGAGTTCAGAAAAGAGGCAGATAGCGCCTTCGCTCAGCGTTCGGCGTATAGGCAAACGGCGGAACGATACCACTAACACATCGACAGAAGGCTGGGGCCTAGCGACCGGAGTGCGAAGCGAACGGTTCCCAAGGCTGCCTTACAAACCGGGCGTAGGGTATGTTCGGTCTCGTGAACGTGGAGACGTAGGAGAAGGGAGTGCGACTGGAGGGAGGTCAGATAAAGAAGTGTAATGAACGAAATCGAGTAGGATTTGAGACCGGTGTGGAATGGAGGAAACGTTGCGGAGGGGAAGCGAAGCAGTTTCTTTATGCGGGTGACGACACCGAACCAAAGTGGCGAACGGAGGGGAGTTGCCGGAAACCGCGACTTTGCGATAGCACCGACCTTCGTCGGGGCTGTCGACAGGGGCCCACGGGGTCTGAACGAGGGAAAGATGGGAAAGAAATGGAGAAAGTGAAGAAACTATGGAGAAGCTAGCATACCGACCGTTTGACTCCTAAGCTGCGCGAGCGCCGAGTCCAGCTATGATCGTCTTTTGGGTGAGCCGTAGCGAGGGAGCTGTCAAAGTGCGGGAGATTCACCAGGGCTTCCACGGGTCGCCGGTTGGACCAAAGGTTCGCAGTAAATGTCCCTTTTTTTGTACAATGGGAGAGCCACTGGAGAGACGATCGAGGGTCGAAGTTGGAAACGGTGGGGTCGAGGGTGAATGCGAAAGAGGTCCTCCGGGTGAGAAAGCGAGAAAGAAATGAGCTGCCGCAGTCGATGACGATACCGATGCGGTTGGCGCGGGGGTTGGATCTGGTAGCGAGAAGGAGGCGAGCCGATGGGGATAACCGGAGGGAGAGGTGAAGAAAGCGAAATGCAGACGGCGGAGGAGAAGAAAGAAAGGTAGTTGAAGGAGATGAGGTGAAATTGATGGGGAGGGAAGAAAAAAGAGAGAGCCTGTCGTCCGCGTAGGTCCAGACCTGAGGGAGGTGAGAGTGTCGGTCTCTACGATGATGACTACCCGACTTTTTTTTTCCCTTTCTTTTTTCTTTTCTTTTTTTTTTTCTTTCTTTTTTACGTTTTCCCCTGCCTTTTGGTTATTTTTAACTGGTGGGTAAGGCATGTATCCCAATGACTTGATTTTTTTTTATTAAATAATTTATTGTCTTGAATTTTCTCGTTATATTCCACCTTTTGTCCTTCTTTTCCTGACCTCATGATGGACTGCAGACTATATCAAGGACCTTCTATCCACGGGACCTCTTAACATGAATTGTTCCCCCTAATGTGTGGATTATGTTGTATTATTATTATTATTATTATTCCTAGTGTCAGGATGCTGCCACGCTCTGCAGCATCACGGATCAGGAGGTGATCAGCCCGGCGCAGGAACCTCCGACCCAGACCGTCGGGTTCATCTCCCTTTCCTCCTTGCTTCAGTCCCCGTCCCCTGGATTCATTCCACGAGCGCAGTCTTCTGGACAAACTCTGTTTTTGCTTCCATATTTCTTCATAGCGAAGGAGAATCCCGGGAAAATCAATACCATCACCATCAATGCTAGCTCCGTCTCCTGACCTGCAAGCAAAATCCATTCAACAGCTTGAATGATTCGCATGTCGCTCCGTCATTCACGCTGCTCTGATTGCTGGGTGGAGCCCCGCACCCCCAGCCAACGAGAGCCACCGATGGGCCACTAGCGGAGCATGAAACTGCCCCTCAGCCAGTCAAAATGGGTTGAGTGGGCCTTCACAACCCAATGCAGCGGCCGACAGGGAGGTGATCCTCTCTACTGGGTCCCAATGCTCCCGTTTCGGGCTTAGCCCCCTTCCCCAACCTCGAGTCGCCCGTTTGCGGTGTCAGTGTTACCACCACGCATCCAACTCCGGCGACATTCCCAGCACCCAACCGCAACATCAATATCCAGAATATTCGAACAGTAACATCACGTTTGCTCTAGTCATCTCTGCACATACCGGAAGGGTTGATGTTACAATCAATTTGATAAGAACAGGATTGTCCGAGATTCTTCGGCTTGGCCCAACTGGCGGAATAGCTCTCAGACAGACCATGTTTCATGTCCCCTCATGCTCGACCAGATAAGAAACACTCATCAAACCGCGGGGTAGTTACGAGGTAGTTATCCACATACGGACCAGATATGTACGAAGTACCGTACGTCCTTTCGACTAGCCAGCTCCCATAGGATGATCCTTTTGACGTGCACCAATACCTTGTCCAAGAAACGGGGTCAACAAGTCGGCTCCAACGCCGGCCCCGGCGCACGGATGCCCCGAATGGAGCTCCCGTCCCGCAGTGCGTCTTTCGTTGTCTTGTCCGGATGACCTGTCAACAGCCTCCTCACCACAAGCGCAAAGGAGGAAAAAGCAAGCAGATCGGAAAAAGAAAGCATCCGACAGCCACTCCAGCCCCTTCCAGGTTCCTAGTTCTCCCGGGAATTTTTCCGACACATGGTGCGCCCAAGTATGTGGGAGAAATATGCCCGACAGCGTGGCCGACTAATAGGAATCATCCAGAACTACACAACAACCCGCGAATGGGACGAGCGATCTGCCGAGCCAGAATTGAGTCTTTGAATGTCGTTTTCTCATTGTTGACTGACAATTTCGTTCTTGCCGTGCAATTTATCCCTTCATGGATTCCTGGCCTGGCCCAATCCACTTGAACTGTCTACATCAGCTCTTGGATCATCGTAGCCTAATCCAGCCAAAAGTTTGACCTACGATATAGTGTCAATGAGTTCTTTGTCTTCACATGCACGCACTACACAAGCGTCTTCTTATAGCTCCTGCACACTTTAAGCTTATTTTACTCCCTTCGATTCCACGTCACGAGGGAAAAAAAAAAACTTTCTGAACCTTCTTCCTCGTTAGCGTGCATGGCAAATTTGTCACCTATGAATGCCATCGCCTCGGCTGTCAGCCACCTACCGTTGGTATCTTGCTGTGTGGCCTAGAGGTTGTGTATCTTTCAAGGTAAAGATTAACATATCTACCATTGTGTATTTGGATCGTGGCTCGCCTAACCGTGATAAGGCCTGTGGACATGAGGTTCCGAGTTCAAATGCGGCACCAACTATCAGGAGAGTTCTCCCATGGGCCATGAACTTCAAAACAAAACAAATAGCCCATAGTATACGTATAATCTACTTACACAGAGCGGATGGAAAGACATTCAGAGCCTTGAATGCCTCCAATACCTTCAACAATAGGTCATAACTTGCTATCAAATAGTATGTGCTATTCTTTCAAGTCCTCTTACCATGCCATATCCCACGTCGCCCACAGCACGACCATTAGCACCTAGCCTTTGTGAGACATACACTACAGCCCCCGTCGAGACAAGCTAGCCCGTCTGAAAGCCTAGACCGACAAGTGGCCGACGAGGCAATAGGCGTCAGTGTAATACAGCTCGGCAGCTCGGGGTCACACTGGGCCGAGGCCTGCATCAGAGCCTTGAAACTCGCGCACTTTCAGAATTTACTCTGAGTATACTTTCAGGAGCGACTTTCGTTGATGAAGCCACTAACAGTTAGTGACCATGCTGCGAGTATCCGGAAAATGTTTTCCAGTGTGTACAGCGTCAAGGCGATCCCAAGAACCAATTTTTGTCTGGAGTCGGGTCGATACTACTACGGAGCCCAGGCAGGATCAGATCTTATGTGAACTCGTGTTGGGGTTATTTGAGAACAATCCCTCCTGGTCATATGGAGGCTGTCCAGTTACTCCCTGTCTTCTCATCCCGACAGGTGGACCCGCAAATCACAATCAGAGACTGAGGCCGTCGAAGGTGTGCCGAATGTGAAGCATCAACAGACAAAGGCGGTTGTTGGGGTCGTAACGGCTGTATGAACCTACGAAAGGTTGCCTGTTTCAGTCACAGATATGTTCTGTCAGGTCGGAGCAGAAATGATGCGACGGTTAGACCATTGAACTGTTTGTTCGTCATTGCTTCACCAACGCCTCATTTGCTCCGGATCCTGGTCGCTCAATATGTAATCCTCCGGAGACGGGGGTCTCAGAGCTCATAACACAATTGACGATCTGACAGATCACTATTCGATATCTTCATAGTCCCTTTCTAAGATGATCCCATGGCGAATCGGAAGAAACATGTAAACAGATACGATTCTAACTAACGGACCGGCCGTAACCTATGATTTTGATGTCTGGTGGATAATGACTTGACTCAGTTCACATAACAACCAGTGGTCGACCTGAAGGCCCCAGAACAATGCTTCTAAGGCCAATAAATTATCAGAGTGATCAAATGTCGCTAGCAAGGTCCGCGATATAATCTCGTCGCGCGAATGACATCAACCTTGCGGGCCGGGTTTCTACAAATTCCTTCCGTACACAAAGGTAGTCACCCGCATAAGCGCCAGCGCCGGCATCCTCTATTGGGTATATGCCTAGACTCCAGGAGCGTAGAATGTGAGCGGGACTGCCGCAAGGAGAAACGCGACCATGAGGAGAGAAGGTAAGCGACAGTCGAGGGTCGAATCATGAAGCGGTACAAAGGCTGCTACCATGCCTGTAAGATGTGTGACAGATCCGATCCGCATATACTCGATGAGGCAGTTCGTGGTGAGGACTAAGCAGGTGGCATGCAAGTCAGCGGGGCTAGCTATTGATTTCGCGTTTTGCGTTATGCGTTGGCGGGCATACGGATGAGGGATCTGAGTATGAGCGCTAGGGGGGCAGTGGAAGGGCAGAGAACCAATTTCGAAGGTCTATCGAAAAGATCTTCATATGGGGCATAGGGCATGGCGTCCGGAGATCCACTAACTATGTTGTGACAGTTAGGTTTGCGTGGGTATCCTATCGTACTACTATCGCATGATGATCCCAGCGATGTCAAGGCATCGGTGACTCCGGCGGTACCTGGTCTATTTGACGCAGGATGATGCCCAGGCTGACTCGAGGTCACCGTTAGTGTCGTTTGGTAGACGTTAGTGCCTTGGGGAGTGATCCGCTTGCAGGGAACTAACTCCATGGGAGGAGTTCATCGTGGATAGGAGTGGAGGGAGAGCCGAATCGCAGGCGGGGAGAGTCTCGGCGGGATATTTTAAGACGAATGTCGCCGGGAGCTTATTACCTTACATGGGTAGTTAGTACCTACGGATATGGATGGTTCTATAAATGTTCCAACTTCTGTCGTGGATGTTTTACCGTCCATCTAAAAATACTACAGACCGCCTATTCTGGGATAGTATGGTCTTAGTAAGTTGGAGTTGCCGGTCCCTATTGGTTGAGATAGTCAACCAATCACAATCGCGAAAAATACCAAGAAATCGTGTTACCCAAAGCGGAAAAAGCAGGACCAGGTCAACTGCGGCGGTCAGACTATCGATTCTGGCCATTCTTTCATCGTCGGAGCGATTTGGAATCGTCCAAGGCGTTTGCATTGTGATTGGGACGGGTTGCGCAGTGGAGTCCTGCCTAAGATGGCATGAGGGTTGCTATATTCAACCCTGACTTGAGTGGAATTCCGATCGAAGATACAATAATAATTGGGCTCTGTTGTCACCCATTGTGGTACACATGCTAGTGCCACCACTTACCCGATTTGGGCATTGCGGACTGCTTTACTTGCATCGATCTCCGCCTATCATCACCACCATCACCACAACCACCACCACCACGGCCATCTTTAGGTACCGACCTTCCGCCTGGGTCGGACGTTGACACTCCCTCCAGGATCGACAACCTTGTCCAGAGCGCCTCGGCGAACGACAGAGGGGGTCGCTCTTTTGACCCACCTGGTCGGATCGAAATCTATCCTCCTGCTCTCCACCGCAAAAGGGGAAGTCAATTAGATTAAATACCGGTCTCAACAACCCCCAATTTTCCCATTCCTTGGAAGGATGTCTTTTCCCACCATGAGGCCCGAACCCAAACACATCATGCACCGATTGGACGTTGCCTGATCGACTCCAGGTATACTTAGCCACCGGCAATGCTCGTGCAGTCCAACGGCCGGTCTCTATCGTCTTCCCCGACCCGGCATGGCTGCGTGGAGTGTCATCTCCAGCCGATCCAGGTAGGTCGATCCGTTTGAGATCCTCGTCCTCGACTACTGGTGTTAACGCGGCCGCCAGTGCGCCGACAAGCCGTCTCGTTGCCCGTGCCTCTGCGGCGCCAGCATGATTTGCGACTACATGGCGACCACCCCAGCGAACTGGTCCACGACCTCCGGGGCTGCTTCTTCACCGCCGATGACCCCTATCGTGGACCCCATGAACCACTCGCTCGCCCCCTTCGCGCCTGCGGGGGAGCTCAACCATACCGAGCTCGAGCTGATGGTGCAATGGTGCACCGACACTTACCGGTCCGTCGCGCACCAGCCCAGCGTCGAATGGATCTGGCATGCCGCCGTGCCTCGGGAGGCCCTGCAACAGCCCTTCCTCCTACACGGCATCCTGGCCGTTTCCGCCCTGCACCTCTCCTTTCGCACCAACGGCGACACGCAGGCACACTACTTGCGCACTGCCCACACCCATCGACAACACGCCCATGGAGGCCTCTCCCAGGCGCTCCGCGCCCTTGGCGACTCGAACTGCAACGCCGCTTTCGCCGTCACCAGCATGCTCACCGTCTTCTCCTTTGCGCTGCCGCTGGCCGGGCGCAGCATCCCGACGGCCATACACAGCACGCTGGACGAGCTGTGTCACATCATGCGGCACACGCAGCAGTCCATGAACTCTGTGTGCGAGATCATCCACTGGGTCGGCCGAGGCGAGCTCCACGCACTCGTCGAGTGCGACGAGACCGCGCCCCGAATGCCAGACACGTCGCGGCTCGCCATCATGGCATTAGCGCGCACAAACGAGACGCTCGCGCTTCAGTCACCGCGACACGACAAATGCGTATTTGATCGCGCCCTCGACGCCTTGGGCCATTCACTCGACCAGCTTGCCCGCGGCGGCGAGCTCCTGGTCTCGGCCTTCCGGTGGATTGTGCAGGTCCCGCCGCGGTTCATCGAGCTCGTCTGCGAACGGCATCCGTTTGCGCTGGTGATCCTGGCGCACTATGCGGTGGTCCTGCATCTGCTGCGGGAGCGTTGGTGGGTGGGTGACTGGGGCGCAAGAGTGATCCAGGCCGTGGGACGGAGCGTGGATTGGGAGTGGAGGAAAGCCCTGGGATGGGTGCTGGATGCGACGGGATGTACTCTACCGCAATGACCGTACTTTATGGATGGCACGACGTTATGACCACGATAGAAGCGATGAATTTGCATGCATTCGATTTGGAGGAGGAGATGCATTACATAAAATCTACTAATGCAAGGCAACTGAAAAAGCAATATGTAGATGATAAGATACAGGTTGCTCATTGGGGCGATGGGCCTAGTGCCGACGAGCAGCAGGAAGATAAGAAGCGCACATCCCCGTCATCCTCGAGATTGACTATTTATTAATGAACCTCGACATCAACCGTCGAGGTCCGGATATAACCCAACGACTCAAACAACACTAATAGAACAGAAAGAGAGAGAGGGAAAAAAAAAAAGCAGAACAGCACCCCCGGAGAATCCCAAGCACCGCCCGCAGCACTTTTGCCCGGCACCAAAGCCCACGTCTCCGAATGATGTAAACAAATAGGTAGGTAGGTAGGTAGGTAGGTGGGTGGGTATCCCCGAGCCACAAGACCGAACGCCGTCCCAAGAACAGAACAAGAAGCGAATCCACGAAACCACCCCGACGGCGCATATCAGCTGGCCGAGGAGCGCCCTGGGCCCTCGCTGCCACTCTCAGCACCGCTGCCATGCTCGAGATCCTTCCGCCGATCCTTGGATGCCGTGCGCACGCGCCGCAGGTGCTCCTCCTCCTGTTCGCGGATCATCTTTTCCTCTTCGGGGGTGGGGGTGTAGGTGTTTGCTGCGCCGCCTGCATTACATCATGTCAGTCTGCATCCTGCATCTATTCCTGCGATGGTCCCGTCTGGTTTGTCTATCGCAACCAACCCGGAGAGAAAGAAAAGGGAGAAGAAAGGGGAGGGAGGAACATACCCCGTCCGGTATGATGCGGCGCCTCCTCCACACGCAACGGCGGCATCTCGACGTCTTGGCTTTCGCGCGCCAGCTCGGGATGCTCCGGGTCATTGTGCATCATGTTGCCGGAGCCGCCGCGGCCGGTGGTGAAGACCTCCTGTTTGATGGTTGGGGTCACAAGATCGCGCGGGGTGGTCTGCGACTCCGGGGTGGAATAGATGTTGCCGGCGCCGCCGCGGCCATGCGACATGATGCGTGAGCTGCCCATAGCGATGGTATGTCTTTCGCGAACGAGGGGATACAGGTGGTAAAAGGATTTGGGGGCAGAATGGTGGGAGTCGAGGGTCGGGGAAAAGTCTTTGGCCAAGATGCGACTGACTTGGCGGTGGTGGCACGGGACTCGTCGATTGGTGGGAGGGCTTATCGCTCGGCGATGACGATGGAGTCTTTCTATCTTTCTATCAGGTTATCGACTATCAGTGCGATTGTTTCGATGACTGTTTCTATGACAGCAGTTGGGAGAGATCTTGAGGGTTATCGGTGGACAGATCAATCGTGTGAGAGGGTGAAGTTTGATTTTGGCGAGGAATTATGTCGACCGATTACGATGACTAGAAATTCACGTGACACGTGTGTAGACCTGATAGAATATCAACTCGAATGGATGCTTGAAGTATCGAAATTGCTAGAATTATGGAATATGACGCAATTATGTAGAAAATTATGTACAGTATATACTTTTGCCTTGTGGGATGAATAGAGAATGTGATTTGCTATCTACTGTCCAGCATGCAGCATGCAGGTCTACCTACCTCCATGAGGCCTGGAACTAGAACACCTCCCAAGTTCCTCCAACTCCGATTGTCGATTCTCCATCAACAACTCCCAACATGTCCTCTCCCCGCCTCTCCACCGCCATCTTCGCTTCTCTAACGCACCCTCCCCGACCATGGCACCTCACTCGCATCCTCCAAAGCGATAACCCCCTCGATCTTCACGGCGAACTCCGCGGCACCGCCTCCTTCTCCCCCCTCCCCGCTGCTCCGTCTCCCACCGCAACACCCACCACAGACATCCAATATCATGAAGAAGGCGAAATGCCCCGCCCCCCGGGCATGAGCACCGCCGTCGGCCTCCGCTTCACCAAAAATTACATCTGGCGACTTAACGACGCCGGCCGCATCAGCGTGTGGTTCGCCAAGGTCGCCAACGACCAGGAGCCCGACTACCTCTTCCACGAGTTTGACTTTGACACCCCCGGCAAGACATCCGCTGTTGAAGACACTGTGACGCCCCCGACGCCCCCGGATGTGGCGGCGGAAGAGAACGGCGCGGTCGTTGTGACGGCCCGGGGGAATCATCTCTGCATCAATGATCTCTATCGCACGGCATATGCGTTTCGCGTGCGCCCGGACGGGACCGTGTTGAGCTGGGCCAGTCGACATGTCGTCAAGGGGCCGAAGAAGAATCAGGATATTGTCAATCTCTATTCACCTAGTGTGTGATACACGGATATCGACAGCGTTCTATCTCAACATCACATCTACATACCCCATCTCCTTTACATCCTATCTCCCATAATATTGTTACAGCGTATAGATAAAATCCGGCCGCTTGTCGCCCAGCATCTGGATCTCCGCCGCGTCCAGTCCCTGCACCCAGTGGTCGCGCTCCCCGCGAAGCCGCTTGGCGTTCTCCCGACGCAGCAGGAGATACTGCACCACCGACCCGCCGAACAGGAACAGCACCAGGTACGCCAGCACCGTGCCGTGTCCGGGGTAGAAATTGGGCGCGTCTTCGCCGCGGTAGATGTTCGACGACACGATACCGTTCAGATTGCCCCATCCGATCACGATTCCCAGCGTCACGCCGCGCTTGTACACCCCTATCGTGCAGGATTAGTCGCGCCGTGGATACGGAAAGAATTCTGTCAAAAGACTTACCCTCGGTGTTGTTGCTGGCCCAGGAGATTGTGTTGGAAATTGCCGGGTAGATTCCCATTGCACCCAGGAACGTCCCGGCGTACCGGGCTCCGGCCGACTTGCATCCAATCAGCATGCAGAACCCGACGATCCCCAGGATAGAGACGAGGATGTTTGAGATGCCGCGCTGGCGCGTGCGGTCAGCAATGAATCCCACAGTGACGGTGAGGATGGCCGCCGCCGCGTACGGCGGGACGCTCAGCAGCTGCGCTTTAATGGACGTGTAACCTGTACGATTAGCTTGGTTCCTTCGCCACGATCGCATACCACATACCCTAGACACGTTAGCTTTGTCTTTCATGACTCCCTCAAGGAATGGCGGACATACCAGCTCACGAATGATCGTTGGCACAAACAGCGAAAACGCGTACAAAGACCCATCGGCCCCCATGTAGATCACCGCCCCGGTGTACGTCTTCCAATCCTTCAGACTGTTCCAGAAGTAGGTCATCTTGAAATGCTCGTGCTCCGCACTCGCCTGCTGGTCCTCGGCGAGACGACGCAGAACGCGCTTGCGGTCCACATCGGACAGGAACTTGGCCTCGTCGGGGAAGTCATGCACCATCCAGAAGGACGCGACGCCGACAACGATGGTCGCCAGCCCCTCGAGGATGAAGATCCACGCCCAGCCAGCCTTCCCACCGATACCGTCCATCAGCGCGATTGCGGCCGCCAGCAGCCCGCCAAAGGACCCGGCCAGCGCCGCGGCGGAGAAGAAAATCGCCATGCGCACGCCGAACTCATCGCGCTTGTACCAGCACGAGAGGAAGTAGCCCACGCCGGGGAAGAGGCCAGCTTCCGTGAGGCCGAGGAACCATCGTGCCTGGAAGGAGTCTCAATCAGCTGTCTATCGTGCGCAAGCACGGGGTGGGGGAGACGTACCGCCATCAGGCCGGAGTAGTTGTGGACGAGACCCATGCAGGTCATGCAGATACCCTAGCACCCAGAGGTTAGGTGGAAGACGCCTGAGGCTGCGACGGGGACGTACCCATAGGAACATGATGATGGGGATGAAGATGCTCGGGCGCATGCGTTTGAGCAGGACGTTGGTGAGTGGCTCGAAGACAGAGTACGAGACGAAGAAGATGGTCAGCGAGGCGTTGTACTGCGCATTGGACATGTGCAGGTCCTCCTGCAGGCCGTCGAGCTTCGCATTTCCAATATTGGTTCTGAGGGTGTCAATTGAGTGGATTCGGGATGGGGTTGGGAGTGGTCAACTGGAATCATACCGATCGAGAAAGGAGATGAGATACAGCAGACTCAGCCAGGGAATGAGTTTCAGGTCGAGTTTCCAGACCAGGGCGCGGTCCTGCGGTTGATGGCGATGTCAGCGACAGCTTCTGGAGGTGGGATGATGGCTTACGATTTTGGCCCGCTCGGAGGCACTCAATCCCTCGTCCGGATCCTCGAACAGATCCAACTTGGACTTGGGGGCAACGTCATCATGCGATGTGGCGGTCCTTTCGACGTCGAAGGCGCCGGTGGGCGGTTTTTCGTCAGCCATGGCGGGAACCCAGCAAACAAAAGACAAGAGGGTTAGAAATACGACGGGAACAGGGATGATGAGGGGAGTGCTCGGTATTTAACGAGGGGAGGGGATGCTAACTGGCAGGGAAGAGAACCTTCTGCAGGGTCATCCACTCCCCTACTTTCCTAGGCCTTCAGGGATCGTCAGGATGGGCGAATGACAGGGAGCAATAAGCATGCGGAGGGAGTCTTAGCGTCTCCCCACGGGGTTCCAAAGGCTTAGCCGGGCCATAATTGTTCGGGTTTTCCTCTCTGCACTGCTGGCCACAGGCACGCCAGACGACGCATGTTTCGCGATGCATGGAAATTCCAACGCGTGCATGCAGTATGCAGACTGTCCATCCTCATGCGCTGAACAGCTCCTTGCAGAACATCTACACAAGGCCTGCGATCGATAGGCTCCCCGCGTGGGCCGTCTTGGCATCATCTCCACCGTCTTTTGTATGGATTCCCTTAATCCGAGCAGCCCATCTCAGCCTTGGCGCTTTCGTATCGCCGTCTGCTTCGCTTCCGTCTAGCGCTCTCGGTCATCCTCCGTCAATCGTCTCCGGTTGGATCGGTAGTGCTAGTGTGGGGGAGACCCTGTTCTATCGGGTTCTGTCAACAAAGCCTAATCTCCCGTGTTGCAGCGACCTGATGACAAATGCAGAGAGCGCGTTTATGAAAGATACGAGGCAGATCAAGCCAACCAATGTCCAGACGTCATTCTACTCACAGAGTTTGTCTATTCATCTGTCCAGACGCGATGTGTCATGCAATGGCCATCCTTCAAGTCGGACCTGCATTTGCTCCGTGTTCCGCAACACTTTCTGCCTGTGTCTATCCCCTTCCATCTGCATTTCCAGTGCTTCTTCGTCTATTTTCGAATCAAGTAACGGCATACTTAACGTATGCTACTGCAGAGATGCTTGCACCCCAAAACAAGAACAATGGGCTGTGGATACAATTGTCAGGCTTTCCTTCTTATCGACGGTGATTACCCACTTCGACAGGATACATTCTACTCCTTGTTAATGAGGCTTGGCTATCGTCTCGCTAAACTGAACACGAGTTGAAGGACGTTCAAGCCTGCTTGAGACCTGTCCAGAATACGAGTTATGATGCCGCCTTTGATTATTGGATACCTTCGCAGTCATAACCCCAGTCCGCATGTCTCTCCAGCCAAGATAACTCCAGTGAAAAATGGCTATAAGGATGCAAATTGCTCTCGGTGGAATATCATGCCCCTCTTTTTCATCTCAACAACCCGATGGCATAAGATAGGAAATTTATTTCGGGCACTCGTGACGCCAATATCCCTTGTCCTTGGAAACAGCACGAGCATAAACAACCTGTCTTCACTCTCGCCGATCAGGTCAAGTTCAACGAAGACTTGGTCTAAAAAAGACAGCAGTTCCGCAGAAGAGTCAACGCTCGAGCCGCACATGAGCCATGCAGCACCGTACTCTTCTAACAGTCGAGCCCTCTGGATATGCCATGACTTGGGTCTCTTAGGGCGGATGGCTCCTAGGAAAGGAAATATTGAGGCCAAGGAGGGGAAGGCCAGCGCTTTTAGTGATTTGTCAGTCGACCTGTTTGGAAATCAACCGGCATAACTGACCGTTCGGATGTTGGCTAACCCTGACTACGATCAGTTCCAGGTTGCGCGATTCGTCCTCCAGGTCCTGGGTGCAAAGGTCTCGGACTTCGGCCTGGGAAAGGTCGAGCGATCTTGCCAGATAATCGCGCCGGCCGTTACGCTGGGCACTGGGAAGAGAATGATCAGCCACAACGGGAGAGCATCAAGTCATAACGAACACATACAGATCTAATACGAGGTTGTTGACCTTATTTTGCTCCCTGTCTTTCATGTCTCGGAGACGCACAGGTCGAGCCGGAAACGGCCATGAGAATGAAAATGTGTAGGAGTGAGAAAAGTCGTAGAGAACCGTATCAAAAAAAGTCCTTAGGGAGGTGGAAGTGGTCTTCGCGTATATCGCGGTGTGTGATGCCGAGATTATGCAGCGCTGTAATCCCCTGCAGGCGATCAATAGACAAAGATCGGTACCAGCGCTTTTCAAAATCGCTCAGCAGCATCTCGTCCAGTTTTCTAGTGATCTCATGTACCTTCATTTCTAACGTCGATTCGAAATCCACATGCGCGGCGATGATCCGCCGAGCAGAACAGCCCTTTCCCATCCTTTCCAGAATGATTCCCCGAGGTCGATGCCCATAGTCCATAGGATACTTCTCTCGTGGTATACGTGGTATGATCCCAAAATAACGGGGGAAGAATATCACGTCGGCTTTTGGACAGTGTCGTAGTATCTGTTCGTAAGCCTGGCGTTCGACTTGAAAGGGGTCCCGTATGTTTTGGGATGTAAAGTATTCCTCCCCAGCGAACTGGACCTCCAATTAACTCTCTATCCAACTCGTGGTGGGAGGCGTAATCGCACAGTTTTGGCCACATGGCGGCACTTTCCTTCAATCCTGAGCTCGAGGACCATCGTGCTGTGTAGCCCGGGCATATCGCGACGCATCCGTCTTCCAAGACCCCAATTGTCAACACAGTGAAACTGCTGGAAATTGGTGTCTTGAAAAGGTACGTCAAACAGACGAGCAACTTTTGGGTCGCAACCGTGGAAATAATATTCTGCTGATAGCGATTGCATCGTGGGTCTGGCGACGGGCGGAGGGTGTAATAGTAGGGATGGTGTTTCATTCCGCTCCAAAGGTTTCAAGCGCACATGATTAGCTCTACTGCTCGGTATGTTGAGGGCATGCGAGTAGTTGTAGTGTTGTGAATGAGAGTTTAGCGTTGCAGCCTTGCCGCGAGTTATATAGCTTTTTTTTTTTTTTTCATAAGCAAGGGGTAGCTCCTCCTGTTGGACATGAATACTACGCCACGTAGACCATGGTGACAGTTCAAACACCATATACTGGACTGTATATATAGCGTATATGAGATTAAGCTTAGCCAAGTGTAGAAATAGTGACCCACCAACTAATACTACCTAGTTATTTGCGGCTGCTGACATACGTGCCATCTGTCCGTTTGTTATTGTTAGTCTAGTTCAATATATTTCCTCTCCAGACAGCCGTACGTATGTCTATACTCTATCAAACTCCATCAACATGCCCACAACCTTCCACCTCTTCCCCCTCCTCCCCCCAGAAGTCCGTCTGTACATCTGGCATCTCTCCCTCCACCACAACCGCACCATCCACATAACCTGTGACCGCGGCATCCACCCCACGCTCCGCCGCTACGCGCGGTGCTTCCGCGCCAGCACCCCCAACCCGCCTCAGCTGCAAGTAAACAGCGAAGCCCGCCGGGAAGCGCTCCGATGCTACGGTGCGTACTTCCAGACGGAGGAGATGCCTCATGCATGTATCTATCTCGCGCCGGAGCGGGATACCGTGCATATTCACGAGGCGCTGCTTGCGTATCTGGGTGATGTGGAGCGGGCGGCGCTGCGGCGGATGGTGATTGAAGTTCACGATCATTTGCTCTTTACATCGTATTGGATGGATAGTTTGAAGGGAATGCAGCGCTTGAGCGAAATTGTGTTGGTAGTGAAGCCGTTTGCTCCGCCTGTGGCAGCGACGAGTTGGCCGCCGGTTATGGGGGATGAGGAAATTGTCAATGGGCTTAGGGAGTCGTTTGTTGAGGGGGTTAGGGGGTGTCTGGAGTGGAGTGTACCTCTTGTCCGGATTGTGTCCGAGGATGGGAAGGGGATGGGGAGTTTTCAGGTGAAATGGGAAGGAGAGGAGACGGTTTAGGTGTTTTATAGAGGTGGTGTTAGAGACTTGCAGAGGATGGATGGTTAAGCGTACACATTATGTATTACCCATAGGCTCCCTTATATACTTCTAGACTAGCATGATAAAGGCGACAAAAGGTACAACTCTAACTCTCCCCAACCATGGGCTTGACACTGGACAGCTCGTGAATATGAGAGAAGTTGTATGGCTGATCGCCGTACGCCACTGGTGGGGTTGTTCAGCCCTGTGATAGTGACGAGCCTGCTAGATATTACCTTGCAAGACCTAATATCTACTTCAAATGGCAGCTTTGGACTAGATCATTTCTGGTCCAATCATTGTCACTTTGAAGTCATTCCCTCATCTTTTGCCACAATCTCTTTTGCGAGGGTCAAGAGTTCCGAGGTTCGTCCGTGTCTGAATTGTCCATATCTACTTCATCTGAATTGGCAACAGTCCGGGGGATTGGACCTCCTAAGTCAATCTGCTTTGTCCCAGCCAGCTTAAGCCACTCCGTAGTCGAAACCTGCATGTCGATGCGTTCTGAACCGAGTAAAATCGTCACTGCTCTCCCTAGCGACGTGGAGTTGAGGTATCGGCGCACCACAGCCGGCCTTGCCCGACGGTGCCCACACAAGCCCAGGATGACCATCAGAATGGCCGTTGCAAGGACAATGGAAAGAACGATAAATGCCGGGACTGCAAATGGCAGACGGTACTGAATCTTTCTTCGGTAGATGAGCACGGGGACTTGGGTTGCTGCCGGTCCCATGTCTGGCGACGACCATCCACGTGTCCCAACGACGCTGTTAGCGACCAGATCCGTCCAGATCAGGTTGATGATAGCGGATGTGGTGTTGGGCGTCTCTGACAGCTGCTGCCACCGCGCATACATTGCATTGCTCGACTTTCCGCTATAATCTGCCACACTCGAGGCCGTTGCCCCACCGAGGTCGTAAGCAACCTCATACGCCCTGGTGTGGAAGTCTATACCTGGAAGGTTGATATATCCAGACACAGGGAAGCCTGTGGAGACGCCGGATTGGCCCGGTAGCCAGAGCGACTCCTTCTGCAGCAGGGTGATGTCCTCTCTCGTCCCGTACGCCGAAGAGACAAGTCCCCACAACGGTTGGACTCGGTGCAAGGGCAAAGTGGTGTTTTCGACGCCCCATGTCGGCCGATCTTCCGGTTTGCTGTATACCTTGTCTGTGAGGTTCTCTACATTTAACCCGGCAAGGCCCCCTTGTGTCGAAGAATCATTGTAATGGAAGTCAACGGTCTTGATCACTGCCTTGGCTGCCGATGCACAGGCGTAGATCGGAATAGTCCACTGGCTATCGGGCTCGGGTACCAGTGAGGCACCTCCGTCGGTACGTCGCGCGGCGCCATACACCATGCCGCAAGCTGCACCGATATTGGTCATGTTTGCATAATCTGCCAGGCCTGCACCGGCACATAGCATTGCTACATGTCGATTATTAGCTGCTTAACATCATCTTTTCTAGACTGATGCTTACAGATGACAGTTAAATTTGTTCGCGTGATGTTGAAAGGATTCGAATAGTGGATAGCGGTCTTGTCAGTCCAATTTAAGAGGGGGTTTACCACATCCAGAAAGTCTGCCCATTGTGTGGTTGTATACAGGGCGTCATATGATAAGGTATTGGGAAGCTTGTTCTGCCGGAGGGGGAACCGTTTCCCAGGCGTCGAGTTGATATACGAGAATGAGTGAGGTGCAGGATTAGTCACGTTCAAGTACAACATGGTGTACGCGTTGGTCAGCCACGCAGCGGTGTAGGCTTTGTGTTGGAGATCGACATTATCCTGCGACGGCCACTGGGAATGGTCCGGTTGTTCCTTACTAAGATGAGAGAATCCACCCCGGTCCGTCAGGCTGACATTGGCTGGCTCAGTGTTGTATCCGTTGAGACGCAGGGCGAAGTCGATGGTTAGATTGAGGTCCACACAGCTCGTCTGAGGTTCCACGAAAAGCACATCCTCTGTCCATTTGCTTCCTTGAGACTGCGAGGGAGGCAGGCTGTGGTTGCGGAAACCAACACCCCCTGTCCGCGTGTCGACAATGAGTCCCTCCACGACCTCCACCCGGTTACTCAGCGCCATGATCTCCATCTGTCGGTACGCGCCTACCTGGAACACCGCGCCGTTGTTGACCTCCGGGAATTGCTGGAACTCATAATTGCGCCACTGGATGTCCCAGATACTAGACACCGTAGGGGCGATGCTGGCCGTACCTCGACCGCTGCCAAATATATCGACGAGCGGTTGCGGTATCGTGACGTTCCAAGAGGTGACATTGACACCCCGACCATCTGAGTCGACCCGATAAACACTTTTGTCTGTCCCGGGACATGGATAGGGGTCACAGTTGCGATTGAAGCCTAGGCGACTTCGAGGCGGCGTGCCCTGTCCCATGACCGACAGATCGCGGGCATAAGTAAACGGTTGAGGGGTCGGCTGGTGGTCAGGGACCACCGCCTCGTAGAGGCCCAGTGGAGTGATGATACCTGCCAGGGAGATGATGCTCACCACGATCAGTCTTGTCCATTCCTCGGCCCAGACGACTCGACTGACTCCCGTGCTGGTGGTGGAATCACTGCGAAGAATGGTTGGCCATAGGGAGGA
Organism: Aspergillus aff. floccosus IMV 01167; assembly: GCA_001931935.1. Lineage (NCBI taxonomy): Eukaryota > Fungi > Ascomycota > Eurotiomycetes > Eurotiales > Aspergillaceae > Aspergillus > Aspergillus aff. floccosus IMV 01167. The sequence continues at coordinate 170,325 of MSJE01000005.1, forward strand.
CTGTAGGGAGCGGGCAACAACCGTCCTATCCCGAGGTTGTCAGTTCCATGAAGCATGCACACCTCGAGAGGGACACGTACCAGGTGCTTGCAGTTTGGGTATCTTGGAGGAGTCCGACGAGAATGAGGGCACTTGCACTGGGAAATAGTAACCGGACTATTTGCTCATGAGACTTCCTCGCTCGAAGAATATCATTTGTGATGGTCAAGGGGAGACTGACCTACAAAGACCACAGCCGCAATGATTCCGGAAATATAACCTACCGTAAGCTCCACCATAGTTAAGACCGACGGGTGTTGGGAAGATTGTGGTTGATCCACCTGTTCCGATAGTCACAACATTTTATATAGGTCCATTTCGCGTATCGCACTCTCTCATCTGCCCTTTCAATTGTTCTGGTGAGTAGCCCCATTACTTGGCGCAGCAGGACAATTTTTGTAGAAACCAACGCGATTTGTTGGGTGTCCGAATACGAGAAACTCATCTGCGCCGTCTCCAGACACGAAGGAAGTCTCTAGTCTGATTGGCAAGTCTAGATCCCGTCCTATTAGTGTATGGAAGAGCGTGCATGTCTTTGACAAAGACGGGGAGTGCGAAGTGCATGCCCATTTCCATAAGAGGGACGAAGCTCCGAAGGAACGTCATGAGGCTGATTTTCTTGGGCCTGTGCGAGCCGAGCACGTTGTATGATCGGATGCTTGTGATAGGGCTTGCAACATCTTGATCTTCCCCAGCTTTCTCGTTATCAAACACATCCAGAAGTTATTCACTGACCACCCAAGCGAGATTTAGATACCTCAGTCCCAGCTCTACTGAGGATGACTTATGAATCTGGATGAAGCACCGAACATGCGGGGTCACCAGTCTGACTCACCTTCACTCATCATGAGTACTCAAAATCTTACACCTAGTCTTTTGATAAGGAACATCCCTCGACACGCTCAGAATGAATAGCACGGTTAACTCGAATATACTCATATGACCATGACCGAAGGCTCCAACCACGCCATAGTTTATGGTGCATCGGGGCTAAGCGGGTGGGCTCTGGTAGACCAGCTCCTCAGTTCTTACCCCTGCGCTACCACTTTCTCCAAAGTGACTGCTGTGACGAACCGCCCGCTCAGTCTGTCCGAGTCGTATTGGCCTAAGCTCGATGGTAGGCGAGAACTCCAGCTTGTCTCCGGAATTGACCTCGGGCGTGGTAATGGGGCCACGTTGGCAGATGCTTTGCTGCAGAAGGTCAGAGATGTTCGAACCATCACCCACATATATTATCTGGGTAAGTTAAAACCAGGTTGCTTCAGTGTGCCTCAGAACTCACCTTTTATCAGTGTTCCGCGCAATTGACGACGATATCGAAGAAGTCGCTATCAATCGGCGCATGCTTCAGAATGTCATTGACGCGCACAACCTGATCTGCCCCAACCTGCAGTTTGTGGTATTTACTGGCGGAACGAGGGTAAATATTGGAACCAGGCCTAGGCAGATCAGCATAACTCACTCATTCTTAGGGATATGGCATTTATGTCCCTGGCGGGACGTTCAGCCCTCCCTTGACGGAGGAGATGGTCCACAATCTCCCGCCAGATTACGCCAAAACCGTCGTATATCCTGCCTACCGGGAGCTTCTTGACGCAGCGAGTGAAGGAAAGGCATGGACATGGTGTGAAGTTTGTCCGGATGCAATTGTGAGACTTCTTTACTTATCACCAGGGCATGACTAATGCGAATCCAGATCGGCTTCACCCCAAACGGCTCCCAGTTCAGCTTAGCACTGCACTGGGCCCAGTATCTTTCATTGTACGCCTATAACCATGGGGTTGGTCGAGACGAGCGAGGGACCAAAGCAAAAGCAGTCGAGGTGCCGTTCCCTGGCAATGCGGCCGGTGCCAGCTCGTTGTTATCACCTGTTAGTAGCAGGTCTCTCGCCCGCTTCATGATCTATGCCTCGACACACCCTGAAACGTGCGGCAGGGGACAGCTTTTCAACGTTTCTGATAGCGAGACACCTTGCACATATGGGGGGATCTGGCCCCAGCTTGCGAGATGGTTCGGCCTGGTTGGGGTGGGACCCATAGAGGACTCACAAGCCTCCGAGAACAGTCTGAAGGTTGGCCAACTTCCTCCGACCCATACCTTGACTCCTGGCGAGTATGTCGTAGAATATCAGAGTATCTTCGCTGGGTGCGGACGGGTGAATGCTGTGAGCCGAGGAGTGGGGGCGGGTCGTCAGCAATTAGACAGCGTGGGATACTGGCTGACGTTCAACCGGCAGCTGAGCCTGAAGCGGTTGAGGGAGACGGGCTTTGATGAGGACAGGAATCCGGTGGAGGGTTGGCTGGAGAGCTTTGCAGTGTTCCGCAGGGCTGGATTGATACTATAGAAGTTATGCGTGCATAAGATAGAGGCCATGCAATGATTACATCGATTTGTACTATCTCCTAGTGAGGGGTCGGCGTGTCGGGCTTATCATCGGCGATGGCAGCCGTCGCGTATTACCTAAGGGCCCGGCTGTGATTGATGGAAGAGGCCGATCGATTCTTATCTCCCCACTTTTCCCCATATTGTTGCTCCTGAGGCTATCACCGCTCAGTCGCCTCGTGTTCTTCTTCTTCTTCCTGTTTCATCTTCCTCTCTACGCGCTCTGTTCAACTTCCACACTCCTCCTCTTGGCCCCAAGATATCCACGTCCACCCCATCCCTTCCACTGGGAAACCCCTCTATCCTCCGTACCTCTCTACCCAGTCCCGCCGACTCACTCGATGAAGGCGAAGACCGGCTGTGGCTGTCTCATCGATTATCGTTTCCTCGCCTCCTGGATTAATCGCCCGACAAGGCGGAAAAAAACCATCCCCCTGGGTCGGATCCCATTTCCGTGAAGAAGAACAACCTTTTTTCTGCATGGCGATCTTCAGCCGCTGCATCTATCATCGGCTCCATCTCTCGTCCCGAGCCCTTCATTCGTTACCTGGTGTCTGGACCATCTCCCTGTCATCGTGCGCGCCCCATCCGATTTGAGATCAAATGCCTCGTCCCCGACGGCCCGGTGCGCCTGAGCCTAAACGGAGATCCCGGAAAGGATGTTGGTGAGTGGGACCTTGTAGTTCTATGACTGCAGAGAGGGAATTACTGACCTATAGTCGCTCGGACAGGCCCTGTAAGGCGCGCAAAGTGAAATGGTTTGTCTTCTTCTTGTTCTATAGTTTTATCATCCGTCCACTAACTCCACACAGCGGGGAGGAAAAACCCGCCTGCTTGAATTGTCGCCGACAGAACGAAAAATGCGATTACAGCATCCGTCTGAACTGGGGGGGTCGCACCCGGAGAAGGTCTTCGGTCGACTCGCCCGGCTCCCAGTCAAGCTCGCCATCCGGTCATCTACTTCTCACCCTCTCCCCGTCCGATTCCACCCAGTCCGACCTGCAGCCGATGCAACTGCTTAAACCCGCGGGGTTTCTGGATGGAACTAGCCCACCAGGCGCGTCGGCTGACGGTTTTTCATGGGATATTGAATTGACGGGGGCAATGACGATAGCGTCGTCGTATCCTAGAGGTCTACATGATATCCAAGAACCTTCGACTGCCCCAGGCCAGTCGCTCCATAATTCCATCGACCGTACAAGTGGCCAGAATCTAGTAGACACACAATCACAGTCACTTCAGGATATGCCCATGTCGTGGTCTTCCCATCATGCAATGACGGAAACGAGCGAAGCGGTTCCAGATTTCTCCTCGTCGGTCCCTAACGAGATCTATTCGACGTCTGGTCCAACATCCGCCGTGAGCCACTTGACTGCGTTCGACTTGTCCACAGCCGCAATTTCGTTTCCCCAACAGGAGCATAACACCGCCTTTATGCATCATTCACCGCCGGGGCGTCTTCTGGAACAAGAGAACTACGCATCCTATTCGTCTCCGCCAGACGCCAGTAGCATCTACGCTTCATATGACTCGCAAAGCCCATCGAATGCCACGGATGCCATTTCCCCGCACTCGGGGAACTCACAAATGGCTTCTGCTGGGATGTCCCCCAATCTACTCAACGTATCCAGCGACCCGCCCGCGGTCTCGGATGGCTTCCTCAACAGGGTGATGAACGGACATCTCGCGTCTGATCATCAGTCGCATCCCCATCCTAGCGATAGCGTAACTTCGATGCATTCGGCAGTCCTGCCTGCTCGCGAAACCACTGGCCCGAATGGACCCCCCAGCCCGGCAAAAAAGTGGCACGCATATCTCACCAGTGTCACTGATAATTACGGACTGGACAGCGGTCGCCCTGATCTGGACCTGAACAAGAACGACGACCACTCCGCCATCGACATCAACTATGCCCTGGATTTGATCAATTACCAGACGGCCACCTCTCTGTCCACTGCAGCAGTGAAGTCTGAGGGATTCTGCAGCAAGAACGCGCAGCTGGATGGGACCAAATACAAATACTACTCGTCGCCCGTTCCGATCAATATCCCGCGATATCTATCGCCCTTACCCTCCACCCTGGTGCAAACTCCCATCAATCTGATGTACTTTCACCACTTCCTCAACCATACGGCCAAGATGCTGGTCGCTCATGATTGTGGGAAGAACCCTTTTGTTTCCGTGTTGCCAACAAGTGCGTTCCCCAACTTCCACACCTTGCGTTGGACCTTACTGACCATAGCAGTGGCGATCAGCGATTCGAATCTCTTGAACTTGATGCTCGCATACTCCGCCAGCCACCGTGCCCGATATCTCGACCACCCAGAACCGGCGAACCGGATCGCGCACTGGGTCAGCAACGTGTTCCCAGCTCTGCGCCTCGCGCTGGAGGACCCCCACGAGAAGGTCACCGACAGCCACCTTGCCGCCGCGATCATGCTTCTCTCCCTGAAGATCATCTCGCCAAGTACCTTCGAGGTGCCAATTCCCTGGCAGAGCCACCTGAAACTGGCCCGCGACCTCTATGTCGCTCGCAAAAGCCAGATGACATTCCCCGGAAGCCCGGTGGGGGCGTTTCTCTCCCGCTGGCTCGGCTACCTCGACATCATGGGGACGCTTTCGTGTCGGCACAGCGACCCGCCGCTCCTAGACTATTACTCGGTGCTGAACACTTGCTGCGCAGACGATGCGCACGACGCGTTCAGTATCGACTGCTTCACGGGTTTCACGCCGCGCACGGGACTGTTCCTGATGCGACTGGGACAGCTGGTGCACCAATGCGACAATGAACGGTTCGACGCGGAGACGGGCGCCCTTACGTCCGGATGGAAACCGTCACCCGACACGGTGGTCGTGGCGGAGGAGTTGATGGCCGATGTGGGGTTGCTGGAAGCGCATGCGCATGCCGACCCAACGCACTTCCCCGACGCGGAGGCGACGGGCATCGTGGCTATAGACGCGGCGTTCCGGTACGCGGGGCTGCTACATCTGCACCGACGCGTGCTGAACACGCCACAGGAGTCGGACCTGGTGCAGGAGGCGACAACGGCGCTGATGCAAGCCTTGGGCGGAATCCAGTCATCCGACTCGGCGGAGGTGGCGGCGTTGTTCCCACTGTTTACGGCAGGGTGCGAGGCGCAGAAGCCGGAGCAGCGCATGGAGATCCAGAGACGGTTAGAAGCGCTGGATGGGACTGGGATGAAGCAGGTATGTGGATTGCACGGGATATGACGACCCTAGATGCTAATGTGTTGGTGTAGATTCAGAGTGGACGCCGCCTGATTGAGCGGTGCTGGGAGGAGAATCGGCCGTGGATTGCATTGGCACAGGGCGAGTTTCTGGGTTAGAAGTATACGAGATATAACCGCAACCAGGCTTTAATTCATTTGCGAGAGTTCAGTGCAAGCTGTATAAGATCCGATGGAGATGTGTGAACGGCGTGACATACATAAACCCCATCCACTGGGCTAGTAGCAGACTGTTCTTCTTGTTATTGCATTCCTAACAGCTATGGCTCCTATAGGGGCCTCGTTAAGGTGGTCTTGCGGCTTTAGTCTAGGGTACAGGTAGCGCTGGCCATAAGCTGTTGACATGCCACCTTCCGCACCTAGGTGTTTGACCGGATGCAACACCGCGGGATCGTTGGTATAGGTCTCGGGTAGGTGTTGAGCAGGTCGTTTGACCTAGGTAGGAAGCGGAGGTTAGGCGTCAGCAATCTCGTGCCCAACTGCGGTTGTATATAGGCATCTTTTCTACTTAGTCGGGATCCTCTCCTCTGGCACCTAGGAGATCATTTTTCTTTTTCCTCTCATAGTCAATTCAAGTAGTTTTGATGCCTCAAATCGTGCATGCTTAAATAAGCTAGATATATATCCTCCGTAAATATATGAATACAGTGTGACGGGGTCACAGCGGGAGATTGAATTCTTGCCTCTTTTTGTACTAGCTTGCCTCCCTGCCTGGGCTCCTGGATCTGCCGCCATTCGATGGGAGGCGCTGCTTAGTATAGGTTAATATAAGAACAAAACCCGTCCCAAGTAAATAACTTCTATATTAAACATTATCTAGATATTGCTTTTTTCTACATAGTAGGCGAATCACCTCAAGTGCCCCTGACATCCCCATTCTGAGCCACCCATTCCTTTCTCCATTCCGTTCCATAGTCCTTTTCAATGGCTTTTGTATCATCACTGACTTCATACACCCGTTTGCACTTCTCACTGCTGCAAGTATACCCCGACACAGTTGTTCTCGTTCCCCATCCACCATCTATCCAGCTCCAAAGTTAGTCCACACGCTTTGTCGTGATAGCCCACCACAGTCACCATCTGACTTGCAAGGCTTGGTTCTGATTGTATCCCAAGTCTCACACGTAGGAGAATCACCGCCACGGTAGCATATCAAGTTGGATTTGCAGCTTCCATCTTCCTTGCAAGGCTTGCCTTCGTATCCCTTGGCTTGACATGTTTTCTCAGGGCCATTGACGCCATCGCCTGGACCATCTAGGCATGCGTTGTCATTGAGGCAAATGTTTTCATCCGTCGAACATGGCTCGCCAACTCCCCCGACTTCCCTCGGTCCACAGAACCCGGGAGCGAGACACCGGCCAGAAAAGCATTGGTCCTTCGCAGGGATATTCACCGCACCTAACTTCAACCCACATGGCTGTGTGACAGACTTTTTAGGCTGACAGGTCACAGACGCATTCAAGTCGCAATAGGCCGTATCCTCGTAACATTGATATTGACCCTTCTTGTCAAGGCATTCTCGACCAAGTGTTCCATCCGATTTGTAGCCACGGGTGCTGCATGAGCCTTTCCAACACATAGATCCCAGCTGACAGGAATCTTTCTAATTGCAATCTTCTCCCACTCGTTTGGCATTTGGTGGCTGACACTTCGAATCCAAACAGGTCCCTGATTGGCAGTGTTCGTTGCCAAAGCACCTAGCGCTTACCGGCTGGTTGGAGGTCACACAGACAGAGTTGCTGCATGTTGAGCCCGTCGGACACTTGGGAGACTCCTCAGTACATCCCGGGGCACACTTTCCTTCCAGATATCCGCCAGATAAATCACAAAATCCGGATGAGCAGCTGATGTCCCGGACACAAAGTTCCCCTGCCGGGCCCTTTTTCGTGCATGTATAGGTAAAAGCACAATACTCCCCATCAGGACAATCAGGAGAATCCTGACCGAGGAAGTTGTATTTGCAAGGTTTGTTTGATGAGCCGCGTTGAACGATGCCTCCTGGAGAGGGGTTCGCCAGCACGAGAGCTATCGATTGGAAGGCGAACAACTGTAAAGCTGTGGAAAGGGGTTTCATAATGAGGATCAATAGAATTGATTGGTGAATTATACCAAAAAGGTTTGCTGCGGTATAGAGAACGAGAGCAATATGAGATGAAGCTTTGGATAACTCAAGGCGTAGTGTAGGGGCGAGGAGAAATCCATTATGAGCTTCAGAAATTGGGACCAACCACGCTCCCTATATCGATCCTAATCAATCAGCGAAGACTATTTCGTACCTGTTCATATCACTCATCACTAGCATATGCAAGGATATCACACAAAAAAAAAACAGTGAGTTGATCCATATGCTTGGTGAGAACTCTGTGCAGCAGTCATGACGATCAATGGGGATTGTCAAGCCAGATCCCTCCTATTCCATTAGCGGGATATGGATATGTCGATCGTGCAGTCCAGTAATTCAAAGCCATTACGATGGATCAGAGGGGACCTGCAGAACTACAAGAAGAAATTTGAAATCCGTTGAAAGCGCACGGTATACCGCATACTCTTGAGGTCCCGCATTCCTACATTGGTGGTTTTTTCTGTTTTCCATGTCCACTTATGTAGCTGACCTTCTATTATATCTTCCGGACTCCCGATTTCAGATTATCTGAATGATCTTGAATAAAACCGGGTGCTAGCACACAGGGTTCAGTCAGATAGTCCGTAGTCGGCCTCCACTCAATAAAACGCCACCGAGCTGAACGATCGTCACTTACCGTCTTATAGATATCAGTGCTCTGCTACGAAGCACCCACCCCATATTAGATGAGACTATGAATCTTCACCTCATGATTTGGAATAAACTAGACGAGGTCTCATTCAGAGAGCTGAAATAAGTCTGTACGTGTGCGGGACATGTAAGGAACGAAGGGTAGTGAATGCAGCCACTATTTGCTATTATAGGCGTAAGGCAACTCTCCACACGGCCTCTGCATAGCCGATCTGTTACACAAGACCCACTTGGATCGAGGTACTACAGAGTATGTCCTGCACAGTAGACCCTTTTAGCCTGTTCGTCGAGGAAACTGTTCATGAGATCGGCGGATTCTCTCCTCTTGGATCAGCCCGACAACTATCTCTTTTAATATAATAGACAGCGCTGTGAACGACCTTTTCTAGCGCATCTAGGAGAGCTAGAAACCGAGAGGTTCTCCAAGGAACTGAGTAGGCGAGCCAAAACATCTCTCTGGGATAACCAAACATACGCCATTATGCTGGGCTTCACTCGGTTCTTTCGCTGACGAATAGGGCCAGCGATTTGGGGTTTAGTATTGTCTTTTACTCAGGGCATCGGCCACTTCCTATCATATATCAACGCCGGTCTCGCAGTGTTGTAGCTTTGGATGTTTGTGGTCGTATAAAGAGGGTTGAGCAGTAGTCGTAATATGTGTTAAGAAACTCGTATCCTGTGAGAAATCTATGGCAATATTGACTTGGTGTATGCAGTGGAGTAAAGCGGCACTGGATTACCTGACGAGCTTAGGGCAGCGGGCGTCAGCTGCCGGGCTTCCGGGCAACTACAAACAGTCGATCTTTCAACATCTTCCCTTTTCTATCGCTTTTCTATCACTCTGGACGTTGAATATATTTCGTAGCGTCATATTTTTCTGTATCCATAGACTATCCCTACGCAGTATTCTTCGATACGCGCTTCCTCCTTCCGCAGCCCGCTTATCCTCATACCGCATTCTTAGATCTGGTTCTATCAGCTTCGTTGTCTTACCTTGACGATTATAGCCTCGAAAGACCTCCATCATGACTGTCGCCCGGTCCCTTGTCAGGAAACACCCTCTACAGCGGCTTCCTAGCCCATCCAGGGGTTTCTCTGCTTTCGTCCATGTAAGTGTTGTTGTTCCTGTCGACGTCATACCTCGGCTGATGGCTCCGCAGTTACTAGGTCTCACCAGCTTCATCTGGTCCTTCAAATAGTAAGTGTCAGCTGTTACAGGCTGAGCTGGTGTCAATGATAAATCTTCACCTTTAGAGTCATGGCGTATCCCGTCTTGTCTGATTTTGACGATGACTGACCCTACTAGCATGCATGAGAACCCCAACCGAGCGTAAGCTTCCACCTTTTTGCTGTTCACCGCGTTTATTGATGGATGTCAAAAGGAACGAGGCCCACGGCTGGCATTTTCAGTACTTGACGGTCATCGGACTGTTCCTGGCCACCGTCACCTTTGCGGTTGGTCTGCTTGCTGATATTACCCTGTCGACCCGGCTGTTTCTCCTCAAGAACCTTCTATCGATCTGTAGTGCGCCGATGGAGGTTCTGATCAGTGTGCTTTATTGGGGTCTTCGCGCAGTGAGTCGCCAGGACCCAGATCTGAAGGTAGTACGTCACTCATCTGTACAGATTGATGAACGCTTGGTGGTCCCCGATTGGGCCGTGATTCCTCTCAACGCTGGTAGGTTACCGCCGAGGCCCATCGCACTGCCCATATTCATGTCTGGCAGATATCAGCTTCCATGCGGTCCCGTCCATCGTCCTCCTGATCGACCTGCTGCTCCTCTCCCCTCCGTGGACCATCACTGTTCTGCCCGCGTTGGCGCTGTCGAGCTCCATCGCGTTCGGCTATTGGCTCTGGATTGAATGGTGCTTCGCGCACAATGGATGGTACGTTCGCATCTGCAATCATCTTCAACTGTATCCAGCACTCGCTGACTGCCCAGGTACCCGTATCCGATCTTCGAACAGGTTCCCTTCGAGGGCCGCGTGGGACTTTTTGTGATGAGCGCCGTGGTGATGGCTCTGAGTACGGCGACGCTGAAGGCGCTCTATGGCCGCGTGAATGGATATGGGACCCCCACCCCCGCACAGTCTCGTCCGGGGGCCGTCAAGCAGAACGGTCTGTTGTAACGGCTGATCCGGTAGCTGTTCGTCAGAATAGAAGGAGGCTCGGCTGGGTCAGTAGATAATCGCTTAGCATAGAATGATTAGAGGCGTGATGGTCAGGATGATAGAATAGACGAGGTCAAGCAATGACTAGTGAACCATGGTTACTCCGCTTAAATGACAACCTCGGGATCCCCGCAGTATATAGCCGACTTCCTGACAGACTTGGCCCGACTAAGTACATATCAAGTACGAGCATTGGCCAGTATCCAAGCTGCAGATCAGTTTGTTGTATTGTTTGAAGTCTGTTGCATTCTACAAGCTAAGATGGAGTACCGCCCCGAAAGAGACTATGACCTACCCTGCATCGATCTGGTTTCCTTGATATTCGGCACGCACCTTCGTCCCCCTGCGAACAATTGCCCTACTAATACCGTACAGACTCTCCACTATCCCATACAACCGAAACCACCGTTCTGCACGCGGAAGCCGCCGACCCCTCGAACCGCATCACCAAAGCCGAAGCACGCACCTTCACCAGGCGCTTCGCGCACATCTTCCGCACGGAGTTTGGCATTGGACGCAACGGCCGCGGCCAAGATGCCGTGCTCTGCATCTCATCAAACCAAGTCCTCCTGCCGACAGTGTACTACGGCATCATCGCGGCCGGTGGCGTCTTCGCAGCAGCCTCAACCGCGCTGACAGTCATGGAGCTGGTCCGACAAATTCGGCAGTCCAAGAGCCGCGTACTCGTGACATGCGCCGAGAACCACGCCAAAACCCTGCAAGCTGCGCAGCAATGCGACATCCCCGCCAGCCGGGTCCTCGTACTAGAGAGCATGTCCCACAAGCGCGCGCTGCGGAGTGCCGCCCACCCGGCACAGAACTACCTCGACAGCACCGGCGAGCTGGACTGGGAGCGCATCACAGACCAGGCCACCCTCGAATCCACCCTCATATGCCTGCTGTACTCCAGCGGCACAACCGGCCCGCCAAAGGGCGTGATGCTGACGCACATGAACCTGGTCTCGGAGGCGGTGCTGGCGCAGCGCGTGCTCCGCGACACGCGGGTTGGCCGCGCAGACCTCGCCGTGCCGTACTGCACCGTGGGCCATTTGCCGACGGCGCACATCGCCGGCGTGCTGGGGTACTTCGTCACGCCGGCGGTGGCCGGCGGCGCAGTGTACTGGATGCCGCGGTTCGACATCGACCGCTTCATTGATTACTGCAAGGCGTACCGCGTGACGTACCTGGCGACTGCGCCGCCGGTGTACCTGGCCATTGCGGAGAGCGCGCGGGTGACGGACCACTTCCGCACGCTGGTGCGCGCCGAGTCGGGGGCCGCGCCGCTGAGCATCGAGGTGCAGCGGCGCGCGGAGAAGAAGCTCGGCTGCGCGATCAGCCAGCGCTGGGGGCTGACGGAGACGACGGGCAGTGTGACGACCATGCCGTGGGGGGTGGAGGACCGCACGGGGAGCATCAGTCCGCTGCTGCCGAATGTGCGGCTGCGCATTGTGGATGGGGAGGGGAGGGATGTGTCGCAGGGCGAGGAGGGCGAGTTGATTGTCAAGGGACCCATGGTCACGCCTGGGTATTTTGAGAATGCGGAGGCTACAGCCGCGGCGTTTACAGCTGATGGGTGGTTTTGCACGGGTGATATTGGGTTGTGGCGGGATGGGAAGATCTACATGGTGGATCGGAAGAAGGTGAGCGAGCTTGGTACCTAGTAGGTTATGGACTTTGTGAATGACGGCTGATTGACTTGCAGGAACTGATCAAGTACAAAGGCTTGCAGGTGTCGCCGGTGGAGGTCGAGGCGTTCCTGCTCACCCATGAAGCCGTCGCGGATGTTGCGGTCATTGGGGTAGCGGACCCCGCTGCTCCAGGAAATGAGCTGCCGCGGGCGTATGTTGTGCGAGAGGAAGGGCGACAGGTGTCAGAGGACGAGCTGAAGGAGTATGTCAAGGCGAATATGGCGCGCCATAAGCAGCTGCGCGGCGGCGTAGTGTTTGTCAAGGCGATTCCGAAAAGTGCGTCGGGCAAGATTCTTCGACGACAGCTGCGGGATCAAGCGAGGGCAGACGATGGATCTGTCCGGGCGAGATTATAGATAGACTCGTATAGACAGGTCTATGACCTATACAATGGTATACATAAAGATGCATTTTATAGTTAGTTATTGTGTTGATACGGCTGGATATATAGATTGTGCAGGAAGCAACACCACGCAGCAACTCGAGGTCCTCGCATGCATATTCATACATGAACATTCACATTCATCCTATCTCCTTTCACCTGAACGATGAATGAATCAATTGAATATATAGGTTAGGTAGTTAATGTTATAGATCTATGTGCAGGGAGATGACCTCATGGCCCACTGCTTACATAACCACTCGTTCTTCTCCGACTTCAGCCAAATCCGTCTCCTCTCCATCAACAACCACTTTTCGCATCACACCTTCCACGATGCACGCGAATCTCGTCACTGCCCCGGTGCGGGCGACTCTGCTATCTGGCCGCGTTTCCTTTGCGCCGTTCGCCCACCCCGCCAGCTCCACAGGCTTGTACCAGTCGGTCTCGTGCAAGTCGGCTCGCCCAGCCAGCACCGTAGCGACACAACTCCAGCGCATCTCAGCCCGGCCTACACCCTCAAAGGCATCTCGCCCCCAAACCAGGACCCCTCTCTCCATCACCTACCGCACCACGTCTCTTCGCGCAAACTCCACCGATGCCTCTGCCTCCGCCTCCACCCGCAACGAGGCCGCCAAGCTGGACTGGAACTCCTTCTTCAAGCTGCGGGCCTCCCGCCGGCGGTACTCGCTCGCATCGTCGGTCATCAGCTCGATGGCCAGCACCGTGGTCGGCGTGCAGGTCCTCTCCAACCAGGATCTGGAGCACCTTGGCGCCCAGGTGATGGGGCTGGATCCGTTTGTGGTGCTGGGCATGGCGACGGCCGCCTGCGGTGCCGTGGGCTGGCTGGTCGGGCCGTTTGTCGGGAATGCTGTCTGGGGATTGGTGTATCGGCGTTACAAGCCTTCCGTCGTGATTGTGAGTACCTATTCATCTAGTTTCCAGGGTCGTACATGGTAGCGAAGCTAACACTGTTGCCTACAGAAAGAGAAAGAGTTCTACGACCGCATCAAGCGCTTCCGCGTCGACCCCTCGTCCAACTCGATCGCCAACCCCGTCCCGGACTACTACGGAGAGAAGATTGGCAGTGTGCAGGGTTATCGCCAGTGGCTCAAGGACCAGCGCGCGTACAACCGCAAGAGACGCCATTTCATCCTTTAATAGTTACATTGTTGGCTAGTTTCATGTCCTTCGACCAGCTGCTTCAGCATGTTTCTTATGTTCTGGTCTGGTTTGTAAAGTATTCAAGTTCTTAGCGATACGTGACCGTCAATATGAGTTGTTGGTCGTGACATCCGTCTTTACATTATGGGCACTGAACAGACTTTCCACCGTAGGTAGAGTCTCCAGGGTACAAACTACAGCTTCGACTTTTTCGCCGCCGGCGCCTTTTGCTCAATGTTCGCCTCATACCACCAGGGGTAATTTGCCGGACCATTTTCTTCCAGCGTAGCCTTGAAATTAGGCTTGCGCTTTTCAAAAAACGCCGTAACGCCCTCCTTCTGGTCCCTACAAACGTCAGCACAGCTCCTCCCTCCAGGAAAAAGAACATACCCTGCCCCAAACATATGGTAGATAATGCTCGACTCGAGCAGATGCGCCTCTTCCGGCGACTCAGGGCCGCGCCACATCAGCGCACGGTTGAGTGTAGACGCCATGGGGCTGACATTCTGGGCGATCTCGTTGGCCAGCTCCAGCGCGCGCGGCAGCACCGCGGCCGGGTCGGACAGCGACTCGGCGAACAGGCCGTTGAAATGCGGCGAGGTCGAGGGGAAGACACCCCCCGTGGAGACGAGGTACATGGCGCGCGAGAAGCCGATCAGCCGAGGGAGAAAGTACGACGAGCACGATTCCATCGTGATGCCGCGGCGGCCAAAGACGAAGCCGTACTTGGACTTGTCGTGCGCGACGCGCACCACCGCCGGCAGTACCATGGTCATGCCGACGCCGACGGCGGAGCCCTGCATGGCCGCGATGGTGGGTTTGCGGCATTTGTGGATGGCGAGGGCGACGCGGCCGCCACTGCCGTACCTATTAGCCTCTATTCTCCCCCCACTGTGAAGGAGTCAGAGTCAAGGGGGGGTTCGGTCGGGACGAACCTATCGCGGTGGTCTACAGTGCGCTCCTTGGGACCCCCGCTGAAGCCGATCTCGAGGTCGGCGCCGGCGCAAAAAGTATTGCCGGACCCAGTCAGCACAATGGCCTTGACGCGCTCGTCGACGTCGCACATGCCAAAGACTCTCTCGAGCTCCTCGGCCATCTGCTGCGTGAAGGCGTTGCGCTTCTCCGGGCGGTTCAGGGTGACCACCACGACGGGGGTGGCGGTTGGGGCGCCCGCCGGAGAGTGAGAGACCTTGACATGGCCGAGGGGGAGCTTTTCGTAGGAGGAGGGAACCTCAATGGGTGGTGGAGAGAAATACATCGTGGATTGGTATGTGTGTGTAGTTGTGGGGAGGTGGAGAGGTCAGTCCATTGGAACTGTCAATCCCAGTCGGATTATAAAGCCTTTACATGTCTTGACGGCTTCGATCGGTTGTCGGTCTGTCATGTTGATGATATAAAGTCAACCGATGCCTCGGTCTAGCCGGCTACGCGATGGGAGTCTGGGCGTGGATTACCCCGCAAGCGGAGGATCGTCGTCTACTAGGCTTAATATGATGATAATATCAAAAGCCTTGTCTAGATGGACAGATTGATGGAACTGTACCTAGAGTTGCCTCTTGGGATCTCAGGGCTTCATAGATACTATCATGTGCTCTAGCCCGCAATCCGGTATACATTCGCAAACCGAATGGTCTCGACTTGCCGATTTTGATAACTCCCGGTGTCAAGAAAGACAACATCACGCTACACGACGTGCCGGCATACTGATGCTGCAATTTACGGATGTCATAACAAAGAAGTGTCGCGCGGGTCGGTGTACAGCGGGACTCCAGCAGTATGGTCCTCAACAAAGGGAGGAAGGCTACCAATTCCGTTGAGATTGTGAATTTCGCTGATTCCCTGGTTGACGGAATTCTGTATGGGCAAACTGGCTTGGTATGCTTGCAACTTTTGGCTTAATCGGACAATCGTCACAGGAAGCTTGTTCTGATGTGGTAGATGGCCATTCTCGGGGCTATAGTCCGTATTCGCAATATCGTACACCAGAAAGACGTGAGCCGGGTATTTCTTCTTGGCCAAGAGCCTTGTTGGGGGCGTAGAGTCATCCGAATAGCTCATCAAGTGTCGGTCTTTCATGATCTGCAAAGTGATCGGAAGTATATCCTCTGACGCCCTCCAAGCCTGGTCCCAGTGCTCACTTTTGTTCGAGATGATGACAAGGACTCGGAGGGGGCTTTCTTCGCCCATTGCACGTCTGTATTTGTCAATTTGATTCGGTACCTTCCACGTGTAATGTAGAAGCTTACTGGGCAGCACCGAGCTGCACTTGCTATCAGTGTTGCAGTAAAATCGAATCGTAACGCATGGATGCAGGGCAGAGGACATTTTAAATACCGCCTGAGCGGAGGCCTCCCGGATTAACTGATATTCCGTATATATATGATTTTCTCTAGGGGAGAAGCATTCAACCGAGTGAGAAAGGCAACATAGCCACGTATATGAACAAGACAGGATATCGTATCTTACCTAGACAGGGAATCCAATCGATGAGAGATGACATAATTATTCACTATCAATCCATCAACCACAATCAGCGTCCACTATCAATAGAATCAACAAATCATGTACAACCATAAAAAAAGATACGACAAGCGATTGGCTGAGTGGAGAGAGGGGTGCAAGGGAGTGGATCCATTGGTCCCTGAATGGCTCCAGTGCAACAAATACACCAATGAACAGCCCCAAAGATAGTCAAGCCCTAGACTAAGGCCCACACCAGATCCACTCTTGTGCTTAATCTATTTATCCCCCCTTTATCGTCCGTGCCTTTCCCCATCATCGCGTTGATTCTGCTCCATCTCACCATCATCGACCGTCTCAATCTCTCCACCGATCTCCTCCTCCAGTATGCCACTCTCCCAATGCCGCTCCTCAATCGGAAACAGAGGCTGTCGCTAGTCTCGTTCGCCAGCATCTATTTCCTGCTTCTTCTCTACTGCAGCTTCAACTCCGCTCGCGACCCCGGCTCCGCCTTCTTCCAACCCCGGGCAGGCTATCAGCCGGTGCACAGTCCCAAGAGAATCAAGGAATCGCTGGGATACCTTTCCTCTTATAATGCAACCTCCTCAGATCTCGTACTAGACCCCCACGCGACCAGCACGCAGAATGCCTCCCTCTGCGTCGGCGTCGTCACCGTCCGGCGTCCCGTCATCCAGACTCTCGACATGACCGTGGGGTCGGTGCTGGATGGCCTCACCCCTGATCAGCGGTCTTCACTCGCGCTCCATGTTCTCTTCGCTGACACGCACCCGGCCGACCATCCGCTCTACCACCATCCCTGGGTGGCCAACGTCGTCAACCGCACGCTGACGTATGGATGGCTGGACGATGCGCCGCTGACGTCCCTCCGACGGCTGGAGATGTCGCGCAACTACAAGAAGAAGTCGCTAATCGACTATCGACTGGCGCTCCAGTCCTGTTACGACTACACGGATGCCCCGTGGATCATGATGCTGGAGGACGACGTCTTGGCACAGGGTGCCTGGTACAACCATACCTTTCGGAGCATACAGAATATAGAGGAGTGGAAAGAGCAGGGTCGAATTCAGGACTGGCTCTACCTCCGTCTGTTCTACACAGAAAAGTTCCTGGGCTGGAACTCCGAATTCTGGCCCGTATATCTAGGCTGGAGCGTGGCCATTGTCCTGGCGGCGGGTCTAACGGGCATCTGCTGTCGACGGAGAGTACGCCCGTTGCAGGAGGTCTTGTCGAACCGGTTCCTGGCGATTGTCTGCCTGCTCTGCGTCCCTCTTCTCATCGGCTTGTACTTCCTCGCCGGCCGGGTGACAATGCGCCCCGTGCAACCGGGCATCCATCTCATGAACAAACACGGCTGTTGCTCGCAGGCCATGGTGTTTCCGCGGGAAAAGGTCCCGATCGTCGCGAATGAGATGATGATCGTCCAGGACTGGAAGAAGGTGAAGGCGGCGGACACGGTGATTGAGATGGTGGGCAATGAAAATGGGCTCGATCGGCTGGCCATCTCCCCGCCGCTGATGCAACATATCGGCGCGGCCACATATAAGGAGGATAAGAAGAAATGGAACATGGATTACTCCGTTGGCGGAGCGCACGGGGTGTGGAGTATGGAGTTTGAGAAGGCATACGAACAGGCGCGATTTGGGGACGGCATGCCGGATGCACTGTGGTTGGATTGATGATGTTACGACGTGCACATAACGATTACGAATATAGCATGTACATTTTCACGTATGATAGCTGTCTATAGTGCAAAGATTAATGTCGGAAACGCCTACTCAATTGCTAGAAACCACCCACCATCACCGTCAGTACCATGCCAGTGCACTGTATTTATGGAGAGGTATTCAGTGACCGAGCCTACGCTATGAAGAAGATGGAAAAAAACATGAAACAAGAGACTTTACTTGCACCAGGCAAGTTTCTGTAGGCTCTGCATGCACCAAGGACCTGTCGGCACAGGTCGATGCACGACGGATGCAAGTTGAGCTGTCTACTTCAGGCTATACTTGGTGTAATATATGGACTCCTCAGACTAGTATTCAGCCCAGTCAACTTGGTAGGACATCTTGACACGTGCTCCCGTTGCGAGGAATGACACGGAACGGTGTGGAATGAAGGAACACATAGCAGCTGCCTCAAACCAGGGGTGCTAAAGAAGGGGCGCGGCCTCTGGCATGTCCTCGTCAACCGCGAACATTGACTCCCGACGGTACCACGCGGTGAACGACGTATCGTCCGAACGACTGCCGGTGATCATCTTTCTTTCCATCTTCCCTTATTGCTGGCCAGACTCATCTCGATCAAACACACCAACCACATCACACACAAGAGCAATGCGCCCTGCTCTCCTGACAGCAGCCAGCCTGTCTCTGTTCTCCCTTGCTGCGCTCGCAGAGACCGTCCCATACGAAGACACGCTAACGCAGTTCGAGAACTCCATTGCTTCTGTACGCGCACTATCATCCTCAGCTGCATTGGGATAAGAGCTAATCCGTGCCTTGCGATAGGTCCGACTGGGAATCAACTTCCTAGGTCTGGGCCCGCTGCAGCCCTCGTACCCGAGACTCGGTGAATGCGTTTTCCTCGCGACGTGCGTACCCTGACTTCATGACGACCGACCTCGACGTGTCTAATGCGCAGGACTTCCAGGCCTCTCGCGGACAAGTATGTTCGAATCGACTCGGTTGGTAATGTTGAGCCGGTGTGCGTGATCTACAGGTAAGTGTGATGCCTGTGGCGGAGTACAATGCGTTGCTAACACGGCCCCATGATAGTGGTATGGGATGTGACGGGCAGAACTCGGGATACTTAGGAGCGACTGTTCTACTGCCAAAGAAGCTGCCGTTTGCTCCGCGAAGTTATGCGTGCGGTAGGAAGTGAGGTGGTTGCTATGCGATAGATGGGATGGGGCTGCCATGGATATTCAGATGGTCAGACGGCGTTGCTAGATTGTACAAATCAAGGGATTGTGTTTGATGCGGAGCAGATGATACTCCAATGTTTGTGTTGTGTCTATTCCTGGCTTGATCAGTATATCGACTGTGCCAGTTCCAGCAGGCAAACGAGACGGGACATGTCACGCAACACATGCATGTCTGGAAACCCGATTGCCAATCGAGTAGCGATACAGAAGAAGGCCTGATTGAAATGTTGATGCCTTCTGTGCCGATGCGCAGCCACCGCCGATCGACAGCAAACTCTGTGAACAGTTGATATGCATGTCTTAGCGAATGTTTCTCCACGGTTGTCAAGGCTTGGCTACTATATTTATCTCCGACTGCCGATCAGTCCCTGCACCGTGGAGATATACTCAGTCTGTCGTCCATCAGATGAAGTCACTGTCATTTCTATCCAGTTGCAGCAGGGGCTGACTCGGAGTCGCCGACAGCTATACGAGTCTACAGCCGAAAATCAATACCGACACGGGGCGGTAAAAAAATATAGTATACATCATCTAATGCCAATGATATGCCCAGAACTCCAAGACCAAATGCTCGAAAGATCAAGAGAATCAGTCTCTTGGATGCTGCCCACGATTGGCTTGTCTCTGCACTGCCACCATCGGTCCCGTCTATCATCCTCCCCGGCATCTCCATCAACTCCATGGCACCATTCTCCCATCCCACTGCTGCTCGACACATCTACTGAATGTGTCTATCCCGCACAATACGGGCTCTTGGCCCGCAGCCATTCTCCCCGATACCACAACAACAGCGGCGCAACAATGCCGAGCCCCAGACTAACAAACGCCAGCAGACTATTGCCCCATCCCAGTCCCAGCGCGCGGTACAGACTCTCCGCAAACAGCGGGAACGCGAACCCAGCCAGCGTGCGCACAAACGCCGCCGCGCCCGAGGCACTGGCCGCATAGCGGGTGTAGGCATCCACGACGTAGGTCTGCGCGCACTGGAACGAGATGATCAGGCCGATCGCGAAGAGCGCCGCGCCGATGTTCGGGACGATCCAGTACGTGCGGTACTCTGCGCTCCAGCCGTAGAGGAAGAGGCCGGCTGGGACGAGAAGCCCGCCTGGGAGCATCAGAGGGATGCGGAATTCCGGGCGGCCGGGGTGATTGTATCGTCGTTGCAGGCGGATGTATACGATGTCAATGACGCGCCCACAGAATTGCAGGCCGATCACAAAGCCCACGCCCAGCGCGATGTAGTTCAAGCTGGCCGTGCCCTTGTCTTGCTTGTAGACGCCCTCCCAGACCAGGGGATACGAGGCGAGCCTGCACACTGTAAGTAGTGGAAAATGAAACGCGCGGCGTATGCCGTTCGCCGGAGATACTTACACCAGATACATCAGGCCATACTGATAGCCGCGGTATAGCGAGAGAGCCTGGATAGCCGGCTGGGTGAACAGCATGCGGAACGGGCGGACGAGGTTCTTGCGCAGGACTTGGCCAAAGGTGCGGTCGGGCCTATCATACTCGGTGTGAAGCTGACGATTGCCCGTCTCCTTCTGCAGTTTTCTTTTCTTGGTCGCCAGGATCTTGGGGGCGTAGGTCTCGCTTAGGAACAGAAAGGCGAGCAGCTGCACTAGGGCGTCCGCCATGGACACGATCCAGAAAATCCACCGCCACGACAAGTACTGGGTGAGGTATCCTCCCGCTGATCACGATGATTAGCCTAGTTCAATTGCTGCCTGGGCTGAACTTACCAATTGGGCCAATTGCAGGCCCAATAAAGGGCATCAGGCTGTACAGCGCAGTGGCCGCTCCTCGCTCCTCCTTGCGCCAGCAGTCGCTTAGCACCCCGCCGCCAATCTGGAGGAATAGGTTAGCTAATTGAAGCCAAGAGAGATAAACCAAGAGACGCGGAATGCATACTGCTTGGGGTGCACTGCCGCCGAATCCACTCAGAAAACGAAACGCGAGCATCTGCTCACGAGAGGTCGCAAAGCCGCAGATAGTATTGAAGACCAGATAGAACATGTTCGTCGACTGCAGCACGACCACACGCCCGTACATCTCAGAGAGCGGTGCGATGATGAACGGGCCCAGCGCATACGCCAGCAGGAAGATGGACATGAGCAGGTACTGCTCTATGTCCGACTTGATCCCGAATTCCTTGGCCATGGTCGGCAGAGCAGGCGCCACCATGGTCGACGAGACCGGGGAGATGAAGGTAAAGCACGAGACCAAGAGCGTTGAGACCCATTTTTTTGACCGGCTCCAGTTGAGAGGATTCGACGGGTCGTCTGGGCCAGACCAGGTCACCTACTGACGTTAGCTATCACGTAGACTCGGATGGTCCATTCCTCTATTCAAGGCAACACACCAGGGAGCCCGTATCGGCGAATAGCAAGCGGTTCTGCTGGTCAGCTCCAGCTTCTGGATGGTGCTCGGCGGAATGGCTGCCATCGTCTTTGTCGCAGTCCGAATGGCATTGAGAGTCGTCTGATAGTGTATGGCTATGTTTCCGGCAGGAGTCGGAACTCATACGAACAGCCGGGACTGCAATGCCATAGTGAGGGTCATATTCTGTATAAAATTGAAGGGAAGGGAGGGGAATCATCCGATTCTCCTCATCCTGACTATATCTCCCGACATGATATGACATGGTGAAGATCACAAAGCGAGCGACAAAAACAGTGAGAATTTTATTGTCAAATCATAAAGAAAAGTTGTATAATAAATCCAGTCTTAAGGTGTGGTTGAAGCCAAAGTTGTTTATAACTATATCCGTCCAACATCGCTTCTGCCCTGCCATCCTGCAATCTGCACGAATACTCCACAGCAAACAACAAAACTTCTATTTTTACTCATTCATATCGCCTGCTCATTCAGGTACAATGTCATAACGCGGCGCAGCGAGTCAATCCTGTGCCCAACGGAGCCGACATTGAACCCTGTATGGCCAAGGCAAAAGGCAGCAGGATATCGGGCTTGGGATAGTGGCTTTGCTACGTGGCCAAGCTTCGAGCAACATCGGGAAATTGCGCTCGTGACCCCACAGGCCGTGCTCTGGCCCGGTAGTTTCGTCCTTTCATCAGACCCTTGTTATCGTCTTGGGGAGGAAACTCCCGTGTTGATCACAGCGGACTCCGACTGCGGGTCTATCATGCCCACGCGAGGCCGTCCCCAGGCAACCTCATTAAGCAATTATAGTAACTATCACCGTTGTGGAATTGGTCCACGGCTGGGCTTCTGAAGTTGATGCCTTGTGGCCGTGCGTTTCATTCGGGGATAGCGACGACATGGCAGTGGACGTGTGGAGGCTGTCCTCGGCTGGGAAGATAGAGGGGCTGGACGGTGAGCGTCTTCTGACGGAGGATGAGTCGGGCTTCGCTGCGACTCTATTCCTGGATCATAGTATATAAGAGCCTGTGATCCCAATGGCCTTCGGCATGTTGTATAGAAGCATCAAACCACGTTCGTTCAGATCTACACTTTCGTTTGCCCCCACCCTCACACATCACCATTCGTTTCTTCTCGCTTCTGCTTTGTCCCATCCAATCTAACCATGAACGTCCTCGTCTGCCCTTCCGGCTTCAAAGGCAGTATCGACCCGCCCACCGCGGCCGACTGCATCGAGGCCGGCATTCTGCGCGCGCTGCCCTCCGCCAAGATCCGCAAGGTACCACTTGCAGACGGCGGCGAGGGCTTCGCGCATGCCCTGACAGCCGCGGCGAAGGGCCAACTGCGTCAGATCATCGTGACCGGTCCTGTCGGGCTCCCCGTCCAGTCATTCTACGGGGTCACCGGCCAGGGCTCGTCGCGCACAGCGGTGCTGGAGATGGCCGCGGCGGCCGGTCTGAGCTTAGTACCCCGCGACTGCCGCAACCCCTGCGTGACGACCACGTACGGCGTCGGGGAGTTGATAGCCGCGGCGCTGGATGAGGGCGTGCAGCGCATCATTGTCGGGTGCGGTGACTCGGGCACCAGCGACGGCGGCGCCGGGATGCTCCAGGCGCTGGGGGCACGGTTGCTTGCCCGCGAGGGGGTCGAAATCCCCCGTGCTGGCGGCGGCCAGTCGCTGGTGGCGCTGGAGCACATTGATCTTTCTGGGCTGCATCCCCGTCTGAAAGACGTCGACATTGAGGTCGCATGCAACTGGAAGAATGTCCTCTGCGGGCCGAACGGAGTGGCGCGCGTGTACGGCCCGCAGAAGGGGGCGTCCCCAAAACAGACCGAAGCGCTGGCTAGTGCGTTGGAAGTGTATGCTGATGTCGTGGAGGGCATCCTCGGCCATGATATCTCGGAGATGCCTGGTAGTGGCGCGTCTGGCGGCCTGGGGACTGGCCTGATTCTCTTAGGGGCCACGCTGCGGCCGCGGTATGAGGCGATCATGGAGTATTTCAACCTGGAGGGCCTGTTTGAGGACTGCGATCTGATTTTCACGGCCGAGGGGGGCATTGATTATCAGACGCCGCGAGGGAAGATCCCGGCTGAGGTGGCGATGCGCGCAAAGAAGTACCAGATCCCGGTCATCGCGCTGGCGGGCACGATCGGGGACGAGGCGGAGGTGAACTACGACGTTGGCATCAACGCGTACACGTCAATCCTGCAGCGTCCGTCTACCCTGGAAGAGGCTATCCTCGAGGCGGAGCGTCTGCTGACGGAGAGTGCAGAGGGCGTTATGCGCATGGTCGTTGTTGGACGGAAGTTGGCAGGGGCTGCATGATTTATGACTTGATACCAGGATTGGTTTGAATTGCTGTATTTACTCTGAGATGATTATCATGAGAATGTATTGGTTTGCCTACAATAGTCTATTTATATACAAAGACATGAAGATCAATCACATCATATCATGCATAGGTCACGACATAGTAGAGCTTGGCTTGGGTCTGTATAGATTCAAGACATGTGAGGCAGTGTATGCCTCCAATCTCTTGACGTCTACGTGCTAACCAACCTCCACAACCCTCCACGCAGTCCCGTCGCAGCCCCATCAACTAGACGCACGCTGGTTCCATTCTCCGAGACTAGCACACCCTCCCCTCCAAGATCAACATCCCCAACGGTCCCGCGAGGCGTGCTGAATCTCAGACGTGAGTACCCACCGTTCTCCGATCTCTCAAAAGTAGTATCAAAAGAACCGAGAACAGTCGAAAACCCAGCATCCACACTAGTCAGATTCCCCGGCTGCGGTGCAAACCGCCAGGTAGCACCAGCCGGGCCCGTGAGATGCAGCCCAGCTGCAAAGAAAGTCAAGGCAGCTGTCGGACCCGTCGACCAGCCATGAGCATGCGAGACGCGCGCGTCATTCGTGTAGGGGGCGTAGTGGAGGGAGCCGTCGGTCGAGTATCCCTCGATGAAGGTCGACTGTGTCATGCGCGGATCGTCCAGCATGAATCCCCACTGGCGCCGCATCAGCTCCAGTGCCTTTTCTGCCCGTCCAGACAGGTAGTGCGCCTGGAGCTCGAACCCCCCGATGAACGGGGAGACGGTTTCGCCAGCTTCGGGCGCTGGAGCGCCGTACGGTCCCCAGCGAGAGCTCAGGGCTGAGGAGATCTCCTGCTTTTGGGCCTGCGAGACGGTGAGGTTTGCTTTGATGGCCCAGGCGTTGCCGTCTTGCGGGTGCAGGGTGGTTGTTTCGTTGTCGCGGTAGAGGCCGGCGTTCGTGTCCCAGAGGTGGCCGTTGGTGGCGGCTTTGATCTTGCTGGCGATGCTGGCCCAGTCGGACGAGGACTTCTCGTCCTTGAGGGCTTTCGCCAAATCGATGGCTTCGTTGAGCACGAAGTAAAGGATGGCGTTTGCTTCGATATTCTGCTTTCATTAGTACTGTCCCTAATCTGTCATCTGGAGTCACATACATGACCTCCCATCCCAAATCGCAGCCAATCGTCACTTGCGGTGACGTTGGCCATGCCAGTATCATCCACGCTCGACAAGGCCCATTGGAGGCCTTTTTCATACTGTCTCCAGTACCTGGACAGCCACTGCTTGTCGCCGGCATGGCGGTAGTAGTACGACACTCCGATCAGGCTGTGCAGATGATAGGTGTAACTGACGGTATCCCTGAACGGCTCGCTGGCATACGGAAGACGGCCGTTGGATTTCTGCTGCGACAGCAAGGTCTCTAGTGCGGTGCGTACACTGTACAGATCGGCGGTGCTGACTGCCACGCTTTCCAGCGCAATGGACATATCGCCCGGCCAGATGAGGCGGTCCCGCTTGGCGCCGTCGGTGAGGGTGCTACTGCCATTGGAGACGGTATAGTTGTTCCACCAGGGGGTGGTCTGGGGCAGGGTAATGTTGTCCGTGGATTCGATGATGCCGAGCAGGGGCAGTGCGTCGCCAGCGCTGGGGTCAATCGTGCACAGCTGGTTGGTGTACGCGCCTGCGTACCAGATCCGGTTGATCAGGTCGTCGTCGCAATGAAAGTACCCCTTGTACGTTCGTAGGTCTTGCGTCGGAGCTGCTGTATAATTTATTCGCACGGCGTTTACGGATACCCTGGCTGTTGTGTTCGACACGAGGGTCATATAGCGGAATGCGCCCCGGGTGTGCTTTTTCTCCGCGGTGTATGTGCCTGGGCCATCGCCAACCGGGAACCAGATTGGTGAGTCGAGGCCTGTATCGGCGGTCGCATCACTGGCTTGGTGGTTGATCCACAAGCTGGACTCCGTGAAGGTAACTCCCAGAAACGCGTCCGGGGCGGATACAGAGCCGATGTCGAGGGACACGATGCCACCGATGTTTCGACCAAAGTCATAGGTGGCCCACGAGACCCCATTGAAGCTGGTGTTTCCGGATTGTGAGCGAGTCAACTGGGCAGCATTGATGATGGATCCGTTGATGTGATAGACGGCGGATGGGATGAGCTCTCGAGTACTCGGTGCGAGGATGTATTGCTCGTAGGGTAGGCTGTGACACACGGTGGCTAGTAGAGCTGGGCTCAGCAGCCAAGCGGCCCACGTGGACGGCATTCTGGATACTGAAAAGGTAAAGCCTATATAGTTTCTGCATGAAGAGGAGTGGGTGTGATGTCCCCTGAAGATATATCACGAGTCACCGCATATTGCCTTTGCCGTCGCCAGCAGGACCAGATGCCCTTCAACTAGACTCGGCACATCCGAGACCGAGACGAAAGGTTCTCTCATAGACTGCTGTTCCGATGAAATCATTGAGAAAGTCATCGGTTGATCATCCCCCCGAGTAAACTCAATAACGGCTTATATTCGGCTTTGATGTGGAGATGCACGGCAGAGTGTGGAGCAGAAGGCGGAGATTTAGTGCATAAAAGGGAGGCTTAGTGTGTCCATCCTATAAATCGAATCATACTGGCGCCTTTAGAGACGTGGGTATGCTGTTGAGGATGCCCCACGATGACTGGAGGTATTGTCGTTTCCCTGGGCCCTCGGAAAATCCGGATACATGCGTTATACACGATTCGTTATGTCTATCCATTAACCTCGGTGTTTATGCAGTGCTTAGCAGCAAAGTGAAGGGGAGACTGCACTGGTTTTCACTACTGGAAACCATCAAGCGATGGATACAATGTTCCTCTCTTTGTGTCGAATCGCTAGACTGCTATGAGATAAATTGGACGCACCAGTACTGGCTTGCCGCTCTTCAGCAAGGAAAGCGGCTGAAGGATTTCACTCGAACGCCTTGAGCTGCTAGTCGTAAGGTAAGGAGCGCACCGTCGTCTCCGAAAGAGGTTCACACATATATTAAGCAATATCGAGACTGTTGTTCCAATGCTAGCAATCGTAGAACTTCATGGCTGCAAGGATATCCGCGTTATACGATAATATCGCGCGCTGGGCGATGCCGGTATATCGTCGAGGGTCCTGGGTTGAGCCATCTTATCCCTAGACTCCCACAGCACCTTCGTTGGCCCATGAAAAGCAGGCAAATAGAAAGACCTTATATCATACCCTCAATCATCGTGGAATGCCCTATAGCAGTTCCCCAATGGCCGTGGGGGGTTGACGCCGTCGAACCATGTGGACTTGTAGTCAGACCATGTCGACATCGATCTATCTCATCAACATATTGTTCTAGGTCTAATCGCCTAATCCCTTGGTCTGACCCTGCTGGTTGTAGATTTATCGTAGGCATGGATATATCAGTTTGCTGTAAGGAGGAAAGCATCAGGGTCGGACGGATCCTGACGTCAGCGAATCTAGACGTACCGATGATCGATCTGCTCGATCGATCGCAGTGGACTCCCTCGAACCCCTTTCGCAGGCTCGCGACTTTTTCCCGCTCATGTTTCTCTTACGACGAAATCCACCGGCATCAATAGCTCTAATTAAGTATCTTCGGTGTTGTCTCGCGCCAATTGCTGCAACTGCCATCATGCCACCCCAAAAGCGCAAAACCTCCAGCTCCGGCAGTACGGAGGCCGCGTCGAACGCCAACAAACGAAGCCGCCCCAGCCTGAACGAGCCTCATCCGAACGCGCAGCAATCCGAGTCATTTGGCATTGTCCTGCGCGAGTTTTATCCGCCCGAGATGAGCAATGCCCGCTGCGATGCCTACAACAACGGCACCCTGGAGCGGCCCATCGAGACGCTCCAGCGCGCGTACATGGACACGCAGCAGGAAAGAGACGCGGTGCGCCCCAACGCAGCGGTGGTGCACTGGTTCAAGTCCGACCTGCGACTACACGATAACCGGGCGCTGCACAAGGCGGCGCAGGTCGCCCGCGAAAACAAGCTCCCGCTGATCGGAATGTATATCATGTCGCCGGAGGACCTGACGGCACATCTGTCGAGTCCGGCGCGGGTGGATCTGACGCTGCGGACGCTGGCGCAGTTAAAGAAGGATCTGAACGAGTCAGACATCCCGCTATACATGGAGACGCAGGAGCGGCGGAAGGCGATCCCGGCGCGGATCGTGGAACTGTGCCAGAAATGGGGCGCCAACCATCTCTTTGCGAATCTCGAGTACGAGGTGGACGAGCTGCGTCGGGAGGCGCGGCTGATCCGGCTGTGCGCGAAGAACGGGATCAAATTCGACGCGGTACATGATACCTGTGTCGTCCCGCCGGGTGCCCTCAGCAGCCAGCAGGGGAAACAGTACGCCGTGTACAGTCCGTGGTACCGGGCGTGGGTGGCCTTTCTCAAGGAGAACCCGGACTATCTTGAGGTGTCGGAGGAGCCGGGGGCGAATCCAGGGGATGCGCGAAAGCATTTTGCGGAGCTGTTCGACAGCGAAGTGCCCAAGCCCCCGGCCAACAAGCAGCTTTCGGATAGCCAGAAAGACCATCTCCGCACGCTGTACCCGGCCGGGGAGCATGAGGCGTTGAGCCGGTTGGAAACGTTTTTGAAGGAGAAGGCTGTCGATTACGATGAAGACCGCAACTTCATGGCGGGTCAGCACACCTCGGTGCTCAGTCCGTATTTTGCGTCGGGGTCGCTCAGTGCGCGCACGGCTGTGGTGCAGGCCCGCAAAGCTAACAAGAATCTCCTCGACCGGAATGAGCCAGGGTACATGTCGTGGATTAGTGAAGTGGCCTGGCGGGATTTCTACAAGCATGTGTTGGTGCATTGGCCGTTCATCTGGTATATAATCTCTCCCTGTTTGGGTCAACGCCGCTAACAATCTCAGTATGAACAAGTGCTTCAAGCCCGAATTCACAGACCTCGAGTGGGAATACGATGAGGCCAAATTCCAGGCGTGGTGCGAGGGCCGGACAGGGGTCCCCGTGGTAGACGCAGCCATGCGCCAACTGAACCACGATGCATGGATGCACAATCGCGCCCGGATGATCGTCTCCTCGTACCTGTCGAAGGACCTCCTGATTGACTGGCGCAGGGGAGAGCGATACTTTATGGAGCACCTGATTGACGGGGATTTCGCCTCGAACCATGGGGGCTGGGGATTCGGGTCAAGTACCGGCGTCGATCCGCAGCCATACTTCCGGATCTTCAACCCGCTACGTCAGAGCGAACGGTTTGATGCAGAGGGCGAGTATATTCGCCATTGGGTGCCGGAGTTGCGGGGGATCGAGGGCGCTGCCATTCATGATCCGTACGGCCGGGGTGCTGGCGACAAAGCCGGGCGCCAGGGGTATCCGCAAGCGCTAGTCGATCACTCGCAGAGTCGTAATCGTGCATTAGAGCGGTATAAGCGAGCGAGTCAGAAGGACTGATGAATCGATCTCGGAGAGGTGGTGGCAGTAGCTCGAGATGATCGGATGTACCCCGGAGTATATACCGGGGCTGGGGTTCAGAGAATCCAGAGTTAATCCAAGTGTACTTAATGTTACAACGAGTATAATCCCAGCGGAGTGAGACACGATCGTCAATTGATGAACGAAGAGTTGCTCAAGAAGAGTAATCAAAGTTAGTACCTAGGTAGATGAGTAGATGAGTGTCTCACCAAGAAAGTCAGCCACGCGGCGTGATGCGGAGAACCCTAATTAATTCTCCGCTTCTCCTCTTCTCGTGTCTGTACCCTCTTTCTTCTCTTCTGTTCTCTTCCACTCTCTCTCTCTCTCTCTCTCTCACACGATCTCTTCTTCTTCACTCTATATTCCATTACTCCTGACCCTAGCTCTAACTCATTACGACTGATGTCTCCCTCGTGAGAACCCTCTGTTCCTTGGTACCGCCGCTCTGGGTACGTCTGCCTCCCCACCCACTCTCTACTCCTCGGCATCACTAACCATGTCTTTCGCACAGGCCTCTAGTCCTCTTCTCCCCTCCCTCCTCCTTTCCATCCCAGTCTCCCATTGCTCGCCAATGTCGGCCTAACATGGAGTCTGCCCAGCCGGGGGAAACGCAACCGAGCAGCGCCCAAGGCCCCTCCGACGATCCCACCACCGCCACCGCCACTACAGCAACCACGGTCGCAGACACTACACCACCCCAGAAGCGGCGATGGCGGCGCAATCGCATCGCCTGTGATTCCTGTCACGCGCGGCGCGTGCGCTGCGATCGCGCCTTTCCGTGTTCGCGGTGTCTGCGCAGCGACATTCGCTGCGAGTTCACTCGGGAGCGGCGGAAGCGTGGTCGCATTGCGCGGTCTCGGCAGACGGAGAATACTGGAACAGCTGGAGTCATCGTGACAGAGAAGACCACCGCGACCACGGCGAAACCACTCCCCCCATCCATTGAGTCGGTCGTCACCCCGATCGCCCAGCATGAGTCGCCGTCGTCGACCTTCCCCCACCGGTCGCCTGCGACGAACGAGATGACCGCATCTGCGGCCAGCGTCGATGGGCGTCGCTCGCAGGCGGAGATTTCGCTGCCTCCGCCGCTGCCGCGTCGGTCCGTCCCGGAGGGAAACAATAATGCGACCGAGGAGTGGTTGTCTGGGACGCATGTCTCCCCAGGGTCGTATGATTTCCTGGGGGGTGGAGGTTTGGGGGATGGCCCGTTCCCGCGGATGTTTGACGTCTGGAATGGAGTCGATCTGGCTGGGTACGGTGCGCCGACGCCGCGCGGGAACAAGCCCAGCAGTATAGGACAGCCGCCTTCGGTGGCCTTGAAGTATCCTGTGCTCCAACCGCTCATGCCCTTCTTGGATGCCAACATGCCGCGGCGGTTGGTTTTTGATCTGCTCGAGCTGTATTTCACGAGCGCCTTTTCCACCCACATGCACCCCGTGTGCCACCATATCCACTGCTATGTCCTCCGGAAGGCGTCCTTTCTCAGTCGCGACAACCCGCGGCCCAGCAGCCCGGCCCTCCTGGCGAGTATGTTGTGGGTTGCGGCGCTGGATGACCGGGCCTTTGCCTTGCCCATCTCACCACCCCAGCGCAAGAAGATTTGCCAGTTTCTCTGTGCGCTGACCATCCGGCTATTGCGACCCCTGATTCATGTGTCGTTCCGCGATCAGATGGGACCCAACGCGAGCGATCCTAACTATGTACCTGTCGGTCCGGAGGGCCCGCCGACCACGACGCACCATCCATTTGAAGGCAATGGGGACGATCGGGGACTGGTCGGTCCAGCCGGATCTCTCGATGATGTTATTACCTATATCCATGTCGCCTCGATCATTTCTTCCAGCGAACAAAAGGCTGCTAGCATGCGATGGTGAGTTCGAGCCATTTTGTCACACTTTCAAGTCCTAATTCGTTCAGGTGGCATGCCGCGTTTACTCTAGCACGAGAGCTCAAGCTCAATCAGGAGATCGAGGTGATGCCCAATGTGGACAGTCATCCCGAAGGGTCTAGCCCGTCGTTCGACTATTCTCTACCTGGCTGGAGCGGTGTCGACACGGGCCCCTTTTTCGACTATTCCAACCCGACCCGACCGAGCTTGAATTGTGTCTGTGACCGCGGGCATGATGCTCAAAACACCATTACCGAGGAACACCGCGAGGAGCGCCGACGGACGTGGTGGCTGTTGTACATCATGGACCGCCATCTGGCGCTCTGCTACAACCGACCATTGGCATTGCTGGACGCGGAAAGCGAGGATCTCCTCCTCCCGCTCGACGAAGGGTCCTGGCAGGGCGGCAATGTCCACAGTAACAGCCCCAAGCCGGATGGACCGCAGTGTCCGCTGTCGGGCGACAAGAACAAGCGGCGGGTGTTTCCCAACTTCATCTGCCATGACCACTCCATTTTTGGATTCTTCCTGCCGCTGATGACGATTACCGGCGAGCTAATCGATTTGAACCAGGCGCGCAACCACCCGATGCTCGGGGTGCGACTCCACGGCAAGGATGCGTGGGATGTGCACGTCAGCGAGGTGCTGCGGCAGTTGGAGATCTACAAAGCGAGCTTGACGACGTTTGCCGCGACAGCCTCGGACCCGGAAGCCCCGTTCACCACAGCATACCCAGCGCCCAAGCCCGACCGTCCGGTCGACCCGACGCTGGCCCAGGCGTACTCGTGGCACACACAGACGGTCATCTCGTACGCGTCGTACCTTGTGCATGTGCTGCATATCCTGCTGGTCGGCAAGTGGGATCCGGTGTCTCTGATCGAGGACAAGGACTTTTGGACGTCGTCGCCGGCGTTTGCGTCGACCATCTCGCACGCGCTGGACGCGGCCGACTCGGTGAACCAGATTCTCCGGTTCGACCCGGACATCAGCTTTATGCCATATTTCTTTGGGATTCAGCTGCTGCAGGGCAGTTTCCTGCTGCTGTTGATTGTGGAGCGTCTGCAGAAGGAAGCGGGCGAGGGGATCCTGAATGCGTGCGAGGTCATGATCCGGGCGACCGAGTCGTGCGTCGTCACGCTAAACACCGAGTACCAGCGCAACTTCCGGCAGGTGATGCGCAGCGCGGTGGCGCAGGCGCGCGGGCGACCGGTGAATCATAGCGAGATTCGACATCGACGCAAGGCGGTGCTGGCGCTGTATCGGTGGACGCGGAAAGGGACGGGGTTGGCATTATAGTAAGATATGTCTAGTATCTGTATATATATGTTTTTGTGTATATATGCACACCAAGTTCCTCATAATCCAAGACATGGTCTGTGAATGGTATGTATCATCAGCCAACCCTACCTGTCCTCTGCACCCGGTATATAGACGCACATACTCCACTCGAAGTATAGACCGAGGTCACTACCGACATAAGCTACAACAACGATCCTTCAAGACCCATTCAAGCCGGCTAGAAAGAATGCCCAGATCCACAGGAGCTTGAAACCCTCGGCAAGTGGAGAGACACGTCGGATAATAGCAGTGGAACCGTGCTCGGCCATGGCATCGGTTAGATTCACGGTCTATTCACGGTCTGGTGACAACCTCCGTGATGAAAGCATCGACTGCCGAACAGAATACGAAGCGAACCGCAAAATGCACCGTCCTGTCATTTCTGAACCCTGCTGCAGCGCCATGACAACGCAAGCACGCCTCGCGTAGGGACCGACAGAGACGATCTGTTTCACCAGCGGCTTCCATCAGGCTTCGATTCGGACGAATCCTCCGCGGCGTCCAAAGCAGCAATGATACTCAGGCACGGGGGCCATCGTGCCCTGCTGATCGAGACGATTAATTCCCGACTTCCCCAGATTTAGCCATGCAGGTCGGTTAAAAGCATTTACGGCGGGGAAGAGGCGATTTCTCTCTGTAAGGATACAAGGGTGAATATAACCGAAATCCGGGGAACCGCTCGGTTAATAGTTGTCTGGGGTCGGTTCAATGTTTTGATGGTGCCATGAGTTTTGTGAAGTTGGAGATCGCTGTTTCGCATTTACTTAAAGCTGGTTGTCCCTGGAGATTTTTTTTTTCTTGTCGTGAAGTTGTTGCTTGTATTACTTCTGCTTGCACACTGTGATTGCAGTGCTGTATACATCTGCATACATACGCATCCATCTCACAAAACTTCGAACTACAACACCAACTCCACAACTACACCTCCACCTATACATCTGCAGATGCTCCTCTAATCATCTGCTTCTTCTCGACTTGACGACGCGCAATGGATCTCCCCGACTCCAATCTCTACGACCTCCCCAGCTGGTCCTTTGTCGACCCGTTCGACGACCGGGCCTTCCGCCTGCACGCCAGCGCCAACACCTCCGACGAACAGCTGCTCTCGACGATGCCCGTGAGTCCGTTTGGCCTGCCCAGCTGGGACCAGCTGGACAGTCACATTGCGCACGAGCTGGGCGGCGACAGCGACGCCAACCGCAACCCCGCCAAGTCGGGCTACACATACAATTACCCGGACCGATCAGCGAGGTATGTGTCCCCCCCCCCCATCCGTCGCTTAATATGACTGCTTCGCCAACATTTGCCCCCCCGCCGAATGAAACACAAACTAACCGGTCATGCGCTACGACTAGATTCTCCGATTGCAAACACGCAGCGGGCCTCACCCTCGTGCCGGACGAGTTTACTCCCGATCTGGACGACCTGCTGCGCTCAACCTCGCAGCTGGCCACCGAGCGCGCCCTCTACATGACCGTCGGCAGTCCCTCCACCACAACGTCGGCCATGTCCATGTCCATGCCCATGTTGGACGCCTGCAGCTCCCCCGGCGGCAGCCATCTCTCGTCCGGCGCCAGCGAAGCCGAGGCCGACGCAGACGCCGACTGGGAGCGCGACCTCAGCGCCGTCTCCTCCGTCTACCGTCTGCCGGATCCTGTCGCCTCCACTTCCGCGGCCTTTTACCCGGCGCCATTCTACCCCCAGCAGCAAGCGTACGCGACAGCAGAAAACAATGGCCTAACCCCGCTCGAAATGCCCGACGGCAGCACGCGCTTCACCTCCAACTGGCTGCCGGTGGATCCCGAGGGCGGCTTCACCATCCATGCTGCAGCAACGGCCACGCCCTCGCCCTTTTCGCCGTGTCCGCTCGAGTACCCGGATTCTGTCCCGGAGGCGTTTATTTCTGTTGGAAGGCGGGTGGACTCGACAGCGGGTTGAGCGGTTCTTTCGAAAGAGGGAAAGAACCTATGAGCCTAAAAGAAAACTAAACCATGGCCCGATCGCTATCGACGCATCGTCAGTCGCATGACCGGATGTGGAGACGGGGGTCTGCGCAGAGGCGCGCATCACGCCATTATTATTAACTGGGTTGGAATCGCCCCGAGTCTGTGTCTCACTCAGTCAGTGTCTCGGTGATTGCCCGCTTGCAGTGGGGGCCGTTCGCTTGGTCCAAGAGGCCTGATTGTGCCTTTCCGATGTCGGATCCACCACCACCACCACCAGCAGCTGAGCAGGACAGCTCGTTGCTTCGTGCGAGGTGTATACAGAGTGGAAGCAGCTGGTGGTCCGTTCTATGTAGCGGTAGAGCTGCTGATATGGGATCATGTATTGGCGGACACAAAAAACACTCTAGATAATCATCAGATCGCTAATCACTAATATACTGTACACGGTCATCTAACTATATACATAAACCCCCAGATCACCGATTCTCATTCCGAAGACTGGACGAAGTACACTTATTCGAAAACACCGGAAACTCCAACTTCCGCCCAATAAACATAAACAGCTCCGTCATAAACTCCTTCTCGATCATCCCGTCGCTGAACGTGTCGAACGCCGTGCGCAGCATAAACATCATCCGCGACACCAGACACCCAGGAATATTCTGGATCAGGTACTTGGCGCTGCGGCAGATGTTGCACGCAAACTGGTATCGCTCCGGCAGCCCCAGCACGCTGGTCAGCCCGTCGTCCGTCGCCGACACCACCAGCCCCAGCGCCCAGTAGAAGCACATGGCCGTCGCGAGTAGAATGTCCGGGTACACCAGGATCCGCGCCGGGAGCTCCTGCAGGCTGTTCGGGTCGCGGCACCGGAAGACCGGGAACCCGTCGGCTGAGGGCTCGTCGACCTCTTCGCGCGGCGTGCCCTTCGGATACGTGTCGGCGTACATGGCTTTCCACATGTTGAGCCGCGTCTGCAGCTCCAGCGCTTGTTCCCAGATGGAGGACTGTAGCGGGATGAGCTCGGCTGGGGACGAGGCGCCCGTGCTGCCGCGCTGGAGCTGTGCGAGGAAGATGTCGATCTGCGAGAGATAGCCGGGGATATCGACGGCGATGTCGAGGAGGCGCTGGAGAATGTCCTTGGGCGGGCCGTCAGCTGGCCACGGCACTGTTAGCCATTCTTTGGATGCGAGGAAGGTCGGTTTTCGGTGGACCAGTGCCGCCGTAACCTGTGCTGTTAGCTGAATTTCATCTATGGGGAGAAGGGGCAAGCCTACCCAGTATAGTCGGAGATCGACGAATAAGGATTGTTCAATTCCATACCGGTGGCGGTACGGGGAGCGGGATCGCAGGAGCTCCAAGCCTCCTAGTTGGTGTCTCAATATAGAGTCTTTCGAGCTTTGCTTGAAAGCCTAGCGCACGGTTAGAAAGATCTCGAAGGAGGGTAAAGTTCGGCTACCTCGATGATGGTCGACAACAGCACAACGACTAGAACCTCGGTGGATTTGCTCGCCCGCGGGTCGCCCAGGGCGTTCTGAAGCTGTCGCAGCATCCGGCTGTACCGCGTATGGCCGGCCAGCTCGATCGCTCGATTTCCGTCCCGCCGCCCAGCAAACGTCAAGCTAGCGGCCTCGAACGCCGTACACAGGATGGGAGACAGCACTCGCATCTCCGACGCTTCTCGCAGCGCGATCGTCCCGCCATATTTCGCCTGGTCGCGGGGGCTGAAGTTACTGACCAGGCGCTCCACGAACAACTCCATCAGCGAATTGGCCAGGTTGGGGTCTGTGAGTAATATTTTCTCCTGCACGGGCGGCGACGAAGTGTGACCTGGACCAGTCAATACGACAGAGCTAGTGGAAGTGGTGGGATGGCACTGGCGACGCACTGAAAGGTGGGCTAGGACTCTTCTCCAGCGCCTGGCTATAGGACGCATGCTGGTTGACGTGCTTCTGTTCCGGCCAAATCTCTTCGTCTTCAGCGACATCTTCAGCCGCTTTGATATGGGCCAGCGACGTCGGACTCCCCTCATCCTTGATGGGAGGTAGATTCGCCAGCCGGCGGGCTTCGGCCAGCTGCTGCTTCAAATCCTCACATGATCGCATCAACTGCTCGATGAGCGTGGACTGCTGGATATAGTGGCGGTCTTTCTTGCTAGTGCCATATTCACATTCCGAGGGGGTTCCCCGCAGGCAACATGCGCCGCAAGGCTTCACTCGATCGCACTAGACAGACGTTAGTGATGTTGTAGGCAAGACTAGACGACGAGTATGTTTGGGATAGTGTATGTTCTACGTGTCCGAAACGCAAGGAAGGACCTCCGCAGTCCAGGACAAGGAGTATCGAGATATACCTTCACTTTGCGTTTATGGCAGCTTAGGCATGAGTATGTGGGTCGCATCTTCTTTCGCGTGCCCGGCTTCACTGCCAGTCCAGCGCCGGACTGATCGTCCCTCTGCTGGGCGTCTTGCTGGGTGTTCATCATGGCGATTTGCGACGCGGTCGAGTGGAGGGATGGGCGTTCTCCCGAGTGGTGCTGGAGTTCAGCTCTACAAAATGGAGCGAAGAGAAGAACGCCGACCGTAATCGCAGCGGGCGAAACAAAGTCTATTGTGGAACCGGCTCTAAAACACGGGGGCGGGCTGCCAATTTGGCTCGCGATCGCGCACCGCTAACCGGACGCACTGGTTGGTGGCGGAATGGGCCCAAATCCGACTATCATTGGCGCAGGGAGACCAGCATGACGACTCGACTCTTAGAGATGTTCGACCGCCTTACTCAGGATCAGGGCAAGTGCCATGGTTCTTCAGGGGACGCAACTTTGTGGCATCGCGCGATCGCCACCGGGCGGGCCTGCACCGCCGCAGCAAATGACAGCAGATCATTCAGCTTGGAACGGTGTGCTGCACGGGGGGTTTTCCTCCTCCGGTACACTCGACTTTCCAGTGTTGGTACAGGGATTATTCCCGTATTCGCTTGATGTGACCCATCACAACAAAGAAAAGAAACCGTAGAAACCCTCCAATGGCAATGGGGTGTGACCGGATGTTAGCCACACTCCAGGCACATCACCGTCAAACTCCTACCCTTTGGGGGGTCCTCGTTCAGGCCTTTGTCCAATAGTCTCGGTAACGCCACTCCCACCGGGATCTGCTGATTATTCGTTCGGCTCATGCGGCACGCCATGAGTTGCACCCAATGCAGCAGCGGCGCGGCGTTCCCTGGCGTGTTGAACGTTCCTTTTCTGGGTGGCTCGTAGACCTTTGGGAAAGCTGCAGCGATCGGCGCGTTAGCGGCGGGCTCTCAATTGGAGATCGTCGTCGAGCGGTGTTTGCTTGTCGCTTTCGGAGGGTTTTCTGGAGTGGTATTTGTCAGATATAATGGATCTGATATAGCTTCCCACTTGTTGTTGCTCGTTGCGACCCACTCGTCTGCGATCAGGGTCTGGATGTGATCAGTGATCGATCGATGGATAGGCCTCTGGGGAAGCCATTGGGAGATGTCTCCTTGCTGGGGTGATCGGGAGTCATTGGTCTCGGTTGATGTGAGGAGAGTCTTTAATTCTGGTTCACAGTCAGAATCAGTCATGGAGGAGAATGAAGACGGAGTGATGGACGAGAAAGAAGCTGGTGAAGTGGAAGAAAGTCGATGTCACGGGGGATCACCTGGAAACGTGCCCGATCTCACCTCTACTCTGTTCCCTTCCCTGGTTTCTCTCCCCACGATCGAACAAGTATAATAACGTGTCAATCAAGGTCAATCAAGGAAACTGGCAGTCATCTGTAAACACCCGTTGGATGATCCTCACCGCACCTTGTTGGCTCATTCTTCCGAGGTGACAACTGTTATCGATCGTACTGTAAGGCATACATGCAGTCCAATACGTCCAGTGGCGGCTGTCATCTCATAATCTGCTTTGTGGCTTGTATGTGGGTGATAAGGTTGGGAAGATGTCAGTTCTCACAAGACGTCACTTGAACAGAGCTAATCAACTGGCTAGGTCACGATCATCCTTCTGATATTCAGTAGACAAACGGATTATTACCCTTCAAATCTATGAAGCACGCAGCATTCGTCATCAGACAACCACCACCAGCCCTCGACTGCCGATGAGAATATCCCATCCATACCAGGTCGGCACAAACTTTTCGCATCTCAATGATCCTGTCTCAACTGGGTACGGAGTGGATGTACAGACGCACGGAGAAAAACACCGGAATTGGCCAGTGGGAACTTGCTGGCTGAATTCCTCCAGGTATTGTCGCAACATACGCACCCGAGCTGGAAAACGAGACGGTGAACATCCATTCGTGGCTAATTTTCGACGGTGCTCTTAGTGCAGAAGCCTGGTTATAGACAACCGGAGCTCGCCAACTTCCGACGAGCCTACATACGACAAACGGCTTACGCGAGGATATAGCGAATGGTGACAGCTGCCTGGTAGCTAGCTATCCCGAGACGAGTGGGAGGTACAGTATACGGGCCCGCTCAAGTCGTCGCTAGCCGAGTTCAACACACAATTGCGTACGCCATTTCCAAGCGAGATGAGGTCTGACATAGTGGAGCTGTTGCCATAGCCATACACGGCTGTCTCATTAGGTATCCTGCTGGTCCATTACCCGAGAGAATGACAGGAAATGAGCGGATACACTACAAAGGTCCTCATGGTGGCGACTCAGCCCTACCAGCCCTACGCGCACCAAGCCGAAAGCCGTACCCTTTCCCGAAGCTTGGTAAGGCTTGAATGGGGCGGTCCACTTACTGTCCGGACAAAATGGATCTTACGGGCATGGAGGAGTATCGCAAGTTCGCTATTGATGGCTGCCTAGACGATAGGATGAGACTCACGGTGGAGGACTATCCCACAACAGACAGGATGTTTGAATACCCTCCAAGGTACTCGTTGGGACAGTATAAGAAGGCTTGATTGTCCGGACCATTCAATCATGCTGAGCACGGATCTCGTCGCGGCATCGACATCATGTCTTCCTTCAATGCCTCCAATGTCGACCTGACCACGGCGAACAAAGAAGACGTCCTTTGCTACTTCGCCATCGGCGAGAATGACTACAACGGCAATCTGGGGGCCCGCATCTCGTCCATTTTTGTCATTTTAATCACCTCGACCCTCTTTACCCTCTTCCCCGTGTTTGCCACGCGGACCCCCCGTCTCAAGATCCCCTACCAGGTCTATGTCTTCGCTCGATACTTTGGCTCCGGCGTGATTGTCGCCACGGCGTTCATCCATCTTCTAGACCCCGCCTACAAACGCATTGGACCAAAGACCTGCGTCGGCGTCTCAGGGCATTGGGGTGACTATTCATGGTGCGCTGCCATCGTGCTGGCCTCGATCACAACTATCTTCCTCCTGGACCTGGCGGCCGAAGTCTACGTCGAGCAGAAATACGGCGTGCAGCGCCATGAAGATGCTGCCGAGACGATCGTCTCCTCCCTCCATCGCCACGAAGACCTCTCCTCTGCCGCCGAAAAGGCCGTGCCATCCGAGCCCAAGCACCCGGACCTCCGCCTCGAAGACGCCTCGTCCGTGGCCTCCGAGCGCGCCTTCAAACAGCAGTTCGCAGCCTTCCTGATCCTCGAATTCGGCATCATCTTCCACTCGGTCATCATCGGGCTGAACCTGGGCGTCACCGGATCCGAGTTCACAACGCTCTACCCCGTGCTGGTCTTCCACCAGTCCTTCGAGGGGCTGGGTATCGGCGCTCGCATGTCCGCGCTGCACTTTGGCGAGCGGCGCTGGCTGCCGTGGGTGCTCTGTCTGGCCTACGGACTGACCACGCCCGTGTCTATCGCCATCGGGCTGGGCGTGCGCACGTCGTACAACCCGGGATCGAAGACGGCGCTCATCGTGCAGGGCGTGTTGAACGCGATCTCGGCGGGAATCTTAATCTACAGTGCGTTGGTTGAACTGCTGGCGCGGGACTTTTTGTTTGATCCGGACCGGACGAAGCGCCGGTCGCAGCTGGTCGTGATGGTGGGCTATACGTTGCTGGGAGCGGGTATCATGGCGTTGATTGGGAAGTGGGCGTAGATGGAGAGGCGATCTACCACTACGTCTGGATGGGATACAGCTGTAACAACGCATGTACAGTTGAACTAGACGAATACTTTAAATACATACATCCATGGATAGATGCATACCCACCGAAATTACCACTAGTCAGCCCTATTGTAATTAATTGGTCCATGTGCCCTGCAGCCTGCATAACCGGAGCATATTCCCTCCTCCCTCACTTCCTTATGAACCTCCACCGCCATGGCCTTCTCCCACCTACTCTTCAGACTGGACGACGCCAGCAACTCCTAGACCATGAGACTCCCTACAATCTACGCCCACCGCAGCGGAGGGCTCGCCGTCACCGACGCCCTCGACACGATAGAGCAGATCTACAAAGAATCCAAGGTCATCATCTTCGGCTGCCTAGCGTCGTGGACGATCTACCATCTCCGACTTGGCGTCGTCGGCCTCATCCTCCTGCTGGCCGTCTGTCGAACGTACTACGAGCTGTCCCTGCGACGGGTGGAGCGAGCCATCCGCGACGAAACCCGCCGCTACCACGCAAAACACATCCTCCACCGCGGCGAGAGCGTGGAATGGATGAACGGCATCCTCGTCCGCCTCTGGCACCTCTACCAGCAGCGGATATGTGATCAGATCGTGCAGTATGTCAACCGGGGGCTGGCCGGACGCCCCGACACCGGGGAACCCCCCGCTCAGAAAGTTGTGATCCAGTCCCTAGCACTGGTTGAGCATCCCCTCCGCATCCTCCACATCCACACCTACACCCGGCCGGAGTCGGGCAACTTCGTGATAGAGGCAACCTTCCGCGTGGACCTCTCGCCGCCGCCAGAGCACCACCGCCTGCACCTGCGCACGCGCGAGCCGCTCGTCGACCTCGTCATCGTCCACGACAAACAGCAGGACCGTCGCCAGCATGACCTCGCGGTGCAGGTGCGGCAGTTCACGGGGACGGCGCTGGTGCGCCTGGAGATCGATTTCCAGGGCGACGAGCCGCAGCTCCTTCAGCCGCAGATCGAGCTGCAAGGCCAGCCCCAGATTGACTGTACGTACCGCAGCGTCAGCCAGCACCACTTTCCGTTCCATTTTGCGCACCATATCGACTGGCGGAAGGTGGTCGAGGTGCAGATTCGCGAGGGCTTGGGATGGGCCTTCCACCGGCCGCTGCCGCTGCTCCACCTGGTGGGAGGGAAACTGCTGATCCGGATGGTGACGTGGTGGTGGATGCTAAAGCGAGCTTGTCATGATTAGCGGTAAGATATGACGATTCAATAGTATCCAGTTTGACAGGACGTACAAAGTATGAAGTATGGTTGGGTGCTGGTATAGGGCCAGGAGTGGTTCTGTGGATCAGCACATTATACTCCGTAGGGCTGACTAGCGGGAGAAACAGTGTTGCCTAAGACACTGTTTGCTTCTGTCTGCTGAATGCGTATTTCAATGTATGAAGTATGGTCACAGCATCTGCCGGTATAGCCAGCATCCCACTCCTTGCGCCTAATATCGAGGGTGTAGGGCTGTTTTGCATGGGTAGGGTTCTGCCAGGCTATGGGTGACTGATCGTAGGTGGTACACATTATCAGAGCACTGTATATCAGAACTGAACAGTGCCACCAGGAGCAGAGTACCTTATTTTTCACTGATAAAGGCCCTTTCATACGCACCTCAAACAGAAGGACATGTCTATACCTCTCATGTTGACACAGCCGGCTAATTACACAGAATCCAAAGGTCGCACTGCTTCATCATAGGTATCAAATCTGCCGGATTGGTCATCAGATGAAGATATCCTCTGCTAAATCTATCCAACCTGACAGATGCTTTGATTCTGCAATCAGCAATCGACGATCGTCCTCGTGGCATGCTTCCCCGCTGGTGAAGTGGTGACGATTAATCTATTCTCAACGCCGAACCCGCCCGTGCATGCAACACCCTGAATGACGAACCTCTTACCTTGGAAATCATCGCCATGCGTTCCCCTCATCAATATCAACTATGCAGCAACATGGCGTCCAGTCGGTTTGATCTTCACCCCGGTCCGCTTAATCTTCGGAACCCCTTTTTGAAGGTCGGTTAAAAGCCGTGAGTGACGATCACTATGAATATCCACCTCGGCCCACCCCGTCGACTCTTGAACAGCTCCGTCACCAGCTTCTTTCACTGCGCTGCGATCATATCAGAGAAACATTTGCAATGCGAGCTTTCTGGTATCTGGCCACGGGGATTTCCCCCGCGCTGGCAGCGAGTAGCGGCCAGTTCAACGTCTTGGCCCTGAACGTCGCCGGTCTGCCCGCGATTCTCAACTCGAACGAGGTCCCAGGCGATAAAGCAACCAATTCTGAGGAGATCGGAGCCAAGTTCGCGCAGTATGGCTACGACGTAATCCATGTTCAGGAGGTAAGATATTCCCCCAGGCAGCATCTCGCAGCATCTAACGCCAGCAGGACTTCAACTACCACGCGTACATCTACAAAACCGACAACCATCCCTATCGCACGGCCACCTCCGGCGGCGCAGGCATCGGGTCTGGTCTGAACACCCTCGCCAATTACCCCTGGGTCGACTTTGAGCGCGTCAAATGGGCCACCTGCTCCGACGCCTCTGGCGCGGATTGCTTGACCCCCAAGGGCTTCACGGCTATGCGTGTACGCTTCGACGAGGGGTTCTATGTTGATTTCTACAATCTG
Source organism: Aspergillus aff. floccosus IMV 01167 (assembly GCA_001931935.1). Taxonomy (NCBI): domain Eukaryota; kingdom Fungi; phylum Ascomycota; class Eurotiomycetes; order Eurotiales; family Aspergillaceae; genus Aspergillus; species Aspergillus aff. floccosus IMV 01167. The sequence continues at coordinate 213,620 of MSJE01000005.1, forward strand.
CATGCTGATGCGGGGTGAGCATTCATACATCTGTCGACGAACAGGCCTCCACTAACGGGAGCAGCTCCGAGGAAAAGGATGTCTCCGCCCGCAGTGCCAACCTCCAGCAGCTGGCCGATTACATCGCCACCAACTCGGCTGGCAACCCCGTGATGGTGTTTGGAGACACAAACGCCCGCTACACGTCTGCCGGCGAGAACATCCGCGTGTTTGAGACGCAGGAGGGTATGAGCAACCCGTGGGTCGAGCTGGTGCTGAACGGCGTGGAGCCGGTCCAGGGCACCGCCCCGCGCCTGTGCGAGAACCCCACGACGAACCGGACGTGCGAGACGGTCGATAAGATCTTGTATGTCTGCCCTCTACTATGTAAAATAACATGTCTAACAAGCACAGCTACCGCGGCAGTCGCGCCGTCGACCTCAAGGCCGTCTACTGGAACTACGAGGATACCAAGTTCCTCTCCAGCAACGGCACCATCCTGTCGGACCACAACCCCATTAGCAGCAACATCACCTGGACGCGGTCCTCGTCGCTGCGACAGAGTGATCTGTTCGGCGGTCCACACGGGTATGTCTCCCCTTCCCAGGACACACCACCCAACCAACGTACTAACCACCGCAGAACCTGGTTCAACGATCTCCCTGCCGTCCCGGAAACCTCCACCGGCCGCAACAAGCCCAGCCGGATCTCCCTCCGCGGCGCCGAACGTCTCGACAGCGTCGGTCTGGTCCTGACGTCCGGGACTACCTACTTCCACGGCGGCACGGGCGGCGACGTGCACGAGCTGGGCCTCGCGGACGACGAGTTCTGGACGCAGGCGCGGCTCTGCCAGGGGCAGAAGAACGACCACACGCGCATCTTTTATATCCTGGCAACGACTAGCAAAGGCAACACTGTCAGTGCAGGGACAGCGACTGATGACTGCCAGGACTTTGCGGCGGATGAGGGCTGGCAGATTGTTGGGTTTTATGGACGGGATGGGGATGAGGTGGATCAGTTGGGATTTGTTTATGCGCCGCAGGCGTGAGCAACTTATCTGGATATGATTCCTGTCTTGTCTTGACTTGACAGCCATATGATGGTACCAATATCAATAATAACCTCTGTCTCTGAACACAGACAGTCGTACTGCGTCATCAGCTCCTCTGCTATTGAAGCCCGCCCGTGTATTGCTTCTCTGGACCCCGCAGTCTAGGTCTCTGCATAGAGCTCCGGTCAGAGTCTGATCATTATCACGTAGTATGACATACCAGAAGACCACATGACAGTCACCAATCGCCGTTGGCTTCTTCAGCATGCAATCAACACTCTACCCGTCGTGATCAGGAGACACGGCTCATACCCTGCCATAACCACAGCCCTCTATACCTCCTGTCTTGCTTCCATCTTCCACCAAGGTATACTGAGGTCTCAGCATCCGACAGTCAAATCTATCCCAGTCCCCTCGACCCACCACCTCGATATAGCACGGAACGTCACGAACATGTCCGCTCTCATTCCAGAAATTTCGGATCAGGGGCCGTGCTAGAACAGGCGATGAGCGGCCCAAACAGGAAACGCACAGACGAGATGATCATCGCTTCCAGCCGTCCCTCAGGGCAAGGAGCCGTTTCCGCCCCAGATTCAGGAACGAGCCGGCCACGCTTGTGGCTGCGATCTGCGCTGCAAGCTGGACGTTTCCTGGACGTTTACTCCAATGGCGGCTGGGGAATGGAGTAATTCGACTACATTTCGTGTATGTCGCTGTCGCTCTTTGACTGAGCTCGTGTAGTGGGAGATGTCGAGTCAGGGTGATTTGCGTGAAACGCGGATGTTTTCCGTAGTGGGTTCTTGTGGACTCGTATCGCCATGAGCTGTTTCAGAAACACTCTATCTTGGATAGAGAGTGCGTCAGATCGGATAGCTTCAGATCGTCAGGTAGAAGATCATTTCCCGTCTGTCCACGGTGACGGGTCCATACTGGTGAATTTATAGATCGTGCCATGGCGAAGATGTATAAATACCACCATCCACCATCAACAGCAAGCCATCAACCAGCAGCCAACACTACAAGCCCACAGACAATAAGAACAACACTACAAGCAACAACTACAATCGCAACCTCAAGATGAAGCTCTCCGTCGCCCTCAGCCTCCTCCCCATGGCCCTCGGCTCCGTCATCTTCCATCCGCGCCAGTCGAGTGATCGCGGCAACTACACCGTCGCTGGACTCGGCGAGCGCAAGGCCGCAGTGTTGGCCGCCGGCGGCAACACCATGGACATGGCCATTGCCATGCTGGAGACGTACGCCCTGCCTTTGGCCCTTGGTTGAGCGCATCCACTGACGATATCCAGCGATACCATGACCACCGACTACACCTACGGTGCGCCGGCTCAGCATCAGAATGGAACCACTACTGACAGCAAGCAGGCGACGGCAAAAGCGGCGACGCCACCAACTTTGGCATCTTCAAGCAGAACTGGATGATGCTGCGCTTGTCTGCGTCTGAGTTTATGGGCAAGACAGCCGAGCAGGTTGACGAAGGTGCTATCTTGAAGTACGTCGTCCCGGACATAAAAACGACAGCTGTACTGACTACAGCAGCACCGATCTCGAGAAAGACATCCAGGCCCGCCATGACAGCGAGGAGCACTATGGCTTCGACACCTGGTGCGCTGGCCACCGCAACGGCGCGTCTGGGCTGTCGAACCCCGACACCTCTGATATTGCTGGTGCGCCACCTAGCTCCAATTCCCAAAAGTGCATGGTACTGACTCGAACAGGCTACAAGAGCGCAATCCAATGGATCCAGCAGCAGATCGAGAGCGACGAGGCGTACCAGAAGGATGACACCCGGTTCTGGGTGCAGGTGCAGGCTATCTAAGCATCTCTCATCTGATCCTCATTCTCATCCTCATCCGGATGTTGTATCATTCTACCTTACATTCTATCATTCGTCCATGGACAGGGACTGGATCCCCAGCCACTCCTTAGCTTTACTTAGAACAATGCGCATTGTTATTTATCATTATACATTCCCCATACTATACACCGTATAACATCCATTATAGATCATAGGTTCCCAGTAACCCCCGGCTCAACCCCTTCCAACACCTCCACAATCTCTCCCCACACTCTCCTCTGCATCCTCGCACCCTCCTCACTCCTCACAAACGCCGACACCGCATCCGGCGCCACAACCCCATTCTCCATATACTCCCCATGACTCTCATCCCCCGCAGCAGCGCCCGCAACAAGCGTACGGCTCCCCTCCTCCGTCGACCGCGCCAGCAGCATCTTCATCACCTTAATCCCGACACCCGGCGCATCGCGCGCCAGCTGCGAATGACAGAACCCGGGGTTGAGCATATTCACCACAACCGCATCGTCGCGCAAGCGGGCCACCATCTCGCGGATCGCCAGGACAGCCAACAACTTGCTCACGGGGTACCGGCCGTTCATATCGGCCGTCTCCTCGTTGGAGAGTACATCCAGCAGTCTCGTCCCCTCAGGACACTCAGGCAGCACAGCCCACCCATGCACCTCGCTCACAACGATGGAGAGGCGCGGTTTGGGCGCACGGGGGTGTGCCCGCGCAGACGCGCGCAGCGTCGGGAGCAACAGCATCCCTAGCAGGATAGTGCTGAGTACATTCACAGTGAGGGTGCGCTCGTACCCCTCCGCAGTGTCGAAGACGTTCGTCGCGATCGCCGCGTTCGCTACCACGGCGTCGAGTCTGCAGAGCTGCTGGGCCGCGCGCCGCGCGAAGGCTTGCACGGAGCTGAAGGAGGATAGGTCGAGTGGCCAGACCTCGCAGACGCCGGTGCGTCCGGTCGAGGCTTCGATGGAGGTGCGCGCGGCTTCGCCGGCGGCAACGTTGCGCACGGCGAGGATGAGCTTCTCTGCGCCGAGGCGCGCCATGTGCCGGGCGGCTTCGAGGCCGAGACCGACGTTGGAGCCGGTTATGATTATTGTTTGGCCTGCGAAGGGGGATGCATCGTCTGGGAGGGCGGGGTGGACGAGGAACTGGTTGTAGAGGAAGCGGAGGTAGGTGTTCATCTTGACTCTTTTTTGAGTGGTTGGATGTGTATGTAGATGTTTATGTGGTTTGTGTGGAGAATGGAGCGTGGTGGTTGTTATATACGTTGTGTGTGTGTGCGTGTGTGTGTGTGTGTGTGTGTGCTCGTCATAGTTCGGAGTTAGCGGGTTTAGATTGTCGGACATATTGTTGTGTTATCGCCATAACCTTCTAAGTGGAGTTAAGCATAGAATCCGTACAATTTCTTGAACACGAGGATATCTCATTAAGAACTACCAAACAAAATGTCACTACGCCAGACGCCAACCATACAGGCCTGTCCAAGGCAAACGTACAAGCAACCAACACTATATATATACATATACAACCAACCATCCCGATCAACCACCATACACTAACCAAGTCACCGCCGCCACCCACCCGCTGATGAACAGAATCGTCAGGATCGACGCTCCGGCCCGGTCAGCCGTCGTGATGGGTGCCGGCTCGCTGGGAGGCGGCTGTCCTGTCCCCGTGCCTGCGGTCGGGTTACTCTCACTCTTTCCACCAGTATCTGCCGTCAGCGGCGCCGTATCCCCCTTCTTGAACTTGATCATGTTGGAGGAAAACACGCTCAGCGCGCTCATGTCCGTCTCGAGCGAGCTGGTGCCGTCATACGTGGCCTGGTACCAGCGCCGACCGCACTCCGACTTCTGGCTCCCGCCAGAGCACTGTTTGGCGGCGGCTTGCGCAGACGCCTGGATCTTGGGGAGGATCTCGCCCGCAGTGTAGGGCACGATGGTGGTCATGAAGGTCAGCCATGACGAGAGGAAACCCTTGAAGCAGTCCTGGTTGCGGTCGCACATCATGTTCGGCTCGCACGAGATCTCAGACATGACGTTGCCGCCGAACTGCTTGGGGAAGAACTGCGAAAAGGTCGTCTGCAGCAGGCCGTCGATGCCTTTTTTCCATTTCGGGTCTCCGTTGGTCTGTTGGTCAGTGACGTCCGTGCGAAGGATACTGGTGGAGACATACCAAATTGTACATGTAGGCAGCACCACTGAGATACATGCCGTAGTTGTAGGTCCACTGGAGGTCGCCGTGGGCCTTGCAATTGGAATCGGTGGTGGTGGTGTCCGCGATAGTCCAGTCATTGGTGCGCAGCAAAGGGGTCGTCGCACTCCAGTCCCAGATCTTCTCGGCCCAGTCGGTATAGGTGTTGTTGTTGGTGTAGCGACCAAGCCGCGCCGCCAGCTGGAACAGCCCGCCGTTGGAGACAGAATTCTTGGTGGTGTAGCCGGCCTGGTAGGGCCAGATCTGCCATCGCAGCCCGCCCTCGCAGCTGGTCTTGTCCCAGCGGGGCACCTGCGTGTTGAAGACGCCCTGCGCCAGGGAGAGCCACGATGGCTGGCCATCCTGCTCGGGGAAGTTCAGTTCCGCCGCTGTCATCGCGGCAAGACCCCAGAATACTTGATCGTCATTGCCCTTCGACCGTTAGAGATGGACGGATTGGACGGGTGTATGTGAACGCACTAGCCACTGGCTGTAGTTGGTGGGGAAGTAGTCGTTGGAGCCTTTCTGCCACAGCATACCCTGCGTGGTGACGTCGTTGTAGGAGGTATCGCCGGTCCAGTACCAGTACTGGATGAGGGTCATGAACATGGCACCACCCTCCCACCAGGTGTCGGGGAGTTTGCCAGGGATTTGACCAGACTCGTTGCCGTGATACTGGCTCATCATATTGAAGGCGGTGGTCGCGGCGGCGGTCTTGATGGATTCTAGGGAGATAGATGGTTAGAGGCGCTCTGCGACCGCGTCAATGCCAGGAGGACCGCTTACGCTCATCATCAATGTTAAGTTCGAGGCCCCAAACCGGCGCATGGCCGGCCAGGCAGACGGACAGAAGGAGAGACCACAGCCGGTTAAGCTGCATGATGGATTAAGGGGAGTTCAAGGATAAGAAAGAGAGCGGCATTGAGCGCAAATCGATGGACAGTGGAAAGAGGAAAAGGCGCAGGGAGAAAGGAGAAGTCGTTGTGATGTGTAGAATGCGGAAATGGAGGTTGGACGGAAGGGGAGGACTGGTATGTGAGGGACAGGAAGAATGATGCGGGAATAAGAAATGAAAGGCAGTAAGCAGAGAGAAAACGAGAAGAGGAGAAGCGAAGAAGAAGAAGACGATCTTTCTTTCTCAGGAGGATGGTTCATTGGTACCTGGGATGCTGCTGATCTTCATGAGGCCGTCGGTACCTCCAATGCGCCGCCTTGGATCGTCTCGTTGACGAATGTTCTGCGCACTGATCGTCATGGGGATAATATTGCGGCGCATTCTTTCTTTTTGACACACACTAATTCTGCCTCGCGATCACGCATATCTTCAGGGACTGACGGGATTCAGGGCCTTGTCAGGTACGCGCAAGAGACCCTCTTTTTTGGTGGAGGCCCGTGTCCATGTGGGGGGATCATCCTGTTGGAGTCATTGTTGGGCGGGAGGGATGATAGAGAAAGGAGAGTAGTTTCCATGTGATTGAGAGAGGGAGAGCAAAGGGTAGAGTGTAGAGAGAAGTGAGAGGAGAAGATAGAAGGAGAAGTAAGAGAAGAGAAAGAAGGAGACTAGAGGGAGACGCGGTGATGCTGTAGGGCAGAGCTAAGAGGTCACGGTCCTTGGCGCAGTGCTTAATTCAGGGTCAATAAACCATTGTTTACTTAGTATTGTTCCATTGTGATGACCATATTATGTCTGACCCATACATTGTGGGTGCATGTCTTCAATATACACACCCCTTCAACCTGATACTGCTTGTTGTCGTCCATACATGAGATAATCTACTTGAAGCCGAAAACGACCACATCGACACCTCAGGCATCATCCTGTACAATTATCTTGCAACTGATCAATCCATAGCAATCCATAGAATTCGTCATGCTTTTCATCGCAGTCTATAGCTCATATTACTCTCCTATCCAATCAATCCTTACATCCGCTCGCGGCGACGAGGAGCCGCCCGGATAATATTGTCCACCCGCAGCAGAAGCTGTCAACCGTCAGTAAAGAAAGTCGATTCCCGTCCAACAAGGAAGAACTTACCTCAGCAGCCTCAGAGGCCGACGACACCACCGCCTTCTTCAATTTGTAGCTCTCCACCACTCCCAGCTCGCGCATGTCGGCGATTCCGCCGCCCGGCGTCAACAGATCCAGACCCGAGCTGGTCATGCCGTTGTTGATGGCCTGGCGCAGCCGGGTAACCAGGTCGCTGGAGTCCAGACCGGCATTGTCCGCCAAAATCGTCGGGAGCTGTCGCAGAGCCAGGGCGAACGAGTCCACCGCCAACTGCTTCTTTCCCGTCGTGTTCTGCGCCGCCTGTTCCACAGCCTTGGACATGACCATCTCGGCACATCCACCACCCAGCGTCACCCGGGGGTCCTTGACCGTCTGCGAGAGCACCGCCAGCGCGTCGTGCAGCGACCGCTCCGCCTCGTCGAGCAGCTGCTCCGTGGCACCTCGCAGCACGATCGTGCAGGCCTGGCCGGCGGCCACGCCCGAGAACTTGATCAGCGTATCCTCGCCGATGATCACCTCCTCGATCACGTCACAGTGGCCCAGCTTCACCTGCTCCGGGTGGTCAAAGGTCGAGGCGATCTCGCCGCCGGTGACCAGCGCCAGCCGCTCGACGCCGTCAAAGTCGGCGTGCTCGATGGACATGATGCCGGCCTCGGTGAAGAGCTGCTCGGGCCAGTTGTAGATCAGTTGCCGGTTGACAAAGCAGTTGATGCCGTGGGCCTTGATGCGCTCGACCTTGGCCTTCATCTTCTCGCGCTCGGCCTTCTCCAGGTCGGCCAGCTTGCCCGTCGACTCGACCTTGACGCGGGCGCCGAAAATCTTGACCTTGTCGGTGTCCATGGCCGTGTTGGCCACCAGGATCTTGGCGTTCTCCAGCCGCTTGGGCTGGTTGACGCCGATCTTCTTGTCGAGGATGAAGCCCTCGTCGAGGTAGGAGTCGCTGAGCTTGCCGCCGGCCTTCTTGATGATCTGGATGTGGCTGAGATCGGTGGATCCGCGGAGACGCAGGACGGCATCGCAGGCGAGTGTGGCGAAGTGGTCACGGTCCTGGGCGAGCACCTTGGAGCTGAGCGTGGTGCGGGCGATGGAGTGGAGGTCCTTACGGAAGGCCTCCATGTCGGTGGTGCGGTCGACGGCAACCTTCTCGAGGGCATCCAGAGCGGCCCGGCTGGCTATCCGGTATCCGTCGATGATGGTCTGGGGATGGATCTTGCGGTTGACCAGCTTCTCGGCCTCGCGGAGGAGCTCGGCAGCCAACACGGTGACGGACGTTGTTCCATCACCGACCTCATCATCCTGCACCTTGGAAATGTTCACCAGGACCTTGGCGGCGGCATTATCGAGGGCAATGGCCTTGAGGATCGTAGCACCGTCGTTCGTCACGAGGATTTCGCCGGTCGAGCTGGGGAGCTAACATCAGTTTCCGTCGTGGGGATGCCCCGCAGGCAATTGCATTGTGTTCGTTGGGGGACGTACGCCGACTGCAGGATCTTGTCCATACCCTTAGGACCAAGAGTACTCTTCACCAAGTCACCGACAGCGATGGCTCCGACAAACGCGGAGAGACGGGCGTTTTCTCCTTTCTCCTCGACGACATCGTCGGCAAAGATCTGAGTGGGGTTGGCGAAGGACGCCTGCAGGGGTTAGCGAGGGTTCTGAGAGAGAATAGAGTGACGTACCATTGTGAAATCAGTAAGAAAGGCTACCGGAGAGGATGGGGCAGCTCAGGGGAAGTGAGGAAGATGAAGCGGAGAGCGGACGGAGGGGGACAGACAATAATGAAGATTCGCAGCGGGACAAAAAGTTGGCCATGTGGTCCGAGCTCCAGACCGCCTTCACCTCTCTACCTGGATACACTCCCTCTTCTACATTCATTCGACTCTGACTGCGCTGCGTCTTGGAACTATCTTGTATATTCTTTATCTGTATATTTTTTTCAGAATGCCAGAAGACCCCGCCTCGAATAAACGTCCCATTGACGCCGTCGACGAGAACGGTGCGTTACTATCCCAACCACCGTAGCATCCACCAGACGCAGAGACCAACTGACAGAGACAGATGACTCCTCCGACGATGACTTTGGTCCTGCGCTTCCCTCGGCCGATGCGCCCAAGAAGAAACGTCGCAAGCTCCCCTTTGAGAAGGTCTACGTGAATGCCCTCCCGGCCTCCCCGCGATACTCCAAGTCCCTCATGCACAAGGACCAATTGGCCTTTACGACAATCACCCCGCACACCGATTTCCTCATTACCGCGTCGATTGACGGCTTCGTCAAGTTCTGGAAGAAGATGGCGGTGGGCGTCGAGTTCGTCAAGGAGTTCCGCGCGCACAGTGGCGAAGTGCGCAGCGTCAGCGTCAGCGCCGACGGCCGCAGTTTCGCGACGACAGGGACCGACAAGACGGTCAAGATCTTCGACGTCATTACCTTTGGTACGTCGTCCATGATAAATGATTCCGCCTTCGTATTTAGTGCCGGCTAACAGTCTAGACCTTCTCTCCATGCTCACCCTCGACTTCAACCCGCGCTGCGTTTGCTGGGTGCACCGGCGCGGCGCCTCCCTCCCCCTTCTGGCCGTCACCGACGACGACACCAGCACGATCCGGGTCTACGACGGACGCGGCGAAAACCCTGACCCCCTCCACACGGTCAAAACCATCCACCGCAGCCCCGTGGCCGCGATCGCCTTCAACGACGCCTACGACTGCGTGATCTCGGCCGACGACAGCGGCATGGTCGAGTACTGGCGCGCAGGCGACGGCTCGTTCGAAAAGCCCGACAACGTGTTTGCGCTCAAGTCGTCGACGAACCTGTTCGAGTTCAAAAAGGCCAAATCGACGCCAACGTCACTCACCATCTCGCCGTCCGGCGAGCAATTCGCCGCCTTCTCCTTCCCCGACCGACAAGTGCGCGTGTTCGACTTTGCGACGGGCAAGCTGACGCGCAAATACGACGAGTCACTGTCCACGCTGACGGACATGCAGCAGGCGGGCACGGCGCTCTACACGCTGGACGAGGTGGAGTTCGGACGGCGGCTGGCGGTGGAGCGCGAGCTGGAGTCGCCGGCGACGAAGCCCAAGATCAACGTCATCTTCGACGAGTCCGGGCACTTCTTGCTGTACGGCTCGCTGTACGGCATCAAGTGCATCAACACGTACACGAACCGGGTGGTGCGGGTGTACGCGCGCGACGAGCCGTTCCGCGCGCTGCACCTGGCGCTGTACCAGGGCCAGCCGCAGAAGAAGGGCGTGGTGACGGTGTCGATGGCGGCCAGCGCCAACCCGCTGCTGCAGGAGGCCGAGGAGCGTGACCCGATCTTGGTGAGCACGGGGTTCGCCAAGCTGCGCTTCTACCTGTTCACCAACGAGACGGAGGTGTCGAAGGCGTCGCGTGACGTGCACAACGAGCGGCCGACGCAGGAGCAGAACGCGCGGGACGCGGCGGCCGCGGCGGCGCAGAAATCCCGCGACCTGGGCTCGTCGGCGGTCCTGCACACCACTCTGGGCGACATTCATCTGCGGCTGTTCCCGTCGGCGGCGCCCAAAGCCGTCGAGAACTTTGTCACGCACGCGCGCAACGGCTACTACAACAACACCATCTTCCACCGGGTGATCCGCAAGTTCATGATCCAGGGCGGGGACCCGCTGGGTGACGGCACGGGCGGCGAGTCGATCTGGGGCGGCGAGTTCGAGGACGAGTTCTCGACGCTGAAGCACGACAAGCCGTACACGCTGTCGATGGCGAACGCGGGGCCGAACACCAACGGCAGCCAGTTCTTCATCACGACGGAGAAGACGCCGTGGCTGGACGGGAAGCACACGATCTTTGGGCGGGCGGTGCAAGGGCTGGACGTGGTGCACAAGATCGAGAACACCAAGACGTTCAAGGAGAAGCCGGAGCAGGACATTAAGATTGTGAGCATTAGTGTTTCTTAGCTACATTCTGTACTGTAGATTAATGAAAGATGGAACATGACCCATTATCTTGTACAAGCTCAGTCATGTAGATATCCAAACATCCGTCATCGAAACCATCAACGCCGATATGCAAGAAAAAAAAAAAAAAGACACGATCATTCATGACGATGCCGTCATAAATCGCAAGCTTCCATAGAACACCCCTTGGAGATCATCTCACCTCGCGAATCTCCAGATCATCCCCCCCTTGCGTCGGCGGGGTCTTCTGCAGGCGGGACGCACTCGGGCTGGGCCGCACCTTGGGCACGACAACATCAGTGCGGGAACTACTCCCCAAGGAGTCGTCGGCGGGGACACTGAGGGTGTTATTGGCGCGGGGGAACAGCATGCCGCTGTTGTTGGCGCTGCCGCTGGCGCCGTGATAGAGACCGGGGTATTTGGCGTCATGGCGACGTTTGAGCCAGACGCCGAGGACGGTGAGAAGGGCGAAGCCGATGATCAGGACGATGACCATGACGACCCATTGGTAGTGGCCGGACCACCTGCCTCGATTAGCTATTCGATCTCTGGGGATTGTATGAAGGGAGAATGAGGTTACCAGGATGGAGGGGCCGGGGAGTTATTGTGCGCCTTGGCAGTGGCTGTGGAGGCAGCGTTGGTGTTGGTGTTGGCATTGGCGTTGGCGTTGTTGTTACTGTTGTCGGTATTGTCGGTGCTCTGGAGATTTCCCCCGGAAGCACAAAAATCGGAGAACCATTTCTGCAGCGTCGTGCGATCGGAGGCGTCGGTGCAGACGTCGTTGCAGGTGCCGTCCGGGGAGGTTTTGAGTTGGACGAGCAGGTTGGACTGGCAGAAACAGGTGACGTAGGTTGATCGGCCGGTCGCGGGGGCGGTCGGCGGGATACACAGCGATTGCGCCGAGTTCAGCGCCGAACAGGAGAGCGCACACTGAGGGAAGGTGTCGGAGGCAGCGGTGGGCACGAGAGTGGTGGCATCGTCGGCGTGGACGAGAAGGAGGAGGCCGAGGAGGGCCAGGAGGGCCAGCGGAAGAGGCCGGAGAGAAAGCATTCTGGGATATCAGTCGAACTAGAACATGGTAGCGAGTGACTAGAGATAGTAGAAGAGAGAAGGGAGAAGAGAGTGTGGAGAGGAAGAAGATAGGGGAGAAAGAGAGGGCGAGAGAGAGCGAGAGAGTAAGATGCGGAAGAGATGAAAGGGTCTGCAGGGTCCAGAACAGCTAATCACCTGCGCTGGCTAAATTAATCACAATTTAGTAGGATTAGTCCGGGGTCATTCACAAGGATAAGAAGAATAATAATAATAATAAATAATGAATACTACCTCATCTTACTACGAGGGACTTTCTATTATTTTTCTAGTATCTCCGCATGCATCAGTGTAACGGCTAGAAGGATGCTTTTCCTGATCGTCCGCATCAAGGTTCTCTACTTCGACCTTAACTCTACCTCTACAGAGTCTACACCCTATGAACAGCATCCTCCTCCTTCACATATGTACTCTCCTTGACAACCACAAAAACAAAGAATAGATAAGCTCGACGATCAGGCACATAGATACTTCATCCAGCAGACAGTGCGGAAAGGATCCACGGATCGTCATCGTTCCAGAATCGGATGTGACAATCGTCGCCCTCACGCCGGAAACGGAAGTCTTTAGGAACGCCCGAATGCGCCTCCCACCAAACCATTGCAACTATGCTCGTCCATCTGCTCTATCATCCCGTATTGTCGCTCCGTTGGACTTATCCACTCTATCCCTCACCGGGGAGATGACAGAAGATGTCCCGATCAGGATCGACTCGACCCCCATCATCCCATCCGGACAACACAACAAAAGAAACGTGCATTCCATGTCAACTTCACACCACTGACTTCACCTGCACAGCCAGCGGCGACTTCACCCACACTGCATATATGTCTCCTGCTCCTCCCACGCGCCCCCGTCCGCTCCCGCTGGCAGTGACAGATCAAAATCGTACAACAGACGCCCCACGATCAACGCCATCTCCATCTTGGCCAGGTTATGTCCGAGACAAGTCCCGAGGCCCATGCAGAAACGTCTGGGTCGCATCTGTCCGGTCGTGCTGGTATCGCGTTCCCACGGGTTGCAGCCAACGCTCGAGCGCAAACTCCGTGGGGTCTGTAATCTTGGCGGACGCATTCGCCGCGCTTTGCATGTAGGAGACCTCCGTCTATAATATCATCAGTATCTAGTCTGTATCCTTCGGGGAAAACTCACCCCTTCGGGAAAGGAAGGGCCTCAGATTATCGCTCCCCCGGATGGCACGCGGCGCGTCAAGCCCAATGGCACCAGAGAGGTCAAGCGAATGCCTTCTCTTTAATCGCCGCGTTGAGGACGCGGAGCTGCGTCAGTAAGCGGGAGTCGATCTCATCGACGTGCGAAACCCCCCCCCCCCCTGGGTTTCCTTTGTAACACGGTCCAGCGCCTGCGGGTCGTGAAGCAGAGGATACACGATGCCCGTGATGGCTGTCTGCAGCATATGGCTCCGGTCTAAACTGGACACTCGACACAAAATCCGCCGAAAACCAGGTCCCCACTGGGATCGGAGATGGAATCTGCGTGCAGGCGTTCGTGGAACCCAAAGGCTTGCCCACTGTGACTTCGTTGGTGTTGTGTGAGTGTCCTGCAAGAATTTAATCTCAACACTCCCGACTTGTATTGTGTAGTCCTTCCAACTCAGTAGCGGGGTAATCGGATTCACGGCCGATGAGTCCGTCTTCTCGAATCGACTCTTGCAGAGTCTGCCGCGATATGCACCTGGGGTATCTGGAGAAGTGATCTTGGGCTTTGGTGCGGCGCAGCTGGAGGAAGTCTTTGGTGGTGGTAATCTTCGTGGCGTCAGAGAGGCGTATCTCGTTGGGATCAAGGATGTCTGGATCCTGACGTTGGCGTTCTGTGGAGCTGCGTTTGTAGTGGCTTGTATCGGTCCTCGGGTGTCAACCTTAGGGAGGGCGGGCATTGCAGGTAGACAACAGAAGGATGAAGAGGGGGGAAAGGAGTCTGCCTAAAGTAGTTGATGCGTAAGAGATGGTTTGAGATTCACTGGAGGTGGACTCTTTGTGTTACTGCGGAGACTGTTTTATATTCATTCTCTTTCACTTCCACTCTTCCACCACCACGCTCTCTACACAACATACCGCTTTCATTCCACGATATCTTCCTTCATCCTACTCCAACATGGCTAGAACCAAGGCCCCTTCAAAGGTGTCTGCGGACAGCCAACTTCAGAGCGACCTGACCACACGCAGCAAACACAGCTACAGTAACAAACATCTCCCTGGCGCCTCTCCCCCAGACCACGCATGCCAAGGAGGCAAAATCCTGCGAATCGCAGACAGTATGCAAGATACCCCATGCCAAAACTCCTAATGCTGATCCTCATAGAAGGAGGCAAAGAGACAAGAAAGAAAACGACCGAGGAGAAGAAACCCAAATTTCTCATCAAACGCCGAGCCTTCAGTCGTGTCGTTCGTGAGATAGCCAGTGAAGTCAGCATTTCTGGTCAGGTTCGCTTCCAGCCAGATGCAATTGAGGCCCTACAGACCGTGGCGGAAGAGATGCTGGTCACTGAATTCAATTGTATGATCCCTTGCTAAATACCAGGGGAAGTTGCTAACTGCGTCTGTTAGTGGCCCGTCTTACTACTGCACACACCAAACGCCGAACGCTTAAGAAGAAGGATATGAAGTTTGTACAGAAGATCAGGAGCATCTTGGATGGGAGTGAGATGTCGCCTGCTAAGGATGTCGAAGACGATTAAGTGTTCGGACGGATCGTGCGGGAGGTATTTGTGATGACAATGTTCAATACTCGTACAGGTACACAGGAGTGAGATGATCTTACAATTATGATAATGACAAGTGGTTTAGGCCATCTCACACTTCACTGTCTTCTTCCTCCGCAGCAACAACCGTGCCGTGGGGCTCGGAAAGTTATACTCAAACGCCGGCGTCAATTTAAAGTCATACTCGGTCAACAGCGTCCCGAGCACCATCTTCATCTTCAAAGGCGTCGTCTTCTTGCAGCCCCCGTCCGTCTCCAGCGCGCGCAGCTCGGCCTGATACTCCGGGTGCGCGTATAGGTCATACAGCGCCTCGATCAGTGCCACGGCGGTGGTATCGTTCGACGCCAGGCTCAGCGAGAGCACCATGGCCGCGAGACTCATGGCTCAGCATCTGTGCCCTCAGCCTGCTCAATGAGATACTGCAGCACATCCGGGAACTCCTCGTGGTGGGTGCGGGCAATCTCGCTCGCCCGCCGCGCCAGCACGCGTTTACGGCACTCGATATACGGCAGGAGAATGCGCTTAGCCTTCTAGAAGTTCCAGGAGATCTGCCACGAGCACGACAGGATCCAGGAGACGAGGGCCTTGAAACCGTGCGGGACGAGGCGGATGGCGATCGTCGTGCGGAAGATGTTGTTCAGATACCCTTCGGCGGTATCAAAATCGGATGTCGTCGTGCCTAACGATATCCTCGCCGCTCGGCGGGGTATATAAAGACCCGATGTGTCTACTGTTCTACGTCCACATCTACAGACCGTCGATCAACATGCCGTACACATTGACTGTATGTCTCTCACTCATATATATGTCCGCTCTAACGCAAATAGATCCTCTACCCCCGCGTGGCCGAGGTCGACGTCGACTACTACATCAACGGCCACATGCCGCTGGCCGAGAAGCTCTGCGGCAAGGACGTGCTGCTGTCGTGGGAGGTGTTTACGTTTCCACCGGATGCACCATACTGCCTACAGTCCAACATGGCCTGGGCGAGTGCCGAGGCGCAGGCGCAGGCCGTGTCCGGCGAGAATGGACGCGTGATGGTGGACGATATGCAGAAATTTTCCAAGGCGGCGCCGGTCGTCATGCCGCGGGAGTTTTTGAGCAAGAGCAAATAATTAGACGAGCTAGTTGCAGGAGGTGTATGTACGTTGATCCGAAGATGATGGGAAATGATGTCGCTGTGCAGATATAGAAGCAGTTGTATAGAAGCGGAAAGTGGAAGTAACAGTGTCTAAAAGTCGTCATGCCAAGGGTGCCCCGCCTGAGTCACTCTCAATAAATCGCATCGCATCGCATCGTCATCGTCATCACTTCACTCATTCATACATCCTCCATATCTCCACTGCATATAGATCTACACATACAATGGCATCCTCCTTCCCCCCTCCGCCTGTCGACTCCATCGACTGGTCCAATGTTGGCTTCCAAGTCCGCGACGGTCAGCACTTCCCCCCTCCCCTCCCCTCCCCTCCCCCCACCATCCCACTAACATCCTGCATACTCATAGTAAACGGCCACGTCGAATGCACCTTCTCCCATAGCAATGGCGGCACCTGGACCGCCCCGAAGTTCGTACGCTCCCCCCACCTCTCCATCCATGGCATGGCGCCAGGCCTCAACTACGGCCAACAAGCCTACGAGGGCCTCAAAGCCTTCCGCCACGCCAACGGTTCCATCAGCATCTTCCGGCCCGACCGCAACGCCGCGCGCATGCGCCGCTCCGCAGAGTGCATCTCCGTGCCCCCCGTGCCCGAATCGCTCTTCGTCGAGGCCGTGAAGCTGGCCGTCGGCGCGAACGCCGAGTTCGTGCCGCCCCACGAGACCGGCGCGGCCATGTACATCCGGCCGCTGGTGTTCGGGTCGTCGGCGCAGCTGGGGCTGGCGGCGCCGGACGCGTACACGTTTGTGGTGTTTGTGATGCCGACGGGCGTGTACCACGGGGTGCATGCGGTCGATGCGCTGATCCTCGAGGAGTTTGACCGCGCCGCGCCGATGGGGACGGGCGCGGCCAAGGTGGGCGGGAACTATGCCCCTGTGCTGCGGCATAGTGCGCGCGCCGCGGCGGAGGGGTTCGGGATCACGCTGCATCTGGATAGTCAGACCCGCGAGGAGATTGATGAGTTCTCGACGTCGGCGTTCATCGGTGTGCGGAAGGATCCGGCGTCGGGGAAGGTGACGCTTGTCCAGCCGGATAGCCAGAATGTCATTGACTCGGTGACGGCCGCGTCTGTGTGTGAGATCGGCCAGCGGCTGTTTGGGTTTGGGTATGAGCGTCGTCGCATTGCGTATGAGGAGATTCCGCAGTTTGATGAGGTTATCGCCGCTGGCACGGCTGCCGCGTTGGTGCCTATCCGCAGTGTGACAATGCGGTCGCGCAATGATAAGTTTACGTTCTCGGCTGGCGAGGACGGGCAGAGCGGTGGGGAGGTCTGTGTCAAGCTCTTGCAGGCGCTCAAGGGAATTCAGTCCGGCAAGGTGGAGGATACGTTCGGGTGGAATGTTGCGGTGGAAGCGCCGCCGGCCGATTGGGTCAAGGGCGATGCGTAGTCGATGTTATTCTTCAGCAATCTGATGCTCTCTACGTTGGGAAAGCATATCGCACTAGGGCATAAATGCCCTGACTGACATATTTCCATTCGGTCCGTTCTTACTTCGGCGGAAGCATAGACTCCAGTACGTTGCTACAGTATAAATGTCGGGCTGTGCAATCAAATATATAACTACTGGTCATGGAAACCATTGGTAGACTGAAATGGGAGCAAGACATAATAACCAAGATGATTCTTAATTCTCACGTATATAGTAGATCTAATGAAGTCTCATCTCTATCAACTACTCTGGCACGGTGAAATACCGCTTGAACCGATCAATCCGCGTCAACCCGAGCTCCACAATCACCCAGTGGCAGCTCATGAGCAGACTCGGGAATTTCACAGTCCAGAAATTCAAGTACCCCTCGGGATACCCACCAATATGCGCCTTGAGATGCTCCGGCATGTCGTTGTAATGGTTGCGCTTGTTCCGCAGCGCCCGCAGGAGATCCAGCATCTTTGACCCCGTGTACTTGCGCTGTTTGCCGAGGTTGTCTTTGAAGGCGGCGGGCAGCTGGCGCAAAAAGTCCATCTCGGGGCCCATCACTCGCCGTGCCACCGATTCCAAGAGTAACAGGGCGTCCGATGGCGGATCCCGTGGCTCAAACTCAAAGTGGTCGGACACATCACACAGGAAGGCAAGACGATCCGACACCGACCAGAAGAACGGGTGCGTCAAGACTGCGCTGGCGTCGGGACTGCAGGAAATTAGTCTCAGTCTAAGTCTATAGGGCTGGGCGACGGGAACTTACCGCTGGCGGGGATCTAATGATAGCATCGATCGGATCAGGTCATGCGCCTCAAAAGCGTATTCACCCAACCGGTCCAATTCGTCCAGGTTGTAGTTCCCTTTGACGATGTTGGCTTCCCGCATAAACTTGCCATCTTTATCAAACGGATGGCTACCCCTTGTCAAAACGTAGTAGAACACGCAGCCCAAAGAGAAAATGTCAATCGCGCGTGTAGCACGACGATTAGTTTGCGGATCAACCACGGCGGGCTCCGAGGACTCGGTGTGCTGGGATTCAACGCCCTGGATGGCTGGGCTCTTGTCATCATCCACAAGCAATTCAGGAGCGCGCCAGCCAGAGGTACCCGCTGCGTGCGCTGTAGTCGCGCGGAACGAGCTCTGGTTATCCTCGAGCTTCTTACAGAGGCCAAAGTCGGAGATGAGCAGGCGCAAAGCCTTGCTGCCACTCCGTCCGCGGGGCATGGCGACCAGGATGTTTTGAGGTTTGAGATCGCGGTGGACGATTTTCAGGGAGTGCAGATAGCGGACACCGCAGACGATCTGACGTAAGACATCGGGCATGTCTAGTCCGCCCTCCACGAGCTGGGGAAAATCGAAAGGACGCTCCACGACGTCCTGCAAGGATGCTGGACACAGTTCTAAGGCAATGTAGAGGAAACCAGCGGCTTGCTCTCGGCAGTAATACCGAATCACATTATTGTGATCATCACTTTCTTGCAGAAGCCCAACTTCGTGAGAGGCGATGTCGTAGAACTCCACCAACATACGTTTCACGGCCACGTCTCGTCCGTCAAATGCCCCTCGGTAGACGACAGTGCCATGACTTCCGTGGCCAAGTACGATGTCGGTGTTCACCTTGAGTCGGCCGATCTGGAGGACACCATCGATCTCGATGATCTCGTTGGAGACCGTTCGGGATAACTGAACCTCTGTCTCCAACCGAGACGGCGGTCGGAGATTGTTCAGTTCGTTCACAACCAAATCCGCCTGTTCCTTGTTATCCCCTTCCGTGCCGGGCTTCTTGCCCCGTTTATGGGCTTTGCCTCCGCGACGGCCACGTCGGGCTTTCTTCTTGGGCTTTCCAGCGTCGTCCACCCCGTCCAACGCCAGATCATCCACGTCATCGTCCCCGTCGGGCCCGCGAGAGGGTTCGCGGATACGGACGCGCGGGGTGGTATCAGGGGCCAGAGCATTGCGGGCTTTCTTCGGTTTCGGCGTGACATCTCCACCCGCCGGGCCCTCCGCCAAGTCCATGTCCACGGTCACATTAGTAACTGTCCGGGCAGGACTCTTCTCCCGCTTGAGTTGGGGCCCGCCGACCACGGGGGTCGAGGGGGTGGACAAGGGTGGTTGGCCATAGGCCGAAATGATGTTTTTGATATCCAACTTTTGCTTCGCCAGCTCCTGTATATTGTGGGAGTTGAAATAGATGAACGTGCCAAAAAACAACAGGAGCAGAGTAACAAAAATGTCAACCGCATTGTCCCAGCCTTTACGGATGATGGTGCTGTGTCGAAGGGCTGGAGGAAGGGCCAACTCAGACGGACGACCCATCAACTCGCGAGGGGTGTCGTTGGACAGGTCCACGGACGAAGAGCCGGAGATGCTGGGAATATGACGACGAATGACTCGGGGCCCGCTTAGAGAATGGACACCCGCCAACGCGTCCCGTTGCTGATTGGGAGTCAGACTCATAAGTGGCTGTCCATCTCGGAAATAATCCTTCTCATAGCATTGAGCCATCTTCGCCCGACCGGTGACGAGGGGGTATGTTTCTTCGGACATGGCAAACCAGCCACCGCCGTTGGTGGCATCAATAAAGACCCGGGCATCTCGATCGTCCAGGGATCCGTAATCGGGATCAGGGGGCTGCGAGGGCTGTGAGAGGAGGACAAGTGGGGTGGGAGCGTCCGGAGAATCGACATTGATGGGGCGAGCGACATCAAAGACACGGACGACGGGGGTGGAGAATCGTTGGGTGTAGCGCGGACGTTCCATGCGGGAATGATCGAACCCCAGCACGACCCCATCATGCATGCTGTAGATGTGGCTCTGGTCCATCGTGCGGAAGTACTGGCTCTGAAGATCCATATCCCGGTTGTTGGCGGTCCACTCGGAGTATTTCAAAGTGCAGATGGGGTCGCCCGTTTCGGTGTTTTGAATGGCGACTGCATATTCAATGCGCCCCAACACTAAGGTTCCTGAAGGCGAGTCACACTCCTCCGAGTCCACATCCAACCCGTCCACTTTACGACATTCCTGACCAGAGGGCGTGGGGCCTCGGGAGCTGAACACGCGCAGGATTGTTCCGGTGCGGGCATCGATGGTGTAGAGTGTGGTTTCCTTGCGTGCGGTGTAGGTTACGGCGGGATCCGATCCAGAGTAAGGGGTTTCATCGACCAGTTCTTTGACGGTCAAGCCCAACTTCTGCAGGCCGGCGTCGGGGCCGGGGCTGTAGATGTAGAGGCTCCCGCCCTGACTCGGCTCCACGATCCAGATAAAGTCATCTTCGGGCTGGGTGCGATCGAAACTGGAGCGATTTGCTCGGTGATAGATGCTTTCAACGGTAGGGCTACTGGGCACCTCGAGGGCCCAGCGGGCGGCACCGGTCTTGCGATCACGAGCGTGAATGGAGCCGTCGACGGTCGCCAGCAGAACAAAGTCCTCAACCTCCCAATCCTGCAGGGATCGCGCATGAAGCTGCGGAGCCAGACCAGCGGAGGGACCGCTGGCCTGGGCAGGAGGGGCTCGAACGGCGCGGCCGGAGCCCGCCAGAGCCAGAGTTGCTAGGGCGCTCGCATCGTTGGATTTCACGTTTAGGGGATCGCTTCGGGGGTGATGGTGGTCGGGATGGACGGTTGGTCCAAGAGGCACGGAGACAGTCGAAGGTAGGTCCCGGTCATTCTGGCGTCCCTGTAGCTGCTGCGGAGCGACAAGAACGGGGAGGAGAAGAAGGGCGACGCTGGCGGGGAGGGTCGAACGGGCGCCAGGCAGCCGCCACCGCATCGTGGACGACTACAATGTGGTGCAGAGGGAGAGGGGGCGAGGGGAGGATGAGGGAGGTCTCATCAATTGGGAATATGAAGTGCAGAGGGGGGAGAGAGAGATGGAGGAAGAAAGGAGAATGCAAAGGGGGGAGGAGAAGAAGAGAGAAAGAGAGGAGGTGCGTGAGGTTGAAGGGGGGGAACAATGTGGAAAGGGAGAGGCTGAGCCGGTGGAGATGGCGGGAGGGCCGAGACCGACAACAGATTAGGTAGAATAATTCTAGTTAATGATATTATGGATAGATAACGGCGCAAAAAATACTGGGCTGTTGAGGATTTTTAAGGAGGAAAAAAGGAATATAATTATTATCATAATAAGAATATTCAGAGAAGGATTTCGACTGTGGAAAAGGAAATTGAATTGGCGACAATAAGACAATAACAAGACACAATTAAGACATCCCTGTCACAGTAAAAGACTCAATAGGCAGAAAAAATACACCAGAAAGACGAATACACCAATCACCACTTCATGTAGAGGAGGACACGCAAGCCGGAGCATTTTCATATGTAGGAACGTGATGATGGTGACATTGTCGTATCGGACAATTAAGACAATTAATCAACTGCATATTTGGCCATTCAATAGACTCTGTCCGCGCATAACTTTCCATCCACTTCTACCAGATTCAGCGCAGGAATGTGTGCCCTGCCTTTAATCTACTACTAAATGAACCGGCGCACTCGGTTAGGGTACCTAGTATGTACACCGACCGTATTAAGACGGTACCTCCGCGCTACCCCAATCAAGGTGGGCAGCGCCACTTTCTAGACCGTACCGGGGCCGTACCCTCAGAGAACCCACATATGCGGGTACATATCACCGTCATCGATCTTTCTGTGCGGTGGTGATGGAGACCACTTCAAGGAAATGCCGATTGGATCCAGGAATGCGATAACAACAATAATAATACTACACCGAAGACAATACATTAATTAATTATTAAACTCAACAATGGCATTAGGTACAACCAGTATTATCAACTATTCCAAAATACAACATACAACACACAAACACAGCGAACTAGAGCGCAGAAATTGAGATCCGTTTGGCTCCCGCATTGCCATTCAACAACGCCGAGCCACTCATCTGCCGCAGATGGTTGTGATGCATCTCCGGCTCCTCCACGTCCAGGCTGAACCGACGCGGCCGCTGCCACATGCTGGCGGTCTCGTCTGTCGCGGCCGTCGCCTCCAGCTGCGAACTCGACAGTCCGAACTTGGTCGCAATCTCCTGCAGCCGTTCCTGCGTCGCCGCCGAGTCGATCGCTTGTCCCTGGCCTTCCTTGGCCAGACGAGCCTGGGCGTGCTGCAGCCACTCCAAGTGGCTCGTGGCGGCCTCGATAGCCCCTTCCTGGTGCTCGTCGTTGTTCAAGAGTTCCGCCAGCGCCGTCTCGTGCAACGCCGCCGCCGCCAGGTGGTTGCCGGACGCTGTGTACAGGCCGGACAGCAGCTTGGTCATCTCCAGTGTGACCGGGTCGCAATTGCCCCACACCTGGCGCAGGTTGTAGCAAATGTCCTTGCCCAGCTGTGTGGCTGAACGAACGTTGCCGCGGCAGAATCGGGTTTCCACCAGGCGACGGCCAATCCACACAACGGCCGGTAGGGACCAGGTCTTCTGGACGATGCGCGAGGTCCACAGATCTGTAAGAATAGCCTGTGAGGGGTCAATATTGCATTCACACACATACATAATGGACAAGAAGGGAATGGGAGGGCAGTGGGGAAGTGGGCACAGCGAGTGGAACCATACCTCCAAATCGTCAAACATCTCATGCTCACCAAGCACGGTAACCAGATCGTTCAGCTCGTCAAACGGCAGCTCGGAGAATTCAAGTGGCAATTCCTTGGCATTGCTCATGATCTCCTGGAGAAGCATCTGCGACGCGAGAGACATGTTCTTGGCCGTCATGTCGTCCGTACATTTGTTTGTCTGGTACCCGTTCAAGTACAGACACAACTTGATCGACGTGAAGATACTCTCCGAAGTACGAAGCCCGTCGGTCAAGTGGAGGAAGGAGTGGTACACGCCCGTCACATCCGCTGCGTCCTGGAACCGCGACCGGTCACACAGCTCGCGGACCATGCCCGTAGTCGAAGTGACGATGTTGATGTTGTAGTCATCATGCAGGGATTCGCGACGGCAGAGTGCATAGAATTGATACACGGCATCCTTCTTCCGAAGTCCCTGGGCAACCGACAGGTTGTTACAGAAGTAAGTGTAGAGCTGGTCTTGCGTACTCTGTGCCGCTTTGCTGCGCCTTTGATCCATCTGAAGCCGATGAAGCTTCTCGCCAGCCGCCAGAGTAGGCATAAGATCGTGGCTTGACAGGCTCTGCTGGAACGTATTATAAACCTGACCCTCGCGAGAGAGGTCGTCGAGAATCTCGCGGTAGGTGCGTTTCTTGCCGAAGACTTCCTCGAAGGCGGCAACGAAAACGGCTGGGCGGTAATCATTGAAAGCCTGGCGCTGCGACATCGGGGTCTTGTGGATCACCTCATAGTGAAGATCGTTGATCAGTTGGCTACCTTCGTCGATGTAGCCACATTCCAAGTAGATCTCCGCCAGTCGGTGCGCACGGTCAACCAGGGCGTCGTGGTTGGCAGTAACATGGACCACCTCATCCACATGGTCACGTAGCAAGGATGCTCCTTCCTGACGTGCTGTGGTCGACGATTGTGCCGCATGCATCTTCGCGATCTGGCGGAGCCACAACAACGTGGTAGGCGCAGAAAGACCTTGCTGCTGTTTGGCCAGCGTGAGCTCCTCAAGGTACAGGGACCGCGCATGACTAGAGGTGTCATTCTGGCGCAGATAAAGCTGGGCCATCTGGTGCTTGATGTTCACGGGCAAAGTCTCGGTCATGTCTGGCAAAGCACGCGAAGCTTCCGATGATGAAACCCAGTCATGAGTATTCAAGACCTGTTGGTATAGAGTCACCGCCTCGCCGGAATGTTGATCGCTGGTAGCGCAGAGAGCAGCTAAAGTGAGGGTCGCGTCGCGGGTGCGGTTGTGCGTCGGTCCGTACAACTTACGGCAGAGCTGCTGGTGCTGCGAGGCAACCTGGTAGCGTTCGGCGAAGCCGGTGTTCGCCGCACCATTTTCCAGAACGGCCATGTAGCCCCTGTAGGTTTTCGGAAGCAAGCCTTCCAGCAAAGCTCGGTCATAGCCGTCCCGCTCGTCGTACCGAACCAGGGTAGGCCAGAGATGGCGATAAACCTCCAAGGCAGAGTCCCATTGCTTGTCCTGCTCGTAAAGCGTGACCAGAGCCACGGCGGCACGCACGCCGGTGGCACTGATCTTACCGTCACGGAGACAACCCTTGTAGATGCGCCGATAGCTGTCCTTGGCTTCACCGCGTCGGCCCAGACGAAGAGCGAGGTCAGCCTCGTAGTATCGCGTGTCAATGGTATGCTTGTCGTTGTCACCCAGGCGCGATCCGAAGAACTCGCTCACTTGGTGGAGCAACACCAGAGCCTTCTCAAACTGGAATGTGGTTTCATAGAACTCCACAACTGTCTTCACCACCGCGCTGACGGATGGCACTGCCACCTGATCGGCAGTAATCGAAGCCTTGAATGCATTGCCATAAACGATGGTCGCCGTGTGCACATCCAACTGTCGGAACTGGCAGTACGCGCGGTCCAGTGCAAGATTAGCCATGATTGGGGCCTCGTTGGACGCAAACTTGGACTTGGATTGAGGGTCTTCCACAGTAGGCCACGCATGCTTGAGAACAGCCCAAGCGGTCTTGCTACCCATGTCCCATTCCTCGTCGCGGATGTGCTGCATAGCCAGCTGGTGACACAATGTGAGCAGCGGCAGGGTGCGTTGGGCGGGCCCTGCAGAAGCAATTGAATCGATCCAACCGGGCAGGAGTTCTCTTTCGGCTGGAGAGAGTGCGCCAACGCTGTCGACTGCGCGGGAGGAGAGGAGGTGGCCAGAAAGGTACCCTGCCATTGAAACTGCTTCGGGCGAGTATTGTTGGCCGGTGGACTGGTAATACTTCCAGATCTGCAAGGCCAGCGCACGATCCATATCGTCCATTCTCATATCTCGGGCCTCCGCACGCAGTTGTTCGGCACGTTCCACCATTTCAGCCGACCTCACGCCACCTTCCGCCTCCAAATCAGCCGAAAGCTCTCGGATGATACGGGTAGCCTCGTCGGGGCGGCCTTGGCGACGGAGGAATTGTGAATAGTAGAATGCGACCTTGGTTTTCTGGTCCCAAGACGAAGTGGTTCCAACATCACGCGCCGACAATCCAGCCCAGAGGCGAGTCAAGACCGCCTGAGCCTGTGCGGGTTGTTTGTTCTCCTCGTACATCTGAGCGAGGTTCAGGGAGAAGGCGACAAGCCGTGGGTCGGTCGCATCCATTGAGCGTAGCAAAGTCTCATACTTCGTGCGCGCAAGTTCCAAAGCCAGCTGATCTGAAGGTGCGATGTTGAAGTGCTGAGTGAGGAAATCGGCAGCTTGCATTGTCTCGGACGAATGGGGGCCGTAATGCTGCACGGTCTGGTGATAGAACTGCTTGGACGTCGCGTAAGCGTCATCGTTCCGCTGGCTGTCCTGGTAAGATTTCACCAAGCTATCCAGATACTGCAAACGCTGGGCAAAGCTGATGTCGGTCGAGCTCCAACCAGACAGCGTCATATCCCGCAATGCATCGGTCTTCAGGCCCGCAGTAGGATCGGCTTTGCCCATGCCGCCGGGAGTTGCCACGAGGAGCTGCTCCAGATCGCGGGTGACGGTGTCAGTCGGCCCAAGCTGGTTACGACTCATAGTCCACGCCTCATACAAGTGGTCATTGGCCCACATGGTCTTCGCGTAATCAGCGGCGCGGGCGCTGAGTATGAGGCTTTGGAGCAAGGCAGGCGAGTCATTGCCCAAGATGACCCGGCGGACAGCAACGGACAAGCGATACAGCTCTACAATGCTAGAGCGGCTGAATTGGGATTCTCGGTTGGTCAGCTCCAGTTGCGCAAAAAGCACCGAGTCAGGGAATGCCTGGCGGAACTGCGAAGTGAACGAGAGCTCGCGCTTAGAGGTTGCGATCGGCGAAGCCAACATGTGAGAAAGCCAGTATCGGGCCGTATATTCCAGAGGCACGTAAGCATCTAAATAGCGGTCCCGAGCAGCAACGGGCAGCTTGTCCCAGGAGATGGGCACTTCATCCGAAACCGACCGGCGCACCCAGGCCAGACAACGAATGAGCAAATCGTAATGGGCCTCAGAGAGCGAATACGGAACTTCCTGACCCATCAACGCACGAGCCTGGATGTGCTCGCGAATCAGAGGATGACGGAAACCAACAAATCCGTCGCGGACAGACACTAGCCGGCTGAGAGGTTGGAAAACATCGCGTTCGATATAAGGATGACGAGATGCAACCTTCAACGACTTCATGTCGACAGCGAGTAGATTTTCGACCTCCTGAATGCGAAGCGGACGCTCCGAAGCTGTCAGCCATGCGAGCACACTCCGGGTTCCAACGCGGTTCAAATTGATGCTGCGCAGATGCTTGTCAATCAAGTCACCTAAGGTCTTCGGAGCCTCCTTGATTGTCAAAGCCATTTCATTCAGCGTAGACTGATGACGAAGCGCCTCCACGGCGAGTTGTGCCCAAACGAAGCAACCGTCAGCCTTTGGAACAATAGCCATTGCCAAGGTGTCCCGTTGACTATCTTCCAGTCCGGACAAAGCGGGATCAGAAGCCATCATGTCTGCCACGGTCGCCTCAAGATCATGTCGAGTGAGAGAAGGCTCCATTTTTATTTCCTGGATCGTATTGGTGTTGCGAGTAGGGATGTGCGCAGCATCCAGAGGCCGGCTGAACACAATCACCTTCGACGGCGTGTTGGTGGCAGATACAGCATCATGAAGGCGTTGAAGGAAGACGCCAACATTCTGGTCCGCATGCTTGATTTGGTCAATTCCGTCAATCACGAGCATGAAATGGAGATTCGATTCCATCCCAATGCGGATCGCGGACCAAAGTTGTTCTTCAACCTGCGGATCAGAAGCCCCAGTCACGGCCAGCTCCAGTGCAGTCTCGACGGACGCGAAGATTGACTCCTGCGTCTTGCGACTGCTCACACAACGGTCGAGCATCTGCATCAAAATGCCCTTCAGGATGCTCAGCATCAGGGTGGTTATAGGCACATCCGCACGAATTGAGATCGGGATGACGTTCCAGATATCGAACTCGGGAGACACCTGAAGCTTTTCAACCGTCCACTGGGTCATTGCGCTCTTTCCAGCACCTGGATTGCCCAGTACCAGCATAAGGTTGCGTGGTCCGACAGCAAAGGTCGTAAGGTGCGGGTCGAACCAGGCGAAAGAGTCGTCCACCAACGAATGATTATGCCCGTCGACCAACATCTGCAAGGGACGGTCCTGTAGCTCCAGGAACTGGTAGACGGCGGAGTAGTTAATTGTAGTCTTTTGGTTCGGAGCCGCGGTCTGCAAGGCGACTGCTGACATACGTCGCCAATGGGTAGTGAAACGATTGAAGTAGCAAAAGAAGGCGCCGTTGATAGTCTCGCCCATTGTCTGCCAACTCTGAGTGCGCGCACCCTGGCGATATTCCATCGTGATGTGCATGATTAACTGAAGTAGGTGGGCGAAGATCTCCGAAACTTCTTGTTGGAGGGCGCGGTATGTTTGGAAGTACGTTTCCTGCTGGAGCAGAAGGGAGATTCCCAGGGTCACTCGGCCGTACTGGCCGAAGATCCCGTCCAGGATCTCGATGTGTTCCATGCCCATCTACGCAGTCCATGTTAGCAACTGCAGAGGAACCATGAAGCTCATTGTACCCACCTCAAGCAGGACTAGAGTTGCACCCCAAATCATCTTGCTCGCCTCATCGGCCCCATCGATGAAGCTGTAGACCGAGTCTCGCAGCGAAGCAACGGCAAAAGCCAAGCCAGACGCGCGGCGGAGAGCCCCGTCCAAACGGCTTCCATCAGGAGGCATGCGTCTTAGTCGTTCGGCCGCAATGGCATCAAAAAAGTCGTCCGCGGTGGGTGCCTTGGCGAGAAGCTCGCTGGCCGGCATCGCGAGCCGGGTCGGGCACTCCTGGGAGACCATGTCCAGGGTCTCCCGAAGGATTAGGGACGTGCCGGCACCCCCATTGACAGCATTGTTCTCCTTCACATGCGATGAAGACATGCTGTATTATCGAAAGTCATGTGATGAATAGGTGTTGTAGCAAGGTCAATTCATAGCCCCCCGAGACAGCAGTAATGGTTGTTATATGGTGTTGGGACGTCGTACACGACCATACTTGATATTGTATCATAGGGGGGGAACAAACAACTATCGTCTCCGAAGACCCGGGCCAATGTTGACATCATGATTCTGGTTCTATAGAGACCATCTCGCGGGGATCGTCATTCAAGGCCAATTCTTCCGATAACCGCGGTTCCGGTGAGTTTATCTTCCCCACGAGATGGAGGGAAATTATGGGGCATTGAGAGCCAAATCCCAGTCGCACCACCCATGCTGGTTGAAGTCGTGGTGTCATATATGGTCATTCCGTTGTTATTGTTTCTGGTTCCGATGAACTGGGGGAAAAAGCGTCATTGAGACCTCCTTCAGCTTGGAGGTATATGAGAGGTCCATGACATCACCCACCTGCGATGAGAGTGGGTGGAAAAGAAAAGATGGGCATTTGTAAATCCGGAAGACAGACCACAGTTGAGTTTGGGAGAACCAGGTGGATTGACTGGGAAGGGGGAATGGACATGTTGCATGATGGTCGTGACGCAAGATCCCGTTTGGGTCGTCTGTTTGGTCACGTGATTGTATACACAACAACACAACCAAGTGTAAGTCCTGGAGCATGGGGATCACAGCAGGCGCTATGGGTTTTTGAAACTGTGTCTACGTTAATTGAGAATCTCTTTGTTTTCTGTGGGGAATTGCAGCACTTGGAAGTCACGTCCAAGTCATGGAGTCAGAGCACTATGAGATACTTATATGTTCTCAGACGAGCTAACAAACTCCTCTGCTATAAAAAACATCGGCTGTAGACGCCCAAGTGGAATCATCCCAGCATCGCTTGACAAATTTTCTGACTAGTTAGTCTCCCCAATGGCTTGGCCGGACTCGATGTACCTGTTTTGAATATCGATCAGTATCCACCAAGTCTGCCGAGATGCCTTGTAGGGCGGGTATATGGACCTTGCCCAGCATCGGACAGGGGCCCGAGTACGAGTCGTCTACCATTCACATGAATTGCCTCGTTGATCTCTGTTCCTAGGGCTGGGGCGGAAGTCTCGGCAGAACTTCCAAGATTGCAGCGCATTACTGCCAAGAGAGGAATACTGGTGTATAGGCGAGCGCCCAGATATGCCCCCACCAGCTGCTATGGCAGGTTTCTAGGCACCAGGGAGGATAGGGGGAGGATTGCTTGTGCTACCAGGGTCCGTTGCTTCTACGGCAGCTCACAAGTCTGCTATTTTGGTACGCCCTGTGCCTCCAAAGACGTCCCAATACCGTGAGAATCAGCCTGCTGCTGTCTTTCGACACTGTGTTCTCGTGATGCTCATCCCATACGTCTGATCTGATTGTCACTGTCGGAGTGGGAATATAAGCAGCAGATGAATTCCCAGCCAACTTCAGCCCAGTCTATATCCGTTGTTTGAAACGGACTGTGTTCAAACCACCCTGCTCTCCGCCATGCCGGACCTGAATGTGAGCGAGCTGAATGTGGTGATCTCAGTATTGGGTATTTCCAAAATATCCCATTTCTCTTTTATACGTATCGACATAACTGACAAGCTAGGCGGGTTCATGGTGCTCTATGGTGTGATTTCCGTTAAAATCAAGAATGTTTGGTACCTGGGAGAAGCACGTACGTTGTCCAGAACCCGTTCTGACCGCATCTGGCTAAACCACTGCAGTACCTGCAGTTCTTGTCGGTATAATACTGGGTCCGATGTGCGGCAAGCTCCTTGATGCCACCGATTGGGGAGCGGCGGTAAAGGACCAGCAGGAGGCTATCACACTTGTAAGTTACTCACCATGGGATAGAACATGTGTTGACGGAGAATTAATATTATATATGTTCACAGGGCATGTGTCGAGTCGTTATTGGAATTCAGCTGGTAATTGCAGGTTATCAATTACCTGCGAAATACCAACGCAAACGGTGGAAGGAGATGTTTATTTGCCTCATTCCTGGCATGACATTGATGTGGCTACTTACGTCGGGTTGTATTATGGCATCCATCCCCAACATGTCATTCGTAAGGGCAACCCCACCCTTGAGAATGACTGGCAACCACTAATTGAATGAAGCTGTGTGCTCTTGTCATCGGATCCTGTGTGACCTCCACCGACCCAATCCTCTCACAAGCATTGGCAAAAGGGCCTTTTGCAGATAAATATGTGGCCAGAGACCTTCGTGAGATTATTTCTTCTGAGGCGGGAGTCAACGATGGCTTTGGGTTCCCCTTTCTCATGCTAGCGACATATCTCATGCGACACGCGAGCGGGAGCGCCAATACTGAAGGATCTGGAGCACACGCAGTGTCATTGTCAGAAAGAGCTGGCGAAGTTGGTCGTCAAGGCGGGGGCGTGGGCAAAGCCTTGAGCGAGTGGGTGGTACAGACATGGCTCTACTACGTGCTGATGGGCGCAGTGTATGGGGCTGTTCTGGGATACATCAGCCTTCGCATTTTACGATTCACAATGAGAAGGTGTGTTACCATCCTGCATTATACTCGCCTTGTTACACCGCAATGGTACGTCGATCTACTAACACGTTACAGGAAATGGATTGATACAGAGAGCTATCTGTTGTACCCGGTAGCTTTGGGTGTAAGTTTTGTCTCACCCTGCATATTTATCGTATAGTCTGACAGCCGCATGTAGCTCTTTGCAATCGGAACCTGTGGGTGTATGGGAACCAATGATCTCCTGGCATGCTTTTCTGCAGGCACCGCGCTCAACTGGGACGGAGCATTTCTAGCAGAGACGGAGGCACGGCATGACGAGGTCAACCCTTGTATTGATGCTCTGCTAAACTTCGGTGGCTTCATGTATATTGGTGCAGTACTCCCGTGGGATGAGTTCAACCAACCAGACATTACTGGGATCACATACCCCCGACTTATCCTGCTGGGCTTCCTGGTTCTGCTCCTCCGTCGCATCCCCAGCATGCTACTTCTTTATAAGTTAATGCCACGGGTGTGCAAAAATTGGAAGGAAGCCTTGTTCATGGGGTACTTCGGTCCAATTGGTATGTAACTGAATATTCGATGACTGACTTGAATGATACTAACTTGAACGTCCTTGATCAAGGCATCGGTGCTGTTTTCTATGTCGAACATGCACGTCATCTGTTCCCACAACCCACAGAAGGAGACGAGGAGGAAGCTCGCCTGATGCTGGCCATCGGACCTAGTAGGAACCATCTGCACCATATACTACTACGAGGCACTTACTGACTCAATACCCCAGCTGTGTACTGGCTAGTGTTTTTCTCAATTCTCGTTCACGGACTATCGATACCCATCCTGAACACCATTTACAAAGGTTTAGGGGTACCGCCGGTAGTAGACCCATCAGGACCTGCAGAGATCCGGCCTTTATCGGCGAGCGAGCCTCTCCCGAAGAATAGCTTCCTCAACGCCAAGCGCCGATCGGTAATGCTATATAACCGGTTCTCACGCTCAAATTACCCCGAGAATATGGGCTGGGATCTTTCTAATGCTTACGTGGAGGAAAGGCGAGAACGGACGGATCCTCCTGACCCGCCAACTTTCCAATTACAGAACATCAATTCTCGGGTTTAGGCGATGGGCATGTGGCTTGCTTATTTCATGGATAGTCGATGGAACTGTACACTGTCTGCATTCGGTAGGGATAGAACTGGGAAATAATAGATCTGACCCCATAATCAGACGAGCGGCAAGACCTAGAGCCAATATACCACAGATTAAGTAGCACCATCCACTAGAGCCCCATAGATAATATTCCTTGTGAGTTCTTGCACCCTTGCTCCAGAAGCACTAGGTGAAGGAGATGGAGCGCTGGAGGCGGTAGAAGTAGAGCTGGAAGTAGATGTTTGGCTTGCAGGATATGATGCTGTGTCGAAGTTGCAGGATTATACTAAACTATTGACGTCTACAGTAACTGAAACTAATCACTTGGCAAAAATGGTTGGTCCCCTTCGTAAAATATCTCACCATTCAAATGACCGTCCTGGTCGTTTAGAGCGGCACATGCTTCGCAAACAGGTATTCGTAACGGCATCTCATGGCCATTACAGATACAACGAGCCGCCTACGCTGGTCGTTATATTTCGAGTCACAGGAGGCAGTGATGCTGGCCACTGGACCGCATATCGGCACGCACGGTGTAGGGATAGGCTTGGGATTGGTTGTAACCGTGTTAATCGATAGTGAAAGCAAAACTAGACCTAAGACAAGCAGGATGAATTTGTACATAATCTTTCATTGAGAGCAACATACTGTTGTCCTGTAGACAGGCCTGGATCTTGAGCGGCTATATGGAGCAGCATACGTCACGATTTGCATCCTACAGGATAGCAGGATAATCACCCAGTGGTTGTTGGGCGCCTCGTATTCATTCATGAATAACCTTCGTACAAAGTGCGTGTATCATTGACTAAATTACATCAACTAGTACAAAATCATTGCAACCGCAACAAAAGGTATCCTCACTGCCCGTGGATTGCAGCCCGAATCTTGGTCGAAGCCAGCTCAACCACTGCCTTGGCTGTGGCAGACTGGCGAACTGGTTCCAACATCACGTAGTCATGGATCTGGCCATCAGCTTTCAAGATGCTCGTCTCCACGCCGGCCTCTTGGAGACGATGGCCAAAAGCCTCGCCCTCGCCAATCAAAGGATCCTGACCAGACACAAACAAAGTAGTCGGGGGAAACCTCGCCAGCACTTCATTAGGAGCATAGCTGAGAGGTGAGGTCAAGGCATTCTTTCGGTCTTCTTCGTTAGGCAGGAAAGCATTGATCATCCAGTCCATGGTCTTCTCCGACAGATAAGGTCCGTCACGGAAGGTCTTGTACGTGGGGCTCTTCTTGTGCGTATCCGTCACCGGGTAAAAGAGAATCATGTGCGCAACCTTGATGGGAAGGCCTCGATCAAGCACCATTTGCATCATGGCGATGGCCATGTGTCCTGTCGGTAGTAAGTATGACACACCTCGGAATCCATTTTGCGGTAGTAGAGAAGCAGCCTACCTCCGACGCTGTCTCCAGCAAAGGCCACCTTGTCCGTTTTAAGCTGCAGCTTGGAGCTCTGTCCAACTGCATACTTGAGGACTTCATAGGACTCTTCAAATTGTGTGGGATACTGAGCCTCCGGGGCCGGCGTGTAGTAAGGGAAAACCACGGCAGCCTGTGTTTGGCGGGCCAGGTCTTCCATCAGAGATCCATGGGCATTGGGGCTTTTTGACATTAGCATGGTAAAGAAACAAAAGTCAACGGGACGAAATTACCTTCCAAGAATCCAGCCACCGCCATGAGTGTAAAAGATCATGGGAAGTGGGCCAAAAGCAGCTCCCGGACGAAAGATGATGGTGTTCACCGCACCAGTTCCGAACGGAACTTTGATATGTTCTTGCTTAATGTCGGCAGCAGGTGTATGCTTCTGGATATCCTCCAGAACCTGTCTAGCTTCTGCGGGGCTTTTAGAATATAGAGGGGGCCCTTGCGAAGCCGCATCGGCGAAGCGCTGATTGATCGGATCCAGAGCAGCCATGGTGCAACTATATCAGGTTCAGACACAGATAGAACAACGGGTGTGACAGTCTAAGTAGATGAAGCGAGACAATTAACGCGACACACGAAACGGTAGTATTTATAGTCGACGATTGCTCTACATTGATGGTTACGATCTAGTTTCGGTTTAGGGCCGAATGACACAATGTCTTTTCCAATTGTGATTGGGACTCAACAGCTGAATAACTTTGTTCAGTCTAGATTCCTCTAATGGAAACAAAGAGGGCCAACATGTGGGGATCAACTGGTGCTAGTGAAGTCAGGATCCGTTGGGACCAGAGGAACAGTGAGATCCACGACGTCACCAAGTCTTTGGCGTCAGTCTCGGATAGACTTTAACATCTGGTCATCGCCAGATAGAATGGAGCAATATTTCCGCCGCCGATGTCATCTAGCATGATAATATTCAAAGAGAGGAAGCTGCTGAAATGCATCCGCCGGCTCCGCGATGACTTCATCCGATCTATCCATCCCCGTGTTACACAGAGGATGCTGTCTAACAAGGTATGTAGTCCACTTAGGCCCTTGGACACACTCCAGCAGATATTGAAGAGTAGCCTGCCAACAAGAGAAATTTTCCGCACAGAATGCTTCATCTGCCCTCATCGTGTGGTCTTGTTACATAAATATGGGCCCTGGTCGAGGTACATTGTACGAGTAGGACGTGTCCGACCATTGAAAGTGCTCTTCCCCCGAATAATAGAAATTTGTCGACAGTACCATCTCAGGGCAATTTAGAATAAAAATTTTTACCGGAGATAGCTGTTCGCACTCTTTTAGCTGTATAGACATAAAACTAGCGACATGCGGATGAGCACGGCCGAGTCCGCACGAGAACCAAAAGAAGTAAATTTCGAGCCCAGTTCTCGGATATTACCTTTTTTGTTAATTTCCCGAGACTGACCCCTTTAAATCCGGATCTCCGAAGATCCCGGATCAGATAACGAGGTTCCGGTGGGGCAAGTATAAAAATGAGCCAATTGAAACCAGCCTGCTAAAGTCTTTGCCGTAACCCCCGGGGCTTATCTGATCTTGTCGCCATCCATATAATAACGATGCCCCCGCGAAGAAAGGTGAGATTCAGCTTTCATTTTCTCAAAAGACACCAAAATGGCCAGTGCACTGAAGAATATTATCGTTGTTGGCGGATCCTATGTCGGAAAGGTGCGTGGTCCACCATGGCTTGTATACCGTTTCGTCAATACTGACTCTCGCAGGGCACGGCCCAGGAACTGGCACGTCTCGTCCCTGAGACACATAGGGTGAGATCATTCCCTCTCATCTAAATTACGGAGCATTGTTGCTCATTCATGGATAGGTCCTCTTAATCGAACCACACAGCCACTTCCACCATCTCTTTACGTTTGTAAGCAGTCCCGTCATTGTCCACAAAGTATTCCATGCTCACCATCTCACGATTTAGCCCCGATTCGCCATAGTGCCTGGACAAGAGCATAAAGCATTCATTCCGTACAGTGGCATCTTCGCGTCAATTCCCAATTCTCTTCGCCATGCGGTCGTTCAAGCTCGCGTCCTATCGGTTTCCCCGCATCATGTGAAACTGGACCGAGAGTGGCATGGGTCGTCCCAGGTTCCATTTGAATACCTCGTCGTCGCTACCGGAACACGTCTGGCGGAACCGGCAGGTATGCGACACGATGACAAGTTGTCTTCGGTGGCGTACCTACAGAGACACCAGAATGATATAAAGCGGGCGAAGTCAATTCTCATCGGGGGTGGTGGTGCTGTAGGAGTTCAGATGGCAACGGACCTCAAAGAGTACTATCCAGACAAGGACATCACTGTTGTCCAGTCGCGTTCCCAGTTGATGCCGGGGTTCCACACCAAACTCCACGATCTAATCAAAGCGCGTTTCGACGAGCTTGGTATCAAGTAAGTTGCATCGGAAGACAAATCCATGTAACAGTGCTTCTAACCGTTCTGCAGGTTGATCACCGGTGCTCGAGTCGTTGTTCCTAAGGGAGGGATGCCCACTAATGGTGGCTCATTCGATGTTCAGCTCACGAACGGATCCCAAGTCACAACGGACTTTGTGATCCTCGCGACAGGCCAGACACCAAATAACAGTCTACTCAATGACCTGGTTCCTTCTACCACGGAATCACTAATTAATCCCGACAACGGTTTCATTCGGATCAAGCCAACAATGCAGTTCCAAGATCCGCAGTACCCGAACCTGTTCGCAGTTGGCGACATTGCCGACACTGGCCTCCGGAAGGCGGCGAGACCAGGATCTGCGCAGGCCGGAGTGGTGGCACGAAACATCCAAGCAATGATTGAAGGGCGGAAGCCTGAGGAAGCATACCCTAGAATGCCTGCAGCAATTCATTTGACTTTGGGGATGGTAAGTTTTGCAAGTATCCAATTGGAGTAAAGGCAGGATACTGACTGATGTGTTAGAAATACAATGTCGTCTTTCGCAATCCAAACGAGGCCGAGGGGCAGACGGAACCGACCATTATTCCTAGGTTCGAGTAAGTACGCATGATCTGCATTTTTAATTGCGAAGCTAACACCACCTTGCAGCGGCCAGGAAGACATGAACGTGGAAGGAATGTGGGAGAGGTTTGGTGTCAAGATCGATAGCGCTAATCAGTATCATCTTTAACTTGCATAACGGGTGCAAAGATGTTGGACGGCATTTGTAATGAGTACATAGATTTTGCATTAATGTGATGCGTGATTTGAAAGGAACGCCACTGCCAGTTTCATTGTATGAATGCAACGCGCAATTCATACCTACATATCATGTAGACTACTATCATACAACTACTGAGGTCGCCGTCATGGTGATGAGCATCTAAAGCTCCCATAAAGTCAAGGCAAGCTCCCCGCATCAGTCCGTCGGTTCATCTACCTGATACACGAAATCTCCGTAAGTACATGGGGCATATGGCGATCCGCCGAGGTATCCTGGGATCGTTGATCTGCCGACCCTCTCGGCATTCCAACTGTCTACAGACGCCTTTCGGCATTTGTAACCACGAGAATACTAAATTCCTGTCATGACGGCAGTTCGTCCACATATGGCAGCTCCGCAACTCTGCATGGCCAGCATACCACTACTAGAGAGTAGCTTTTCATTTTACGGGGCTTATGACCCTACCTCGAACATGTTAGTGATGTCACGTCTCGGCATTTACTATAGCCTGTCTGAAGCTGCATGAAATTCGGCATCAAGAAATCGGCATATAGGGGTAGGAGGATCAAGCATTCACCAATTCAGAGAATCTAAATACAAAATAACATATACCAGAAGCAACATAAATTGCGTGCAGCTTGCACCACAACGTCGAGAGTTAGCTACGGACTGTAGTCGCCTTTTCTTGACCTAGGTATTCAAGATGTCTCTTACTTACAGTTTCCTCTCGGTGTCTCCATTTGTGGTAGCTTCATCTGCGATATCTCTTGGCATACGAAACCCCAAAGCTTCATTGCTTTCCGTCAATCAGTCCACATGGGATGCCTTCAACCAAAGCATCATGGGACGTCTCCATGACGGTCAACCGATGATGGCTCCATGCTATCTCCATTATAACGGAGAGATTCAGACACCCAACCTGGAGCAATGTCTAGGGCTTCAGAGAAACCAGCTTGACAGTGTCTTCATCTCCGATCATTTTGGTGGGTATCAAAATGTCAGCTAGCAAAATTATTCAGAGAAACAGGTCAGATGCTAAAAGGATACTACAGGCAATCTGGGCTTCATGCCAGGCAACCGGGCAAGGCTGTACCGCAGCCACCTCACTGAACTCGTCACCCCCATTCATTAGGTCCTGCATGCAGGGCAGTGTGCCGCACAAGTACGTGGAGGTCACGAGTGTTGAGGACGTCCAGAAAAGCTTGGGATTTGCTGCCGAGCACAACCTTCGCTTGGTTATTAAGAACACGGGCCATGACTATAAGGGCAGGAGTTCAGCTCCAGACTCGTTTGCACTGTGGTGGGTAGATCCGCCTGGTACATGCTTACTGAATACCCTAACTTTGTCAGGATGCATTTATACCAGCCACCGATTAAATTGGAGACAAACTTCACTCCCGAGGGATGTGCCTCTCCTGCAGGCGACGTGCTTACGTTCGGGGCTGGGCAAGAGTTCCAGGGAATCTATGATTTTGCTCACGCTCACAATGTTCGCGTAGTGGGAGGTACATCCAGTTCTGTTGGGGCGGCCGGCGGTTGGATAACTGGAGGCGGCCATAGCATGCTATCCAATGAGTTCGGTATGATTCCTTTCATCTCTAATTTGATGTATTCTGCATAGTGCATTCTCTTTGACTGGCTCGCTAATGCCATATACAGGCTTGGGTGTCGATAATGTCCAGCAGCTCAAAGCTGTTCTTCCTAATGGCACGTATGTCACCGCCAATCGGTGCCAAAACCAGGATATTTTCTTTGCGCTCCGTGGAGGTGGTGGAGGTACGTTTGGTGTCATCATGGAAATGAGCACCCTGGCCCATCCGGAGAAGCCCATGAAAGTCGCCCAAGTGACCCTG
This sequence comes from Aspergillus aff. floccosus IMV 01167, assembly GCA_001931935.1. Lineage (NCBI taxonomy): Eukaryota > Fungi > Ascomycota > Eurotiomycetes > Eurotiales > Aspergillaceae > Aspergillus > Aspergillus aff. floccosus IMV 01167. The sequence goes on from MSJE01000005.1 coordinate 252,092, forward strand.
GCCAACCTTGACCTGCAGAGAACGAGGAAGTTCATTTCGATCCTGGTCACCAACTCGGAAAGATGGGCATCAGAGGGCTGGGGTGGGTATATACAGCTTGGGGCCGTGGGAAATGCGTTTGTCAGTTTTGTCATGGCGACATCGATGCTCGGCCATGCCAACGCTACGAAGTCAATGCAGCCTGTTCTCGACTTTGCACAGCAAGCTGGGTTTGAACTACAGGCCAACGTAACATCTGTCGGCAGCTATTACGATGTCCTGGACAAAATGATCAGCTCCCCCAGTGGCTCGGTGGCGCTATCCTCCCGTATTGTTCCAAAGGAAACATTTACCGACAGCCCTGATGAGCTGATATCCATCATTGAGGAGCTTGTTTTTGATACACAGGGCGATGGGTCTTTGGGTCTTTCGCCATTGCTGATCTGCTTTACGACGCCGGCATTGTATTCACAGAGTCTCCCGGCCTCAGATCAGCCGGGTGGTCCGGGCGAGGCATCTGTCACACCATCATGGCGTGAGGGATTGTGGCATGCGATTCATATCCGCCTATCGACTGGGCTTCTCAAAGATCCAACAGCAACATGGCGATCGGTCCATGAAGCTATTAATCCGTTGCGTGAGCTTACACCCACTTCTGGTGCCTATCAGAACGAAGCCGATCCTTTTGAGCCAGACCCAGCTGCCGCTTTCTGGGGTCAAGATCATTATGATCGCCTCTTGCGGATTAAGCAGCAGCTGGATCCTCTCAATCTGTTGACTGTTCACCAAGGGGTGGGGTGGGATACCACCGACGACCGATACAGATGTTACCCGAAGGTCTAGTCGAGGGTCCGGGGGCATGACGTTGTACAACTTGATGCATGGTTGGGACTAGTACCCTTATAGTCAAATACCATTGAGGTAAAAATGGCTTCACGATCTGGCAGGGTCTCCTAAATACATTCCCTATATTACCCTTCGAGAGAGTGTGACAGCGGGTGCTTTCTACAAATTATCATGAAACATGCACAGGTTTCAAGTCTCGAACAGAAATTTACAGTGCTAACTGATGCAAAATGCACTATCACCCACTTATGCAAAACATTGAATATAGTTGAAGACTCTTATGAGATTATTAGGCCCCATTGACGGTATGTTCGGGCCTCAGAATGGGCTATTTCTGCTCCCTTTGCCTGATGTATATACACTGCGAGCCGGCTGTATCCCGCTAACTTAGGCACAACTACTGGGCCTTGCACACGCCCTGGTTTGCGTTCTCGTCTTGCTAAATTTCCCATTCATGTTAGTTTTCTGGTATGGCTACGTTCTCGGTGGTTTGACATACCAAGCAGTATCCAGTGGCGCACACGCCCATGGTTCCATCCTTCTTGCAGGGCTGACCTTCAGGGATCTGAAGACTTTGTGAGCAACTATGTGGGTAGTCTGTCGGGAGATGGTTCTACCTTCTTCTGAGCGTCCTGAGCCGGCAGAGCCAGAGAAGCACCGACAAGAGCGAGAGTGGTAAGGAAGGTCAGCTTCATGGTTGCGGTTTGTGAAGACGTATACTAGCGAGTGACGATGAAGAGATAAATTAAACGAGAATATATGGTAAGGAACGTCTGGAGATATGAAACTTGTTGATGGATTTCTGGTTGGTACCGGGCTTGAACGGCCAATTTATACCCTCACCTCCTCGGCGATGGTCTAGAATGACATATTCTTGTTCTATTCTTGAGTTGTTATCCACCTCCCTGTGGGTAGATTACGCGTGTCATCGATAGAACAGGATCCGTGCTTTGATATTCGAGTCCATAACCGGAATCAGTAACCAGAGAGTGAAACCTGGGTTGCTAATCAGGAGTCCATGGAGGCCGCCCACATTCCGGCCATCGGGTCACAAAGCATCGCTGGCTCTGCCAAACGATCCGAATCATTCGCGTTGGAGCGATCGATACCCCAGGGAGCAGGTATAGTTACGCAATCGGGACTTCCGGATAGAACGTGGAGCCGTTTGATCGGCATCTACTGGGGTCGGTGGGCCACTATTGGCACCTCATAGCCCACGATCCGGCTAATAATGGCTTCTCGGGCCTTCTTGGCCGAAGTCACCATCGACGATCCCCCTGAAATATCGACTGGCTCGTTCCTCGGTTGTCGGATCAGCAGGGGCAGGGCTGAGTGGATCTTTCAAACCGAGGGCTCGGTCCAAGGTGATTCATTATTATTGCTTATACTCCGTATGTACCATAAGCATAAATGCTGGATATCTGGCGCCGAGCGTCATACTACATATGGAGACCTCAGGGGAAACATCGCCACGTACATAACCTGCTGATGTTGCTATAAGTTGAGTGCCATGGGATTGAACGGACAACGCTAAGCAGCTTACAGACTAGGTTAATTACACACCCTTCACCTAGTTGTTGGAGCCTGTCCTTGTGAAGGGCGTTTAACATTTTAGGATATAGGAGCTAACTTCTCCATGCGTGAGATCAAGACTATGCATGTGACCGTAATCGCAACTACCAGGCTGTATGTGTAGCCTGCAATTTCGCGGGTCCAAATGCCTAGACTTCTTACGTCAAGATGACAATCAGAGCTGTTCCGGGAATCATTGCATCTAATCAGAAGATTATCTCAACGTCAATTGTTTTCCAATCAGGATACGTATAACATAAAGATCCGTCATGTCCAATGGTCCATTGTCCAACACGGCCAGTATTTAGCCAAGATGGCCATCGCCAATGTCCTTAAATTCCAGCAAACAGAACATCCATCTCCTTTCTGCCGTGTACTATCATGAATTTCCAAGTCTAAAATCATGCCACCCTACAATATGTGCACGTTCTGTTGTCAAAACATAAACGGGCTTCCTTGGTACGGTCGCATAGCACCAGCACTATGCCACGACCCGTGGTAAGCATTAGGGCTTTCCCATGCAGGATCCTAGCCCCACTGACGTTCCTCGAATAATAACATTCTCCGTATATCGCTGGAGCCCAGATACACCTTCAAAGAATCCCTGGATGCGGACCTTCTTTCTGGATCTGAAAAACGCAGAACCTATGGTGCTGGACGCGCTCATGAGGATCAAAAATGAAATAAATCCAACGTTGACGTTCCGAAGCCACTGTAGGGAAGGCGTCTGTGGCCGTTGTGCTATGAATATTGATAGTATCAATACCCTTGCATGAGGAATACTTTGGTATGATGCCCAGTTGTATGCGGAGGAATGTGTACATTTCCCAATCTGGACAGGATCCATTGTTTAAAGTAAGCGAAGACAGGACCGCAACTGCCAATTCCACACTGGCTTATTCTCCGCAAGTACATAAATTTCAAATTACCCAGCTCTTCTCGGACCAAACAGCCTCAATGGGACTACAGAGCTACACGAAGATGTGCGAGGTGTTAGGGTCGTGTCAGATCTGCATCAGAACACACATTGTTAGTTTGGCTATTATTATAATCCAGGCTTTCTAGGTAGCTTAGCCAGTTTTGTAGGCTCAACCTCCCGGGAATCGCACCGAATTTTGAACTGAATCACGTTTTCCCAAGAGCGGATATAGCACAATCCTTTTTATAGGTATCCACAACCTCCACCCATTTATCCTCGGCGTATTCAGTTCGCTTGGTTGTTGTGCCGGGAATTCCTAGATCGATCATTTTGCGGTTCTATGCGAGCGTCAAGTAGGGCAAGGTGAGGAAGATAAGCACAGACTCACATCAACGACTGCAATGACCCTTTCGGCCTTGTCAAGCGAGACAGAATATGCAATCTGCTCTTCTTCGTCATCGCTATAAATTGCAAGGCCAACACAGAGAGGGTCCTCTATCTCGTCAAATTCTTCCCCATCATGGAATATAGAAACCCCATGGATTCCGTTTGCATCTTTGACGAAAACGATCCCACGTAAACCATCGACATCCATCGTCACCCGGACACCGGGATATGGCCACACCGTATGCCTATTTAAAGGACTTCTACCTGTTTTACGTGTATATTTATTGCGTGTCATCTGCCGCGCTCCAGGGGTGGCATAACCAAGCATGGCGCTGGGACGACCATCGTCAAAGATAAACTCGAGCCCGGTGATATTCACTTCTCCTGCTTCTTGGAGCGCAGATATGGCGATCTTGCATAACGAAGACGTTATTTCGACGGGCTCGATGAATGTGTTCCGACGAGTGGTATTGTGATAATGCTGCGATGCTGGACTACCCCGGAAGTCGGGCGGACGTGGTCTCCCATTGTGTATAGCCAAGGTGGTATCTCGAATCCAGCGGCAGGCTTCCCAGGCCCGAATCTCGATTTCAAACCAATCACTGCAGTTCAGACGAGCAGTGCAATGGTACAGAGTTCTCCAGTCGATTTCATGATTGCCGTTTGGCGGGAAGAATTTCCGGACTATGGGGAGCAGAAAACCGCGTTCTCCGTTGATGGCAAATCGCTTTCTCCAGAATGTCGAGCATGTGAAAAGTGGGACTGCACCCGGTGTCACATGCCGGAGGTCTAGAGCCTCCTTTGTAGGTAGCATGCTTGCTATAAGCACAATGAGCTCATATGGGAGTCGATCGAAACCATGAGTTGGATGGCTGACAGGCCTGTGCGCAATAGTTGATAAGGGCTTGGGAGGGACTTTTGCGCACCGCATCAGCTCCTCCAGACTAGGAAGGGGAAACCGGCCAGGGAGGATGGGGAATTCATGTAGGTCGTCTTGCGTTCCAGGCCAGTCCCATACCTCTATCCTGCCTGGTAATGAAGCATATGAAGGAAAGGTATAGGCTCTCAGGAGTGGTAAACGATCCAACGCCTCAAAGAGACTGGGCAAATGAAGGCTGTCAGGGCCGAAGTGTTCCGAGAGACGATGCCAGCATGGATTCTCGTGAAAGAGACACCCCAGTCGGTGTGCAATACACTCAACCAAGTCAACACAAAGCTTCTGATGAGCTGTCAGTCAAAGACTCACCGGCTTTGAGCCAACTATCATTGCCCTCCTCAAGGCCGCAAATCATGCAAAATGCTTGTTCGGGAAGAGAGCGAAACTTTGCTGCTGAGAACATTGCAGTTTGGACGAGGAGAATTTGATAAAGTCAAAGCTATTGCTTGAGGCTGTTTATGGAGGCGCTGCTCAGCGATAAATATAAACCTTCTCTCCCAGCCCGCCAGATGCAATATCACAGTAATATTTATGTCAACATGTAGATGAACCATGGGCGTATTCGACGTCTTAGGTGTGCATGCACCATATGATCACCCCAAGTCATCGTGACTCAGTAAATCTTCAGACTTTGTATTTTAGCAGCCATGTGTCTCACAAATCATACGGTCTCCATACGGAGCCAGGACCACGCGCTACTGTCCTATCCCCGCCAAATACTCCCTTCAAATAACTTACGTGTGATTAATAGCGTAAACACAAAGACTGTGATTTTTCGCAGCTAATTCGATTTTCATCTGCCGCTATTTGACTAGTTTTATCTACGGTACTGTTGATTATTTTGCATCCTAAGCTTGAGCTAGGAATACATCATGAAAGGTAGACATAGATGCCAAAGGCCTTAGGCATATATAGCAGCAGGCAAGAGAGCAGGGTGCGCTGATGTTTAATCTTATTTGGCTAATGTGGACGGAATATATCATGCCGTAGACCTGACCCTGACCTGATCTATAATGTTTTGAGGAGGGGGAAGAGGGGGGAGGCTTGCCCTATATCAATTCTCCCCGTCAGTACAATCCCCAATCCACGGCCCTGATAGCGGCGGATATCTGTTCAAAGCCTAGTATCAGCTATAGTGAGATCTATATACCTAGATCCAGAGGTACAGTGACAGGCACTTAGAGACTTCTAAGTCAGGGCCGCATAACAATCTCTCTCGTTGAGCCGTTTCCACCAGTCTGCCATATTCTTTCTTGTATCTAAAAACCCCGGCCAGACTTGTTTTTGGAGATGGTGGATATACGGCATGTAGAACAGGTCCGCAACAGTCAATTTCTATAGCAACGTTAAACTACTATACCACAGTGGTGTCTGAGTTATTCTGAACGTACCTCTCCAGCCATGTAAGTCTGTCTTCCTAGGATGCCATCCAACACATCCAAGATCGCGCCAAGCCTCGACCGCAACTCATCGACGAGCTGACTGTCAGGCAAGGGTTCACCCTGCTTGAAGAAACTGGTCACTGTCAGTTAAAGCTCCGCTGTGTCCAAGGAGCATATTGAAAACCTTCTGAAGGATCAGAGGGACATACCGCTTGAAGACGGTTTCAAAGACAAGCCGATTCGCAACCGGGTCAAAGGTGGCGACCTCTGTGCTTGCCGCTTGCTCGAATTTGGCTATCGCAGGCAAGTCTTCTGGATGAGGTAGCAGATGTGGTCCGTAACGAGCCGCGAGGTATCGCGCTATGGCCCTGGATTCGTAGATCACGAGAGGCGGTTCGAAGGAGTCGTCTTTCAGGCAGGGTAAGGTAGCGAACGGATTGAGACCAGTATATTCTTGTCCCTAAAGATAGAGTTAAGACCACACTACCACACAAGGATAGGAAAATTCTTCTGACTTTGTTCTGTCTCCTTTCAAGAGAAATATGGTGGACGATGACATCCAGTCCGAGCTCTCGCACGGTCAAGTGGACTCGCTGGGGGCAGGGAAGACGCGAATCCGTATACAGCTCGAGTGCCATGTTTTCGACGGGTATAATTAGGTCACTTATTTGCAGAACAAGCAGAGAGGTGGCGGTATACTTTTATACTAGCAGCCAAGCAACAACGTCAGCATTGATGCCTACCAGTGGGGTACGATGCGCATTATCGATTGAGACCTGAGCCATGGTTTAAACAAAAGTATGATAGGTGATCATACCGTATGCTGCTTACCTACTTTGTACTCCCTCCTAACCAGAAAGGAGCAGATCTACTAATCATCATGTTTGGGGTGCGCCTATTTGGGAGTTTGATACCTCATACTGTATGTCCAATATCACTTCAAAATCAATCGCCCTTAATGATGGAATCAAAGTCGCCCGCTCAAGTGTACAAACAGCAAGGTAAAAGGTCATCCATCAAAGCTTAGTAGCCTCCCAACGCTCGTCGTATCGTGCCAATAACCCCGTTCGGTTTGATGTCACCTTTGTCAGGCTGGCTTTCGTCACTGTCACTGTCACTGTCCTCGGATTCGCTTTCCGATGAGTCTTCCGGTTCTGCGTGTTTCTTGGGGGGAGCAGGGGGCTCCTTTGACTGGACCCTCTCCTGCTGCGCCTTCTTCTGATCATCCAATAGGGACTTGAGGGACGACCGCTTGTTTTTGTTGCCCGTGACAGGCGCACGGGGAGCAGGTGTCTGTTTCTGCGCTGAAGCTTTTCTTCCCTCCTTCGCATTGCCGCCGTTCGTGTTCGTGCGAGCACGCTCCTCTTCCGCATCGGAGAATAGATTCACCTGCTGAGTCTCCAGGGGCTCATCGTCGGCTGATTCGTCGGAGTCTCCATCGTCTGGCAAAGGGTCAGTTATTGGTCCTGTCAGGAAATCCGTCTGAGTAGGTGTGTCAACTCACTTTTGGATGCCGCCTTCATACGAGACGCAAATGTCGGGCCGGGGGTCACGTCTCTCTCAACAGACTTTGACTTGTCACCGTTTGTTGCGGCAACTACAGGGATCACAACGCCAACTTTTTTTGAAGCAGGCGTCGAAGTAGACGATGTGCTGCGCGCTTGTATCTCCACCAGCTTCTTTTCCAGGTCTGCCACGTTATCGCGAGCTCTCTCGGCCCTTTCAATATGCCTTTTGACTTTCGATCCCACGTTATGGCTTAGGACGATCCGATGCTTCAAAATTTTCTTCATATGCTGAGCAAGCTCCGACAGTCCTTTCTTTGTAGCGGCTTCGATCTCTTCTTCGAGTTTCTTGATTGCTTCCTGATTCTGGGCCGCTTCATCTCCGCTAGTGTCTGCGGCTGCCCCGGCAGGTGGAGGCTGCTGTGATTTTGCCGATTTCGACGAAGTCGAGTCTTGGTTCACTTGCTTGGGCGCGCTCTGCGGAGTAGATTTGGGTTTGTTGGCCGACTCGTCCACCACATCGTCTTCATCGGCGAATGAGACCGACCGACGAACAGCTGATCTTTGCGTCGGCGACTCCTTGCGCAGCGCAGATGGCAGTTGCGACGCGGTATTAGGGGTCAAGGTGGCGGATGGTGTCCCGTTCGTTCGGAACAAGGGGCCACGACGAACAACAGGCGTGCTTGGTTGGATCATCGCCGGCTTCTTCGAAGGCGGGCTCTTGGTGATTCCCAACCCCAGTCCCGTCGTGCTCTCCAGGCGTTTCTTTGCGCTGGGTTCCCCGTCCTCTCGGGGGCGGCTTCCGGCCGGGTCAAGTCGTGGCTGTTTGTTGGGCTTTAGGAACTCGTCGGCATCCCTCCCACGTTTGAGCCGGGAGGTTTTTGATGCCTCGTTAACTTCCTCCTTTTCATCGACCTCCATTTCCTCGTTTGGCTCCTCATCCCTATCGGATTCCTCGCTTTCTTCTTCACCACTGTCGTCTTCGTCGCCGGTCTCTTCCTCCACCGGTTCAGCGCCCTTGGCGGCGTTGTCTACCAACTCATTTTCCTCCTCCTCCTCCTCCTCCTCCTCCTCCTCCTCCTCGTCCTCCTCCTCCTCGTCCTCCTCGTCTTCCTCTGCCTCTTCCTCCTTCTCCTCATCCTCGGCGTTGTCACTTTCTTCGTCCTCGCCATCGTCGGTCTCTTGTTCCTGCTCCTGGTCGTTTTTGGTCTCCGCAGCGGGTTCGACATCGGCGTCGCCCTCCTCAGATCCTTCCTCATCATCAGTCTTTTCTTCGCTGTCCGACTCCACATCGCGCGTTGCTTTCTGTCGCTTGGGCGCTGGTTCCGCGACCTCTTCCACGGATTCGCTCTCGCTCTCGCTCTCTTCTGCCTCCTCGGCTTCTTCTTCACTACCAGTCTCCTCCTCACTACCCGATTCTTCCTCGCTGCCGCTCTCCTCGCTACCGGAGTCTTCACCCTCGCCCTGAGACGCCTCTTCGGGGATGGTACCCAAGCGCGGCGAGCCGGGCTCATTCTTCACGCGTTGCTGGCGCTGGAATTCCTGGGCGGCGGCGTCCCAGTCGTGCGCGACGGAGGGGAACCGAACAGGAGCGTGGGGTCCATCGGTAGGCTTCTGGATTACGCGAACGGCGCCGCGCTGGTCGCAGTTATCGCTGCGCGCTTTACCAATGTCAACCCAGACATCGGCGACGGTCATATCCGGATCGAGGTCGGCGGATTCGTAGGCATCATCGACGATCTTCTTAATCTCTAGAGGGCCCTCGTGGGGTCGGAGTTTCTTCCATTTCTCTTGTATTAGACTCGCCAGGCCGCCCAGGCTGGTGTTCTCTGGGTTCTCGACGGTGAGGAGGAAGCTGGCGGGCGATCCGGTGCTTGGAGCATTCGGATTTCGAGGGTAGACCTTCACTGTTAGGCGAAGGAAGACCATTGTGAAGGTCTGGGTGCGGAGGTCGCGGAGAGAGGTAAACAATCAGAGATGGATTTCGGGGGTTGGAGGGGGATATTGGAGTAGGGCAGTGATCGCAAAGAGAAACACCAGGAGACCCTGGGTCGTAATGGGTTCCCAGTGGCGAGGGTGAGAAACAGAAGAGAGGGTGAGTGATGAGTGAGGGTAAAAGAGCTAAAGGGGAGGAAGAAAAGGTCCAGAGAAAATCAAGCGGCGGGAGCAACGACGCGCCCCGATTGGCTGGGTGACAGCGGCGTTGGATACATCCATTTTGGCTTGTCAACTACAGCTTCAACAATTGTGAAGAGTCACTTTCAAACTATTTTATTATGTTGGAGAAGTTTGCCTTCCTTTAAGAGCACATTCTTCCATACCTGAAGATCCCTCCAACTGTACTATGTATCTGGTGGTCTATTGTATACTGTCACATGATCACTGGCACTCAAACATCGATGAAAGATCATACCATGTTATACAACAGCAAAACAATAGCTTATTTTATAGTAACAACGGCCAAGATCTGGGTAGCCCCATTATGGAACCGGCTACTCACACGAAGCCTTGATTGCGTCCGCAGCCTAAATCCACCGTCAGTATAGATGCACCATGCTGATGAAAAGCCTCACTCACCATTTCCGCCACCGCATAGACCGAGCTCTGAATATGAGTCGAAGGCAGCATAGGAAAGACACTGGCATCGACCACCCGCAGGTTCTCAGCCCCATACACCCTGAACTTCGCATCAACCACCCCGCCAAACGCATACCTCCCAACAGAGCACGTCCCAGACGGATGGAATAACGTATCCGCCGTGTTACGAATATACGCCTGGAGATCCGCATCAGATGCGACACCCGCGCCGGGCACCAGCTCCACGGGATTAAAAGCCGCCAGTGCTTCCGTGCGCATCAGCGTGCGCGCATACCTGATCGCCTCGACGAGGATCTGCACGTCAATCGGGTTCCGGAAGTAGGCAGGGTCGGCGAGCGGCGCGTCAAACGGGTCCGTCGACGCCAGACGCACGCTACCGCGCGAGAACGGGTGCTCCAGCCCGATTACGAACGTCCCGTCCGCCCAGATGATCTCGATCTGCGCCTCGTCGTCGGCCATCAGGCCCTGGGTGAGGAGCTTGTGCTGTAGCGCGTAGCCAAGGCGCACGGTGGTTGGGGTTTCGGGCTCCAGGTGAGTTTTGGGTTGTTGGCGGGCGGCTGTGTTGTGGAGGGATATAGCTTTTGAGGTGAAGTTCTTGGTAGGGAGGAAGGCGAGGAAGTCGCCTGTTGCGTCGGCGTAGGGACCGGTTTTCTTGGATTTGTACAAGGACATGGACTCCGCCGCAAAGGTTGCGTTGCTGGTGAGGTTCGCGGAGGTTAGAGGGAAGTCCCCTGGGATGGTTAGCGTGATCACCTGCGTTGTGATATATGAGAGACGGTGTGGTGCTTACATGAAGCGACTACGGGAATATAGAGATGGTCCTGGAGATTGCGACCAACGCCGGGAACGTTGGCTACGGTGGAGATGTTCAGTTTGGACAGCATGGCAGGGTCGCCAATCCCCGACAGCTGAAGGATTTGGGGAGTATGGATTGCTCCAGCTGCGAGGATGGCTTCCTTTGAAACATTGACGATTTTACGCGGGGATGAAGCAGACGCCGCGAGCTGTATGGCCTGGTCAGTATACGTCCACAGAGACGACTGATCAATCGGGGGTATACTCAGAATCACCTACTTCGACACCCTTTACACTAACTTGTAGGCCCCTCTTTCTGGTTATAAGCCGGGTGACAGTCCGACCCGTGATCAGATGGAGCCCGGGTCTGCTGGACGCGGTATCCCAGTATGCTGTGGCAGCGTCGCTTCGAGTTATCGAGACTGAGTCTTGGTTATGGGGACTATAGTATCCTCCAACAGCATCGCCGGTGGCGGCATCTTTGGGGATCCGAACTCCGAGGGAAGTGATGGCACGGATAAAGTGCTCTGAAGTGGTCGGTTAACACACTGCTTGACATTCTTGCTCATAGTCGGACTTACTCGTGGAAGGCCAAATCCAGGGCGTGTAGCTGGACTGCACATATCCGGTTGATCCATGGGCCGATAGATCATAGCTGACGTTCCATTCCGCCGCAATGCTGTCAATTGGCGGCGTGAATCTTTCACTCTATGAAAAGACTTAACGCTTGTCCAGACTAGCATTGGAAAAGCTGGTCACCTTCTTGAAGTACGGCAACAAATCAGTCCATCCCCACCCAGCATTGCCGAGTGTTTCCCATCGATCATAGTCCGCCTGAGATCCGCGGTCAAAGACCATGCGGTTCAGCAGACTCGAACCACCGACAGCCTTGCCCTGGGGGATGGCTAATGGGCGGTTTCCGGCGTCGGGGTTTCGCACGTAGGTCAAGTTCCAGTCATACTTGGTGCCAATGGCATTCCCGGCCAGCCCGGGGATGGCAATATAGTCTTCGCCTTGGTCACTGCATTGCTGATATTAGTGTGTAATCTTGGTCCTTTCATTCTAAAGCTGGGGTGTATGAGATGCTTGGATAATACCAGCCGACAAGCTGTTTGGATTGTCGACGATGGTAGATGGGGAAAGGGTGTCCGGGCGAAAGAGAAGACCATACAATTCACCAGCTTCGATGACAAGAATACTGAGCTCTAGATAACCACGTGGCAATCAAACCAAGCAATTAGTATCATGCACCTCTACGTAAGGCTTGTAGGCAGGCACAAACGAGAGGTTTGTGGATTCGTTTCGCCTAAAAAGCAATGAGGAACAGGCGGTTCTACTCACTCGTATTCTCCGAGAGACGGTTGGCTACTGTGAGACCAGAGATTCCCCCTCCTACAACTACATAGTCGTAGGTGGGCAGCAATTGAGATTCGTCAGTGAGGACCTGACCATGGAATTGTGAGGCAGCCAGGGCCGAAGACACGAGGCCGAACGGCAGACCCAGGCCAACAACACCCCCATTCCATGGAAGACGCATGGTAGGGATGGCGGAATGAACTGGAGGTTTCTGACTGTATTCTTCCTATTGATTGCTATGGTGCATGTAAGATTGGCGGGAAAGCATCTGACGTTTAGACCTACGGAGTAGAAATCAGTTGCTCTGTATGGGGAGTATTTATCAGGGATAAAGAAAACAAAAGGATGTACGGAGCCGAGCTCTCAGGGGCCAGCTTCTCTTTTGGAGTTAATTAAGTGTGGCTCGCATGAACCAGGGGAGGTAATCAATGCCGTGCGTGGCTAGGGTACTTAGCTGTCGTTGTCTCATTAAGGCACTAGATCATGTATCTAGCGATTCTAGGCCCGTCACTATGGTAGGGAGACTGCGTTCTAGAGTTAGATTCCCCACTGGACACTCGGACACTGTTTGGATGGACCCATTGGGCTTCGATTGCGCGCATTGTTATGGCCCCATACTTAGTATTCGTGGTCGCCTATCTTCCCAAAAACTTCGATGGTAGACGGCAAATTACATTCGGGGACAATAACCGACGTTGTCCACCAATCCGCCGGTCTAATTTAATCAAGTCATATATCGTATATGCGAACAATCGTCGTAAGCGAAAATGCTCCTACACTAAGCCAGGGTATGCTCTTAGGTCAATCTCCCATTGGACTGGCTATATCAAACAGCCTAATTCTCAGATGGTCTCGTATTTTCCCGGAGGAACCTCCGTGTTCACAGGGGGTAGTTTCATGGAAAAGTAAAGCCCATACTTATTGTTCCCTGGTGGAAGACCCTTGAACCCAGTCGATTTTCATAAACTTCCGGTGCTTTCGTAGCGAGTTCCGTGTTTGCGCCATGCAAGAGGGTCAGGCATGCTCAAATGAATTGACCCAGACCAGGCAAAGGAGCGTTATTAGCCCGCGTGCCCCACGATCTCATACTATCTTCCAAAGGTTTCATCGCGATGATCTTTGGGGGCACTTAGGACCATCGCCTTAAGTGGGTCAAGGTCTCTTGGAACGACAGTCGCGGCGGGTCCGAAGCGCTACGGTTCAGTCATGGGCGTCATTGCAACCACTTCGGCTTTCAGTGCTCTTTCGACCTTTTTCGTCGCATTGAGGCTGTTCACGCGATTTCAGTTGATCAAAAATCCTGGAGCGGACGATTACACGATAGCGACGGCCTTGGTACGTGCTCCTCTGACACTCGCACGTTCGTTGCTAATCGAACTAGTGTTTCGGCTGGTGCTCGTTCGCTTTTTTAGTCCAGGGTTCGTTTGTATCAGTGATATCGATATTAGTTCTATCTGGACTGATCTGTATGATGCTATAGAAGTTCAATATGGTGTGGGACAACCTATGGCCACTCTTTCCAATGAACAGCAAAAGTTGCAACTGAAAGTAAGCCAGCCCCCCCAAAACTGTTGACTGTCCAGCCAAGTCAAATATGTTGCTTTGTGACTCAGGAAAGAAAGGTTGCGAGTGCTCCTGCTAATCAATTTTCAATAGGCCTTGTGGCTTTCGATTCCATTCTACAACATGTCTCTAACGCTGACGAAAGCTTCCATCGTCTTTCTATATCTGCGATTGTTCCCAACCCCAAATTTTGTCCTCGCTGCAAGAATCATTCTCGGGACCATCGTTCTTTATGGGCTGTGGACAGTCATCAGTGCCTTTTTGAACTGTCTACCTGTGAACTCCTTCTGGGATTTTTCGGTCCAAGGACGCTGTATCCCAAAGGGGTTCCTGTGGTTCTTCAATGCCGCGATGAATATTCTAACCGATCTCTGCGTCCTGGTGCTACCTATTCCGGTGCTCTCACATCTCCGGCTACCGCGTCGGCAAAAGATCGGAGTGATATTCATCTTTGCAACTGGAGGATTGTAAGTCATTCGCAGCATTTCCGGGTTAGCTTCAGTGTTATGCAGAATAGTCTCGGCTAATGAATATAGTGCCTGCGTTACGAGCATGGTTCGACTGAACTACTTGACGAGGGCTACACATACCACCGACTATACTAGTGAGTACAGTGGCTTACCCAAGGAGAAATGAGCTAATCCGCTGTCTCAATGCAGAGGACAACGGTCCCATTGCTGTGTGGTCTCAGATCGAAGTGAACATGGGGATCATCTGCTCCTGTCTTCCTCCACTCCAACCACTTGTTACCAGGGTATTCCCCGGTCTCCTGGGTTCGGTGTCCCATTCGCGAGGCCATGCGAACAAATACAATGGTTACCCGAATTTCGGTTTCAATGGACATGACAGCGGGCCGCATTCGTCTGTCAGTGCTTCTAGGAACAAAGACAGGGCAAACCGTATGGACGCTATCACCATTACTCAGGAACTGCGTCTCGATCACCACTACACGGCCACCGGTGAGACTGACAGTGAAAGAGGTCTGGTGCTGCGGGAACTGCCACAAAAGCATTCGTTTTCGTGAGCATCTTGCCTGTGTCTTTTCCTTCGGATGAAAATGGAGTTTATGGTCGAGAATAAGTCATGAAAGGAGGGTTATATAAAAAGTCCCTATCTTATTCTGGTTGTCCTATTACCGTGCTTGGCTTGTGGCTGGATGCTCAAAATATATAACCGTCGATATCCAGATGAGATGTCATTTGAAAAAAGTCGTACCTCTACGATAAGCTGCAACAAAGGCCTTAACATTGATATCAATCTTGGTTACTAGTGTTGAGGCGTTGTTATCTCAGTTATTCAATCTACTACAGAGAGAATCTAGAGGCATATCGGTGGGGCGTGTTGCCCCAGAGGTTTCAAGAGTCATATAACTAAATAAGAGAAATTTAAAACATCAAATCCTCGATGGTCTAACGGTCATGATTTCCGCTTGTCACCGTAAGGAGCAAGCGCGGGAGACCTGGGTTCGACTCCCAGTCGGGGAGATTTTTTTGATTTATCAATCTCTTGTGTGCCCTTTGTCAGACTAGTGTATTTTGTAGAGATCAAGGGTCCCAGATAAAGGGTACCGGAGTAACCGACGACATAAGAAGGTTAGCTGTAAAATGCTATAAGCTCTTTTTTTTTAAGACATCATGTGTGTGCAGCAAGTAGGATTGTTTCGTTTAGACAGACCTATAGAGAAAATCACCAGCGAAAATATTTGGAAAGGGGGATTCGCATATAATTCAACAGACTGGACTGCAAGCATCAAACTGCTGGACACTACAATGGCAGATGCAGCCATGTAGGGGTGAGGATCACTGTTTCAAGAGAATAAATCAAAGTGATGTGATATCTCTGTGTGGGAAGATCGATATGTCAATGGCACGTATTGTATCAACTAACCAGGAATGTGGGAAGTTCATTTTCGCCAATGGTATTGATCTAATGCTGGACTTGTGCATTACACAGAGGATTGTTTAAAAGAAAGGTAGAGTGCTACTCACCATGTATATACGCTCTGCTTTGGAATCAAACCCTCTCTTTGCCACACTACCGAACACCCGATTTATCAACTACATGCCCTAGACCCAGGAGGTACGGCCATATATTGCACGAGGTGTCAAGGCCGCTGTATCGCCATTCTAGGGCATCGCGATGCAGTCGTTCAATAGGACATTTGACAGTTACTAGGTCCTATCTTTAAAGCCGACTGATCATCCCTGGTCGCTACTACTAATCAATGGCCCCGACAGCCAGACAGCTGAAACTGTGAATAGACCTGGAATTACCGCTAGATGCCTATCCGGGCCATAAGACCATCCAACAAGGGAAAGCAATGTCTTGGTCAGGCTTAGTCATGCTGTTCTATATTTACCTGTTTTGGGTAAGAATCTGAGACATCTGAGCTTTAGCCCAAAAATGAGGCTTTAGTGCGGAGTGTGACATCCGAACAGTTGGGGGCCAAAGAATCACCCAAGTCAGCCGCGTCCCGCCTCAATCTCTCAAATCAATCCCTCCAACAACTGCCTACCTGCACGCCAACATGAAGATTCAGCTTACAGCCCTCTTGTCCCTCACGTTACCCTTCACCGCGAACGCCTATTCCTATGTAGGCTGCTACAGTGATCCGGGGAGCCTGGATTCCCAGGGCGGCTACACCTTCCAGTCTGAGGGATATTGCACGGAGGTGTGCTCCAGACTGGAAAAGCCCGTCATGGCGACGACCGCCGGCACCAAGTGTTTCTGCGGTGACGAGGTGCCTCCGTCAAGCGCGTCAGTGCCGAAATCGAAATGCAATGTTGCATGTGCTGGATACCCGGGTGCAATGTGTATGTTTTTATATCGCACCTGCCCTTCGACTGTGTGTAGGTTCATCTCACTCACATATCGTACCAACAACAGGTGGCGGCGACCATGCATGGTCAGTGTATGTAGATGGTCCGCAAGGGTCCGCGTCCAACAGCTCTTCCACGACCACTACCAGTGCTTCAACTTCCACGGCATCTGGCTTAGCGAGTGCATCCAATACTGAGTTCGCTACTGCCACCCTGAAGCCTTCGACCGCGAGTGTGTCGGCGGGCAGTGCTTCTGCTACGACGTCTACCTCTGGCGCCAGTCGGAGATACGGATTCTTCTAAGTGTATATATGTGACACCGCTGTATCTGTCGGCGAGGAGAACTGTTTAGACGGCTTCCAGAGACTTGGTGGAAGGGGGGGGGGGGTGGTCTCATACAGCCCCGAGGAAGGGAAGGGTGTCCAATTTCGTATAGCAAGTAACTTTGCGCCTGTTTAGAAAACTACCCAGGTAGTAGGTTGAGGCCTAATAGGCTTAAAAAATATCTTATCTATGGTAGCCCTAATACGTAACCAACAGGTAGTATTTCATCTTTTTGGGAACGTAACTGGCTTCATTAAATGCGTTTGTTTACAGGTCAGCCCTTCGTCTGCTAAAGACCCAAAAAAAGTGTTGGCATTATTTCAGGCTAGCAAACAGGGCCAACGATACGCGACAGAGAAAGAGGGACCTCGGAAATTTTGACTTCTTTGATTTTCGGCGAAGACGTGTAGAGGCAAAGAGCAATAAATAAGAAAAAAAGTCTCCCCGACTGGGAGTCGAACCCAGGTCTCCCGCGCTTGCTCCTTACGGTGACAAGCGGAAATCATGACCGTTAGACCATCGAGGATTTGATGAAAATATTTGCTCTAGCAGATATATGCTTCACAGCTAACTCTCTTGTGTTGTCGGTCACTCTAGGGACTCTTTTTCTGTACAAGATATATTAATTTCATCAAAAGACAGACAGAGATATAAGTTAAAAAAACCTCTTTGATAATTAATTAGAAGCTGAATCCAGATCTCCCGCGCTTGTTATCTAATAGATTAATAAGTGGGAATTGTACTACATAAACCTTCAGATTATCGAGAATTAACTAGATAAAAAGATCTACATAAGCAATGAGGAATGGGTAAAGCGGAATGTTACGGTGATCACCAGCAACCACCTGTGCAATTCCTACGTCAGTACCATAGCAAACGAATACATTTTGAAGGCTCGATTCACTACTCGGTACAAAAGGCAACAGCAAACAGAAAAAAAAGGAAGAAGGGGAAAAAAGAATGCCTGAGCCTGGATTTGACCCTAAGACCTAAAAAAAACACTGCAAACAGGTGATTCAAGACAGCTACTAGCATTTCATCGATCACCTAACCACTCTTTCCTTCAAATGGGTAGGGCCAAGACTCCTACATGAGGCGTCAAGCGTGGGCTAGAGCTCTGCTATTTGAAGGATGATATTTGGGGGATATAAATATATGTCCACAAATGTACACAGCCAAGTACGGCTCATGCATCTTGGAGAATTCCGTCTGGCTAACAATCTTCCCTGAGCCCTGGCATATCATCGCCAAATGACTTCGAAGCCGACAGATAGAGAAAGAGATGGTGATTTCCACAGGATAAGCAACGGTGATCACGAAACACATCTTACCGTCAAGTCTGGCCTATCAACTTGACTGAAGATGGACACTTAAAGCAGTGTTAAACCCACTGCAGTGAAGCAACTGAGGGATGGACGAGGGAAGTTGACAGATTGCTAACGGTCGCTAGTTTGCTTAGTTTACATGGACTTCTGGTCGTCCCTACTACATAGTACTGGGGGACAAAACCAGTGACCATTTACTACGTATAATCATGACGCGTAATTTACGCGATTCCATATTGGATTTATCACATCACGTGTCTGTGGGTTTAAAAGAGCGTCCCCTGGCTCTAGATATGGAAGGCAATAACGGGCGGCACTGTAGTAAGCAGCTCCACCCATTACATTGATCTAATGAGAGGCAGACAGAGGTTGATAAAACAAAAAGGAAAATCTCCCCGACTGGGAGTCGAACCCAGGTCTCCCGCGCTTGCTCCTTTCGGTGACAAGCGGAAATCATGACCGTTAGACCATCGAGGATTTGATGAAGAACCTAGACCTTATTTTAATAGATGTGCGGAAACATGATCTAGAAGCATTTGTCTTCGACCGACAAAAAGCGCATCCGGGATCCATGAACACTGGTACTCGGGCCTTGTCTGGCTAACAACTGCCGCCAACTGTATGCCCAATTCAAAAGTATGCTCAGGGGCAGAACCCTAGTATCTCATTTTTTACTTGTTAAGGCATATGTATCTCCTACATGTGGTGGCGTGATTACTTCTATGCCTGCATTGTGTCCAGATAATAACCAATTCGTTGGTGTAGTGCGGAGCTGGAAATTTTGAGTTGTCCACTCTATGTATATATAACATAAGACCTTGGCACTATCTATGCTCCTGAGACCCCAGCATCTGAACTCCAACTGCTGAGTCTCGGTCGAATTTAATAAAAAAAAACTTCATCTCCCCGACTGGGAGTCGAACCCAGGTCTCCCGCGCTTGCTCCTTACGGTGACAAGCGGAAATCATGACCGTTAGACCATCGAGGAATTGGTGAGACTTACTCTAATTCTTTAACGTTATGATTCATTCAACATTGCGGAATAATCTGGCACCTAGTGTGGCACTATTATTGAACTCCCTGTAATTTCTGATTTGAAAACAGTAGACCATCTCTTATTATTATTGAATGATTTACATAGTTTTTACATCTATTAGAGTACCCATGTTGGAGTTACAAGAAATGTAGGAATCTACTCGTTATGATGAGCTCTCGGCACACATACTGACATCAACCCACTCCTGATGCTACCGCTAGGGGAGACCCTATTGTTGCTCCAACATACTCTATCTTCCACAGTCAGAGTAAGAGTGGCAGAAGATAGAACTGTAGGTTGAAGAATGCGGTCGAGCCTCCTCTTCCAGGTCAGTCGGGGACGGATGGTTTTTCACTGGGTAGACCTGTTCGCTTTGGGCATCAAGGTCCAAGTCCACGACCCGAGTCTAGAACAACTAGCTCGATTGAAATATGGCTTGATAATGGAGTCTCTGTGGAGAGCAATGTTTCAATTGTTAGTTTATCCGGCGCCGCGAGTCTACCAAACAAGCATGGTATGGTATGTAGACGATGGTTGTTGCTGCACTGAAGCATGGGACAGGAGTCGGTCATGTTACCGTTTATTTTCTGGGGCTCTCTTGACCTGTTTCGGTAGAGATATTCAAAGCGATTTCAATAATTTTCAATAGGTTGTTTAACTACATCCCTCGTAAGATCTGTCTCTAACAGAGGAAAAGAACATACACTACCAACGCAGGATTAACTCGCCAATAACACATAGGACAAAACGCACGAACTACAAAATACGACTGCACTCTCAAGAAACGCTCACCCGTCTCCTCCCTGCCATTTTCTGCGTAGCAGGACTCAAATAGGAACTACCTTCAGTGTCAGGCAGTGTAGACCCAGAGACAGCCCTATCTTGCGGATTCAGTCTCTTAGACCCTTTAGACCCTTTTCTCAATCTCAAGGTAGGGCTCGGTGAAGCGAGTGGGCTGTTGGCACTCGGATGGCCAGTGCCTTGGGGTGTAACCTGCGTCATTTCGGGGGTCGGAGGCGCGGTCTCTTCACCATGTCTGGCACCAAAGGATAGCCGGCGTGGTGACGGCGATGACAACAAACCCCCTAGAGAGAAATCCACGGGAGTAAAAGGACTTTGTTGAGATCCGGGAGACCCGTCGGCAATTTTAGGGCGTTTCTTTTGGGGCTCCGAATTATTTCGAGATCCAAGGTGCATAAGATAAGTTGGAACCGCAAACGAGAGACATTGAACAAGGCCGAGTCCTCCATGGAAAGGCCCCGGCAAGCAGTAAAGAATAATACACAGGATTAGTCGCCAGCCGATCGTGTTCTGCACCAGACCAAAGTTGTAGCCTAATTTCTCCCAAGCCGTGGGGTTCGTCCATTGAATCCACCCCGGCGTCTAGACACGCCTGGCAGGCGCCTCGACGAGTAGGACTCCGTCCGACACATTCCGTCTTGTGGCATTGGAATAGATGACGCAGTCTGGCATTCCCGGCTCTTATATCTACGGCATTCACTCGATCTTCCCAAAAGGGCGTCAGGAGCCTGTTGTCACCGAACGGCTTCTCTCGTTCAAGCCAGTCAATCCATAGCCTGAGTGTGTTCAGGCCGTCCTGCTTGTTGCCAATGAAGTACTCTTTGTGTTGTTTTGTGCAGTGGCATCCAAAGTCACATCCATTGTTGCGCAGCTGCCTTAGAGCAAGCATTTCGACCCGTAAGTACTCCTGGATTGGGTATTGGGACAGTTGATGCAGTTTCCAAGATTTGAGCTCGCACCCATCGCGATGAGCTTTCTCACGGAATTGGGGGTCCTGAGTTTGACCAATCTTGTAGCAAACTGAGCCATTGGTAGGATGGAAGAACGCGTAGACGTATCCTGATCCCTTTGTTTTCTGAGGGATATTCCGCATCACTCTGCACATCTTGCTAAGGATTATGTCCATGGATACTGGATTCTTGTGTGTTGGCATGATGGTTGTCAATATCACTCTGTCTCCAGCGCTCGCTGACGTTGAAAGACCATTGACGACACTCGCTGGAGATACTTGCGAAGGAGGTGTTGTTGGAGCCCGACACTGTCCGTCCTCTTGTTCGGACATCTCCATTGCTTCGACGGACTCATTCTCAGTCTGAGTGGGTGTGGTAGGTCGTCTTTCCTTCTCACCGGAACTTTCGGGGTTTCCCTCTCCACTTATGCCAGAATCCAAGGCTGCCGAGTATTCAGATAGTGAAGGATACAAATCGCTTTCGGTCACAGGATCCGGAGCTTCACTAAGACTAATCGGAGCATCAGAGTCCACGGGGAGTACTTTTTGGCCCGATACCATATTAACTACCTCGCGACACAACAACAATCGTACAAGAGAATAAAAGACCTACCTTACTTACCTGCTGTGGACTCTGGAAATATCCCCCCAGCTATATATAAATATCCCAGCCTCCCCTTACTGTACAAACTTCCCCTCACGAGGCTGAGCCGGACAGACACCCTAGCCCGCCTCGGGCTGTACCCTTGCTGCATAACCGCCGGCGCCGTCAGCTATGCAACTGCGGCAATCTAGCCCCAAAATAGCAGGAGACTCATGCCAAGATCGGAAGCCCTTGCCAGACAGTGAGAGCAATCCGCCAGACTTACGGGTCAGATGGCAACACCTCCTTGTGGCTGTCCCATCTTCAGCTTCAGCGACGGTGCTTATCCGGTCTGACCGCTGTCCGGGGAAGTTTTCAAATGGTGAGATTTTGGTTCAAAACGATAGCCATTGATTCATTCATGCTCAACGGAAATTCAACCCGGAAAGATGTCAGAAAGGTAGGCGGAGCACGTTATATCAGGCCTTCCGTCAGGGAAGAATGTTGGGCGGAGATGGAACTGCGCACTTCATATCGAAAAGAAGCACACGGTGAACTGACGTCAGAAAGTAGCCAAATTGGGGCCCATGCGCTAAGGATAGACATGTTTGAATCATTACCTAGGCACTATTGAAGGTACTGGATAAATGATTGATCCTTGACACGAGACAATGGATGGATGTCGGTATTGATATAATTTAGGGTCGTTTGACGTAGAGTATGAAAGGATACTAAGACTTGATCCTTCCCTCGTTTGGCGGAACGGCACATAGGCGTAAGCGAGACAAGAATAACCCGTTCCTCTAATATGATGAAAGTGTGACTAAGGTGTGGTGATATGCTAGAAAGTTGATGACCTTGTCCACCTCCTCACGATGTGAAAGCCGCTTGAAAACCCCGAAGGCCCCTTTTCCTGATAGTATTGTCAGTTATGTCTCTGGCAGCAACAATTTTGTATGGCTTGTGCTCTGAAGAAGGGTGTTGAGCGACTTGAGTACCCGGTAAAGGGCGTCGAACTCTTCCTGAAGGTGGGTGATGTCTTGTCTCGCTTCGTCAACTTTCCTGATGTAACTCCCACATATCTGCGCGCTAGCCTCTGTTAGCTGGATGACTGCGATGACACTTGCAACACCAGAAAGCGCTTCCATCTTCACGCCTGTCGGAGTTGGTTCGCTGATGAACGCAGGGCCGTTTGCTCTGCAGTGATCGATGATCGTGGATATTCGTTGGGAGTTTTACGGACTATAGATCATGAGGGGGTAGGGGCAGGCTCTTAGAACGAGGCTGAGGCCGAGGCTGGGGATGGTAATTCGGATGGGCATGTCACCTCGATGGAACGCAATCATCCTAGTGCTCTAGCTCCCTTGTAACGGTAAAATAACTGGTGTGCATAAAATGGCTTGAGGTCAACAACAACGCTTAAGTAGCGATATAATGGTCTTAACCCAGGTATGGAAAGAGGATTGCATTCGGCTCCGGAATCAACAACTCCGGCCAGCCATCATTATCCTTCGGATCCACCACATCTCCCGCAATGAAGCAAGGAAGCTTAACCAGGGTGTTGATGCGATCCTCCCGAGTCCCCCAGTCCCACCAGTCCAGAATCATCCCATCATATCGGAACCGAAGAAAAATCCCTCAACTTTACATCATCGGGCAATTCCCAGTCAGCACTATTTACCCAATATTCATTCATCCATGATTCGCCTGGATGGAGTGTCACAAAGTCCCCACGCTGTCCGACCCGCGCTGTAACATCTGGGTTATCATAGATCGAGAAGAGGCATCCCAAAAGCGCACAGTGTTCCCAAATATTGTGATTCTTTGGGTTACGGTGGGGCAGTGAATACCCAGGTAAATCCAGGTTGCAGATGTGGATGGTGATTGGGCGTAAAGGAGTGTTCGCAGGGACGCCTTCATAGGTGAATTTGGCTTGGATGAAGAAGCGACCCTTCTCGCTGATTTCGACTGGACCAGCTGTCGAGATACTTACCTGAATGATAGGAGCTCTAGGTCTATTGCCGCTTAGTGCTGTTGTTGTTCGATCCCAAGCAAAGGAGTCTGTTCTTTACTTTCGTTCCGATGACAGAAGATGGGGGGACGCGGATCCCGGTACCTCCAAGGGCATGCATCCAACGGCATGACTGGAATTCACAGAAATCAACGCCCAGGACTGCTCTATAGAGGATGGTTGCGAAGGAGCAAGTGGGAATGACTGTTCCTGTCTAACCCCTCAAAAGTCTTGGCGAGTAGGGTACCTTATAAAGAGTGCATCCTCCGTAGTAGTAGCTCATGAGCGGTACAGTACGGACCCAGGCAATGATCTCTATGGATTGGGGATTATACTACTGGAAATCGGACATGGGTACACGGCGAACCGGATGGAGGAAATGGCAAGATGCGAGGGTATCAAAAGCCTTCATCGGGACGTCGCTCCACCACAGATGAAGGAGCTGCAGTTCTTCATGGGCGATTTATACTACAAATGCTGTACAAGCTTGTCTATTTGGTGACGTCTGCGACGGTATCGAGCTGGATGTGTGAGACATTTGAATTCAGGTCTGGAAATAGGTGACCGTCAGCTTACCAGCTTTAAGACATCATTACAAATTGTACTTTGTTGATTCATAAAATGTAAGCATAGTCTTTGCTTACTGTTCTTCTCTGGGACAAACACATGCCATTATCTTGCTGAGATCACCTCTCCTTGTATGCTACGCTTCTCTCCCCATTCACTCCTAGGGCCAAGGATTTCTTCTCTGAACTGCCATTATCTAGCTAGGTCTCATCATTGTTGCTATTCAACTATCTTATTAACACCTACAGTCACGCATACATTAACAGCAGGGGGCAAAGATGAAATAAATGCTTCCAAGAAGCAAGTCGTAAGGACAATCAAGAGATCCAACTGAATTCAGAGAAAATTTGAAAACAAGAGAGCATAGTGTAAATATGGTGGGTAACTTCATGATCTCATTCAGAAATTTCCCCCTTGTCATCTGCAGTGAAGGGCTCGCAGGGCCCTATTTCAAATATTGTCTCTGTAAAGTGTCATCCTGGTCGGGGCGAAGGTGGATAGGTGATCCTCTTGCGGCATGACCGGTAAACTTTAATGTTAGGTGCCAGAATAGCTACAAAAGGTCGAGTTCGATCAAGCATCTCCAGCCATTTGGCACTGTACGGATGTGTGCTGTATTCCTTTTTCTTGCAGAAATCAACAAACGCCCTGAGATCCTCTGTCGATGTTGGATCTTTCTCGCGAGAAGCAGTGCGAAAGATACCCCCGTCTGGAAAGCGTTCAATCAAAAAGTGGTAAAGCAGGTAGTTTGCGTCTTTGATCTTTGGTGGTCGATTTTGTTTCGGTATTTCAGTCCTGCTACTTGAAGAGACGAGCCCAACGCCGTTTTTTTTTTTTTTTTTTTGAAACCGCCTTTATGCGATCAGCAGACGGGACATACCTGAGCACGGACCGAACAGCTTCCCAAAGCTCCTGTAACAACTGGCCCTCTTTTGACTTGAATTTCCATCTAGGCACTGTGGCAGAGGGAGGCGATTTTTCCCAAGGCTCGTATGGGCGGATTGGCCTACCACTTGCATCGACGATATCGATGCTATGCTCTGTGAAAGAAAGGGAGCGACACTCAAGGCCATTTTGTGGAATGGCATATTCAAGGCCATCTATCGTCACTGTCTTTTTTAGTCCTTCTTGCGTGAGCCACTTAACTTTGATAACCCCGTTGGATTTAATTTCAACAGGAAAGCCCTGCATGTCTTCGGTTTTCACACGAGGCGAGAGGTCGGGCCGATATGCTTGAATCACTTCTCGAGACACCCATAGACCACTTCGTACCTCTGTGCTACTTGTAATAGCGTCGAATCTTTTCTTATGGCGGCCAATGGAATTGCAGACTCTTGCCAGAGCTTCCATGTACGCGTGATCTGGAGCTTGACTGAGCAGCTTGAGAAAATATGACTGTCCTTGTTGGAGATCCATAAGCTCGCCAATCCATTTTGAATGTAGCTCCGGTGTGTGTGCAATAATTGAATGCAGCTCTGGGACATTTTGAGCCCATAAATCCTTCAGATGCGCCTCTCGCTCTGGGGAGTGAGGAAGTCCACGAGCACGACCAAGGGACAAGATGCGATCGAACGTGGCCTGACCATATATGGGACTTGTAAACTCTTCCTTGATGGCCTCGGCTTTTCGTTTAAGCAGAGACTGTCCTGCCTCAGTGGTTAAGACATCTTGCCTTTCGTCCTCGTCGGCTATAAGATTCAGCCGATGTAGGATTGTCTCTCGAAGCTTCCCATGACTCACTCCGCACCCCGGCCGACAAGGAGGTACCCTTGTAACTTGCGACGTTTTCGCAAGACATATTTGCAAAGCATCGTCCGTTGATGCAAGGATGACTCAGCATTTCTGCAACCTTTCCTTCGCATGGTGCAGGATGCTAAGGCATACGTCTCGTCGAGCCGATTTGCCAAGCGTTGATCGTTGTTGTGCTAGCACTTCCATGGCGCAGTCGGCAATGACATATACCAGTTGAAGCTGAAGGTAGAAGAGACGAATGCGAGAGGCGTCGCGTCTTCCATATTGATATTTTCCTGGATGGCTTAGCGGAATGTGTATTACGGCCTCCTGATCGTTCCCGTAAGAACGTATGGATACTTCCACGTGTGCTTCGAGAACGCCATTCGATGTCGACTTTTTCAGGGGGGATTTCGTAAATCCTGAAGCCACTGTATCGCTTGACCTTCTACCAAATGTAGCAATCATGACTGGCTCAACACATCGTAGATACTTATCCAGAAATTGAAGTGCCTGGGGTATATCGTTGTACCCAGGCAGAGGCAAGGCATTCACGAAGGTGAATGAGCTAGCCAGATTACCCATAGGTCCGCGATTAGACCATTCGTGTCCGATATGCCTGATTCGACTAATGAGTCCCCTAACCAGAACACTGGCACTCGCAGAGCCATGGAGAAAGGTATGCCCAGCTCTTAGATGTTTCTGTGAGAGTTCTTCGCCTAAAAACAGCAGGACGGTGTTTCCAAGAAACTGGTAAGGTCGAGCTTCTTCTTGCATCGCCTGGAAATATGCCTCATGGAAAAGGTATAACTCAGCATGGGTACGCGCGTGCTTTTCGATGTCCAGAAAGTCTTCTGCAAGGCCACACCATTCGGGTTCTGGGAAAGGTGTGCAGTCTCTGGAGAACCTCTCAAAAGCTGACGGCTTCATGCTAGTATACAGCTTTTCATCGTCGGTATCCGGTAGATAGTTGATGTATTGACCACCATCCTGGAGATTGAGAAGAGATCTGTTATCGAAGAGTTGTATCAGGAGTCGTTCAATATCGTCAGCAGTAAGTTGGTTGCCAACAGCATCTGAACCCCCAATGACAGAAACCGCCATCTGTGGTAATTCGTGTATACCAAGTCGATCATGGACGCCTGGGAAAATTCTTTTGACGGTATCACGGAAGGCCCCGAATAGGCTGCTAGGTGGTTTCTCGTCGATATCAAGCTGCGATCTTTGCACAAAGTCACGGCGACCTTTTATCATACCCACGTAGCGAACGGTCACTCTTCCCCATCGCGACAAACAACATTGGAACTCCCACTCATCTAGCTCAGAAAAACGGAATCCCTTTCCCCTAAGAGTACGCACAACGCATAGCAGCTGCCACGGTTCGAATACCCAAGATCGGATGTAGAACCTATGTGCGTTTTCATTGTGCATTATGGCGGAAACGCGGTTTCTCTGTATAGCATCGCGTATTTGCAGAACGCGCCCTTGATCTTCATTTGACAATTGCATGGGCTGTCTGAAAAGTCGCAGAATCAGTCGCTTGTTGTCCCTAGTATCCTGCATTTCGAGTAATTTCGACTTGAACCGCTCGAACACCAATCTTGATATGTCGATGTGCCGAACTCGTAAAGTGTGATAAAAGGCTTCTATGGTGTTTTCGATATCGGTTTGTGCGCTGAAGGGGTATTCGAATGAGGAGTTCGCAATATCTTTCTGGTAGTCGATTTCGCGGAGATGTCGGTGATACGATGGTAGCAGAGGCATTGAAGCTGCCCTCCTTCTGGATCTTCTGGTACTGATGGCCATATCGACTAGGGGCCACATGAGGGATCAGTGGTCCTGCCTATCCCTCTTGGCGCGGTCAATGGGGAGTCTCAAGATGGCGTGTCAAGGCAAAGGTGTGCGTAGTTTTCATTCGAGAGAAGGGAAGTATGCATGTGTAAAGTTGAGAGAGGTGGTTGAACTTAAGGTAATTGTTATTTAAGTGAGTGAGTGAGTGAGTGAGTGAAGAAGTGCGTTTGGGTATGGGTGGATGGATAAACAGGTCATGCCTCGACTACATACTTCATTAAGAGACAATGCTCTGAGTCTCACCAGTCAGCCAGACGATTGTGGAATCTGTAACTTTCTTCATTGGCATAGTTACATTTCCTATCTCTGTGGCATCACAAGCAATTACTATGATCCTAAGGCTAGGCAATCAAGGAGCTATGAAAAGTTAGTTCTTTCTCTTTCTACATTCAGGGGATCAAAGCTGCAATATTAATAGAGCTATCTGGAAAATGAGGTGCACTAGACGAAGGGCTAAAGTACATTTACTATCATCATTACACAGACATTGAGAAAATGTCACTTAGGGCCAAGCATAGTACCGAATAATCATATCATTCACTTCAGCTACCTATAACATCAAAGACAGCGTTGTGCACCGTATAGAGCATATTTGTAATAAGGATACTGCAGTGTCTCAGGTTGAGGTTATTCCATCCGTGCAAGCATTTTAGCAGGTGTAGGGGACGAGCTTTTATGCATCTGCGCCTTCCAAAAAATATAGAGAATGATGATATAAATATATCAAAAATTCTCCCCGACTGGGAGTCGAACCCAGGTCTCCCGCGCTTGTTCCTTGCGGTGACAAGCGGAAATCATGACCGTTAGACCATCGAGGATTTGATGTCGACAACCTCTCTTATTTCATAATATGAATAAACTACTGTAATTAAGGGTTCCTTTCATGGAAGCTGGGTGAACTGGAGTTCATAGCGTATCCCGAATCCTTGTTGTCTGAGGAAGTCTGTTCCTGCAATGTGCTAACTTAGAAGAACACTGTGTGCATTATCCTCTGCAACAAATTTATAGCCAAAGGACCGAAGTAAAATTGACTAGAGAAATTCTAATTGATTATACATCGAATGATAGACGAGTTGACACCAGTCCGTTTACGAAAAGCAAAAAGGCCCATATATGCGGACCGTAGACTGTGAGAGGTTGCTCTCGACAGGACCAGAGGCCAAAATGAATCTCTCTCGAGGACCACCATACAGGACCCTACCTTACATACCAAGCCGCTATGCTCCGCTACTCTGAACAGACAGCGACAGTGTCCTGCTGCACCTTACAGTTCTTTCGCAACAATGAGCATATCACGAGCTCCAGTGAAGGATCAGATCATCCATATTAGCGCTAGGTGACTATCCTCGATCTCCTTCAGCCATACCCCGTGCGGAAACCGATTCTCCTCATAATGACGTGACATCGTGAATCCCACCGCCTCAATGTTAAAGCATCACTCGAAAATCCCCAAAGAAATGGACATCGTAACCACATAATTAGGGACGTTAACCGTCTCCACAATTTGAAGGTCCCCCACGACACTAGCAAGCATGTACGCTTCGCAGCGAGTCACCCCCTTCGTCTCAACTAGCCACTGCACGAGATGTCGGACAGCCCTCCGCGACGCCTCCATGAGATCTGGAGCAACGCCCATGACGGCATATCGACCGCGATCGGGAATTGCATCCCTGCCGGCGTCCACAACCGTCGGGGGGATCTCATACTGCGGCGCGGTCACCCACGATCGGCCCTTCAGAACTTCAAAGCGCAGCGTCGCCCTCATAGGGGTCTCGATTGCACTGCCGCAGACCTCGCCGTGACCCTGTGTGGCGTGGCCGTCGCCACAGCTGAAGAGCGCTCCGTCGGTGAGCACGGGCAAATACACGATCGAGCCGACGGTCAAGTCGCGACAGTCTAGGTTTCCCCCTGCATTGGTGGGCGGTACGGTGGACAGTCCATCGTCCGTGGCCGGGGCCACTCCCATACAACCTAGGAAAGGCCGCAGCGGAACACGAATGAGACTTTCCCGAACATTGCCGGTATCACTGTCTGTCGCTGTCTTTCCGTTGCCGCTGGTTTTGAAGCAGGTGTATCCGCTCGCCTGGTTCAGCTGCCGCCAGATGTGCAGAAAGGGCGTCGGAAACTCCTCGGCTAGCAGCCCAAACCTGGGGATGATCGCTGTCCAACCCCAGTCGGCGATTTGCAGGTCGACCACTTCGACCTTCAAAACGTCACCTGGGTGTGCGTCCTGAACGAAAACGGGGCCAAAGACAGGGTTTGCTAAACTGGTGTCGAAAGTGAGGAGGGCGGTGGCGTCGGAGTCAGGTGTGATTTGGCCGTTGCTGCTGTCTATTGCATCGAAGGTCACAGTCTCGCCGGATGATACGGTCAGCACGGGGGCGTTGTGTTTGGACCATTGTAAGTGACTGTGCTCGCGTCCGATGTGTCCTCCTACCTCCCGGGTCTTGATTGATGCCGAGCCCATGGTGGCTTGTAATCGATCCCCTTATTATTTGGCTTTCCCGCTGGGTTGTATGGAGCGGCCCGTCGGTCAACTTCCGAGATGAAGGTGAGCTTGTCTTGCGGATGACTTGTGCTGATCCCCGCAGACAGGATGGAAGGGGGGTTTATAAATAAGAGGGACTGAGTAAGGGCACGGGATCAAGGCTTGTCCTACAGAGACCCTGTTCTGTCCCTCACTGCTGGGAAGAGAGATGTGATCTGCCGGAGATTTGCATGTTTCCGGCATATCCATCCGGGACACAATCGGCAGATGAGCGTTGCAGCTCAAGTAATTAGTGTACTTAGTAGCTGGCTGGTTGACTTAGGTACTTAGCTAGCTCGAGAAGCAGCGTGTAATGACTCGAGGAGAAATAAACTTCCCAGCCACCAAAGCCTCCGCGGGTCCCATAAACAACGTCGTTTTACCAATTCCTGAAAGAGAGTGGGCACTCTAAGCAAGCACGAAGGGTCACGTTCAAGTTCTTTCGAATCTCCTGAGTCTGCCGCTGTGGGGGCGGTATACAAAACTAATAATCCTTGAGGATTGGCCCATAGCAAGGAACTAATTGTGGCCCAAAGGTCTGTCGCGATAGTCCCAATTCTCCCTCGTGGGATCGGTCATGTGTCTGTTGAACTGACGACTGATGCTGTGGTATGATGGTTTCTGTCCTTCACTTTTCGCCGTATCCGTCGGAATACCGAGATACATGGTGAGATCCAGCTTGTATGATCGCAACGGGATCGGGTATTGCCGCCAGCCTATAGAGGGCTGCTGTTTAATGTATGTAACCCAAGAGATCGCCGGTCTTTTGGCAACTCCGGACATCTCCGTCCTGGCCCGTGTGTTCTGCGGGTGATAATCCAGGGCCCACGCTTGTTTGACGCTGTCTCGGTGAGATTCCCCATCTTCATAGCTGTTCTTCGGGATGGTAGAACCAGTGGGACGACTGGTCGGAATGTGTTCTGCTGTTTGTAAAGGGTACGGAATAGAAAGTAGAGTAAGGAATAATTAGAGAGAATAGCTAACTGCTTCACCTAGGTAGAGAGTATTGTACTTCATGAAAGAGTATTAGGTGCCTGAATTGACAGGCACCAGGCACCTGATCTTTGCTGATATGGCAGGAATTGCATGAACCATTGCGCTAATCCAAAACAGGCAAGGACAGAGTTAGGGTTCCCGGTGGTTCACCATCCCGTGACCTGGCAACTCATTCATCTGCTTCGTTATTGTTATCAGCCTCCTTCTCAACCACACGGCGCAGACGATGGGCTGGGTCGGAGTCGCCACGCTAATCGCGACCGCCTGTTATCTACTCTATCGTTTCCCTCCTTCCACATGGACCCCGGAGCCCGTTCCTCCATCAGCGCCGGTGGAACCGTCCACTGCTGAGCTACCACGCTCGACGGCGATCAAGGATGCGACATCCAAGAGCGCCAGAAGCGCTTTGAATGCGCTAGAAGACGAGGAAGACACTGAAGAGACCCAGACAACCCCCAAAGCATCGGCATCAAATGCGCCCGCGCTGGAAGTTCCGACCCTGAACCTGGGGAACGAAAGCAATGCCGAGTCACCCTCCGAAGCACCGGCTATCCAGAGCGTATCAGCGAGTCCCGCCGCTTCCATTCCCATTTCTGCAACCGCGTCCGCAACCAACGGTGTCGAGAATATCTCCCCTCCAAATATCCTCATGCCACCACCAACGGCACCGTCGCAACCCTCGTCCAGCGGAAGTAGCTCGTCCCTGATGCCTCCTCCGCCGCCGCCTCGCCTCCGTCCGACTCTGCAACAACAGCCCTCCTCGCTCCTCGCACCGCCCAGGGCCTACCCCCCTCGTCCGAAACTCCCGACGGGCAGCAACACGGCGCTCCGCCCGCCGCCGTCCGCAGCGGCGAACGCGCGCGCGCGCCCCAGCAGCGGTCTCGCGCCGCCCGCGACCCCCTCGGTCAAGCCGGCGAACAACGCGTCGAAGCGGGCGGTTCTTGAACCAGGCTATTCGCCGCTGGACTGGGCAGCGCTGACGGCGAACCCGAAGCACAATCTGCGCGGCGCGAACGTGCCGCCACACCCCATCCGCGTGACGCCGTCGATGCTCAAGGCGCAGAACGGTCGCAAGGGCACCGACGCTTGGACCTCGTACCAGGGAAAGGTGTATAACATCACGCCGTATCTGCCGTTTCATCCCGGCGGGAAGGGTGAGCTCCTCCGCGGCGCGGGCAAGGACTCCGGCCAGCTGTTCTTCGAGATCCACCCGTGGGTCAACTGGGATGCGATTCTAGGGGAGTGTCTGGTGGGGATTTTGGTGTCAGAGAATGAGCCAGAGAACGCGCTGGATGCGATGGATTGATCTTTTGATCGGTTGAGTTCGGCACCGCTGCGCCCCGATTTCTTTCTTGTAATATAGTAGAGGCAGATACCCATATGTACATCCATAGACTTAGATCCTTCGTAAGATATTCATATTCCTCCGACAAATCCCCTACATAACATCATCCGGCATTTAAAGCTCATCCTTCGGCACTCCCTCAATCTCCACCAGCTCCGTCTCAAACACCAGCGTCGCACCGCCGGGAATGGGCCCGATGCCGCGCTCGCCGTACCCGTACTCAGGCGGGATCGTCAGCGTGCGCTTCTCGCCGACACACATGTCCAGGAGCCCCTGGTCCCATCTGCAATCGTCAGTATCAGCCTGTTGCCTTCCTGAATGCACCCATAAAGGGAGCGGGATAGTCTTACCCCTTGATCACGCGTCCCCCGCCGAGCGGAAACCGCAGCGGCGTGCCGCGGTTGTAGCTCGAGTCGAACTCGGAGCCATCGGCCGCCAGCGTGCCCCGGTAGTGCATGTGCACGGTGTCGCCCTTGACGGTCTTGCGCTGGCAGTCGACTCGGTGGGTGGTTTCGATGCCGAGATCGGCGGCGTGGGTGAGGGTGGCGAGGGCCAGGGTGACCAGGGAGGGAAGGATGGAGAGGCGCATTGTGATGGTTGGTGTTTGTTTGTTATTTAATTGAATCGGATTGAATTGGTGGTTGTTGTAGGGTGGGAAGTGCTGTGTTGGTGGAGATGGGTGTTAGAGGTTCGGGAGGTGAAACGTGGTTGGATTGGGCGGAGATTAGGGGTATCTCCGCTTGCGGATGGATACATAGAGTGCCTCAGGTATGGACAGTTCTTGCACAGCTTAAGTAGATTAAGGTATTATTGTTTGTGAACCGATCAAAAGACTCGACCTATGTACTAGCATTACATTGCCATGAAATCATACATGAAAAGCTCAATTACGCCCATTTTCCGAGTAGCGCCATCAACAACGCACCCAAACACAAAAGACCAAATGCAGCCAGCACGGTCGAGATCGGCGCCTTGCGCATCGACGTGCTGAACATAAACTCATGAGCCATCAGCTCCACCAGCGCCGTGTAGATGAGAATGCCCGCCGAGATAGAGTCGAACACACCGTTAACGATGAGTGTCGTATACCCCTCCGGGGGGTACGACTTGCGCACACCGAGACCAATGGCGATCGCGATCGGGGTGGACAGTCCATACGCGATGCCCAGGAAGTAGGGGGTCAAACGCTTGGACCGTGGCCACGGGATGGCAGCCAGACGGGAGCCCAGACCCAGGCCCTCGAAGGTCTGGTGGAAGACAAGCACGATATACAGCGTGACGAACTCCTCGCCGGAGACCGCCAGGGTCAGACCGATGAAGACGGAGTGGAAGATGATGCCGAACTCGAGGATGAAAATCGATGTCAGCTGCGCCATGTACTCCTCCAGCACGGAGTTCTTTCTCGCCATCTCGGGGTCTTGGTGCTCGCGCGAGTGGCCCAGATGGTCCTCGCCAGGGATGTGGCTCTGGGTTTGGGCCTGAGAGGCGTCTAATCCAGGGTGCTTGTCGAGATGGCCCACGTCGTTGTGATGGTGAGTGGTGTCCGAGGCCGAATCGTCTCCGTGGTTGTGGCCGTGGTGGCCCTGGCCGAAGCGTGCGTAGCGCATGACCATCAGCTCAACGAAGAACAGAACGACCACGGTCATCAGGATGATGCCTTCGACCCAGGAGTACTCGGTGATAGGGCCCGTGAGACACTCATTGGTCAGAGCCTCCTCTGCCGGGGCTAGAAGATGAATGAACGCGGTGGCAATGATGACACCGGAGCCAAAGTATTTGGCAATGAAGAAGGCCCATCCGGGGACGCGGGACTTTTGGAAGCGGCTAGCCAGCACGGGAAAGACGGCACCGAACATGGAGCCGACCATGATCACGAAGATGGAGGAAATCCGTAGGCCCATTCGGCCGTCATACTCATTGCCGGTGTCACACACTGGGGTGGGCTCACCCTCGCGTGCGACGAGGGAACGAATAAGTTGCATGATACTTGTCTTGTCGGGTTGGTTGATTATGCAGTCTGCAGTTGCCCGAGACACTTCACAATGCTGGACCTGATCGGATCGCACAGACCAAGTGTCGATCGGGAATTCAAGACCAGTCCAATGATGTGCAAGGGATAGTAAGGGATGGTGACAGGGGCGACGGGAGGATCAATCAAACACGTGGAAGGGTGGAATGCGACAAAGAGCTTGACTGCAAGAATCCGAAGTCTTGGTCTTTTCTTGGAGGTCTTGGGATTTCTTGTCCCACGATCCTCTAACTTATATAGCCGGTCGTATCGTGCAGGTAGCCCATTTAGAGCGCGTCGGTGGCCTGTCCTCAAGGTACCTGCCCTCCACTTAGTCCTGTCGCCCACGCTGCCAAGTGAGACGGCGGCAGGAATTTTTGAGGACCTTGGGGTGGTGGGACGACGCGAGATGCCTATCTCTATCTCGCTTGGTTGGGTGAATCTGGACGAGGGTGTTTTGGAGAGTCGAGGTAAAGGAAACCCTGGGATGTCGAGGAATCTTCGAAGAGAGTATGCAGATGGACGAGTCGAGGTGGAGAGGGCCGAAGAGAGGAGGAGGGAAGATGGTGACGGAGAGGCGAGTGAGCCATGGTGGGCTGAGCAGAAATCCAACTCCCCCTCAAAGCGTGGTGGTTTTTTGGGGACCTTGGGAGAATGAATTCGTCGATGGGGACCCTGGGGACACGCTTAGCTAATGCCCTGTTTCGGCAGTTTCCAGCAATCCTGATTGGCCATCCGTCGAACTATGGGGCGGATGTGACTTCCGCCTCATCTGCCCTAACACTCTGAACACATCACTCGCGTATGCATTCGCTCACATGGTGATATTACTAAACTCCGTGTTATCCTCTGTCTGCCTACATACCCCTTCCAAGTACTTTCGACTGACCCGTAATCATAATAGTTCTATGCACAGAAACCATGCGGAATCGTGTTGAAGCCAGGTAGTATCTAGTGTTGCATAGCGTACTCGATGTAACACAACACCATTGAGTCTACCGTGGTGAACTCGAGACGAGGTGACACATTCGGCCATGTCTCTTTGAACCCAGATTCTCGCCTCTGATCTAGTATTCTCCATGCCCAGTGCTTGACTCAGCCATAGACCCATCTGCCAAAGCTAATATATCACCATACCATAAAAAGAGACTTCTCCGTTGGTCGGGAAATAAAAGCTCAGCGGCTCTTGTCATTACTAAGTGGAGTGCAGATTAGCACACGCAGCTAAGACCTAACTAGTGTGGATATACGCCGTCTCAATGGTTATTTAACGGAGAATAATCCACGTCAAACCAGTCGAGCGAAAATTGGCTATTGAAGAGCTGCCATAGGAGCCCGTCAGTGGAGGTGGATGATTCCGGATACATTTCCGGTGGAAGGACGACCGTGTTTGGAGGCTCGATCACTGGTTCTGCTCCTGAAGGACCCGGATGGCTGCAATCTCGCGAGGTATGGTTTGTTGTGTTAGTGGCCTCCACCTGGTACACCGGGCCATCCATCGTGCCATATGTCTCGCAGACTTGAGAACCTTGTTGGATGGCCATGGTCGCGTGGAACAATGGCTCGCACAGATTCTGCAGCGCGGTCAGGAGATCCAGCATTTTCGACACATAGGAATTGCCGGTGATCCGCGACAAGCCCTGGGTGACTTCCTTCAGCAAGTTGTAATCCTCAAAATCAGACTCCCGGACTACGTTGCAGAACAGGACAAAAAAGGGGCTGAGTGGGTATAGCAAGACCGTCCTGGGAAAGACCATCAGCTGGTGTATACATGGAAATTAAAGACCAAATTGGGTCACTTACCATGTTAAGATGTATGGACATGGCTCTTCAAGAACCGACTCATACGCGAGATCCTTCTCGAGCGATTGAAATGCTCGTAGTGATGCTCGGGCCGATGCCAAACACTCCTTGTACGTTTCGGCATTGGGATGATGTTTTAACCGCGCCCGATACACATCGACTAAAATCGCGTGGTAGCAAAAGTCGGCCGAAAGGTATTCGTTGGCGACAGTAGGTGGAAGAGAGCTAGGTCTCTAGAGTTTGATGTGTGAGAAAAATATACACCATGAAGGAACGGAATGCTCACCAAGTGAAGGTCTGAGTATATTTTGTTCATATATGCTTGGATATTTTCGCATTTGGCAGAAACCTCCGCGGCAAATTTGCGTTGACCGTTGAGTGAGAGATCAAGAAGCTCGCCCTGGACTTGGGCTAAATCCAGAATAATCCCAATCAAAGAACCATATAGCAATGTAGTGTCGGCGTGAACTAGCTGGCTAGGAGGGACTCGGAGATCCGGCAACGATGGAGGCCGGACAAAGAGATAACTCAACGTTCTATCCAAATAATAACAACCCCATAGTGAACTATGTATTTCCTCATTCATGCCAGAGCCCGGCATAAAACGGTCAATTTCATGATAGTTCAGCGAGACGATCAGTCGTGCCGCGTATGAATTGAGCACCCATGATTGATTCATCTTCCCGAGTTTCTGCATCAGTAGGGCCTGGATGTAATTTGTCAGTGTTTCACTCAAGGGGGATAGGGAGGCATCGATACTTACACCAGATATCAAAGATTGTATCAAAAGTAGACTTGGCGTGCTGCAGACATTGACTCGCCTAAGCGCGTGAAGGCCAGCCGTCTCGTACACTCTTTTGGATTTCAAGAATTGCCTCTTGAGTGACGTATTGCGGGACAGCTTGAACAGCCTATAGAGATACGCTACCGCCTTTGTATAGATACATACGCTGAGTTGATGGCGTGACTGCTCATCAGTCTCATCCTGTAGAAGACGAGTGACCATCGTCTCCAATGTCTTTCCCGAGATATGATCGGGCCAGTGGATGTTTGTCTCATTGGATTCTTCAATGACAAACGAATGTTCTGCTGCGGTCAGAAGGCACAAAAAGGACAGAAATATGATACGGTACCTCGAAGAAGCATATACATCAACTCTACTGGTGGTCCATCAGGGACAACGATTTGGCTTTGACTATCGGTTCCCGGAGATCGCGAAGATCTACCAGGATCGAGGTTTTTCCTGTTGGCGATCCTGTCCACTAACGTCAAGGCAGACCTGAGTATAGTATGCCTCTCATTATCGAGAAAGCCGTCGAAATTGAGTTCGTTCTGCAAAATGATCTTGGCTTGCTTTGCGCGATGAGTTGAGTCTTCTGAAGGCGAAGCCCATTCGGCGGTCTCGTTGGGAACACTCCTCGATCGAGCAATACTATCGTCAAATTTTCTCTTCCTGGAAGGACCTTCTCCCTCAGATTCGTACCACTCCCTAGCGGCGATCGGACTCTGGCTGTTTCTATAGGACAATCAGTTTAGTTTTAGCCTAACTCACGGATCGCGAACAGTACCCCCTCGATAAAGCCGTTAATCTTTCCAGATTCAAAAGCCGTTCCTCGAGAGATGACACCCTATAATCGGTATTAAAATGAGGCACCAGAAGCGATCCAATTGGCTTTCATACCCTGTATGTGCCTTTTGCCTTGATCGGGGTTTTGGCCGGTCCCTTCGGCACTCGACGCCAGCGTCCACGCAATTTGCACACACCTCTTGTCTATCACATTTCACCTTTGAGTTGTTGGCTAGCGGTCCATATAGATACAAGAGAGACAAACCTTTCTTGAGTAGCACAGATCACACTATGACAAAGTCAGCCTCGGATGAATTATTTTTGGAGAAATGATTCCCGCAGAGAGTCGATGATCATCTTCGATCCATTCTCAATATGAACAAAACAGATGAGTGAGTTGCTTACAGCTGAGAGTATGCCATGCGAAGCCATAGAAATCCCTATTAGATAAAGCCACGCGCCTTTGTCTATCGATGTGACACAGGAAGATTTTGGCCAAGGGCCGTCATGATGTCAAGGCCATCACGTGCTTCGCAGTTTTGCTGTGACTCACAGACAACCTACTTTAAGCGCATTGATAGAAACCACGTGGATTGTTATTTTAAGCCTATTCTATCGCA
This sequence comes from Aspergillus aff. floccosus IMV 01167, assembly GCA_001931935.1. Taxonomy (NCBI): domain Eukaryota; kingdom Fungi; phylum Ascomycota; class Eurotiomycetes; order Eurotiales; family Aspergillaceae; genus Aspergillus; species Aspergillus aff. floccosus IMV 01167. The sequence goes on from MSJE01000005.1 coordinate 290,794, forward strand.
TGTTGTAGGAAGTTCTTCATTTCAGGTCTATAGCCATTCCACCTAGGTGAAACTGCTTCTGAATTAGACCTGCTCTAGTACCGCGTTCGGCATAGGACCATTTACTTTCCCGCCGAACAGACTTTGGGATCTATATTCCACCTCCCCTTTGTTCGGTGTATGGGTTGTATTTCGGACATTAGCGACCCTTTCATTGATTTGATACCTCGATCTTCATTGATGACTGGGATCCGGCTAAACCTCTTTCGTTCGGGATTTCGGTCTTCGGATGCCGAAAGACCCGAAGTATCTGAAGAAACCTTTCAAGAAGCTGTACATTTTATTAATGGTATTCTTTTGGTCGAACATACATGCATTGATGAAAGATGCATTAGTATGCAGAACCTACAGCCGGTTTCGTCCCGCAATAAGAAATGATACGACAAGTTTATAACTTTCCACCCAAGGCCCTTGCAAGAATTCAGTCTCAATTGATACTGTACCCTTGATCTTGTGAGCATAGGCCATTTTCAAATTTTTACGGGGGAATGCTCTGGTAGACTGGATTCGAGCGGGGGCAGCGTCTCCAAAAACTCCGATGCATCTCTGTACTCCCTTTCCACGACTCGACAATGGTGATCTGACCGGACTTTGATCTTCACATGCAAGGTCTGGGGCCTGATGTTGAAGCCACTGGAGTAGTCCAAAGTATCATAGGTTCCTCCAGGAACGGGTCGAATATCAAAGCACCACAGTAGCCGGCTCAATGTTATCAGCAAAGTATTCGTCGCCAGATCCGCCCCTGGACAGATGCGCCGGCCCCAGCCAAATGAGCTGTGGCCTAGTTTGCTCGGGTGTGGAGTGCCCTTCTCTTGTTCCGTTGATGACAAGTATTTCTCTGAAAGATAGGACAACGATTGGATGTCCACGTCGAGAAATCGAAGAGGGTTAAAGTGGTTTGGATTGGGGTAATATTCAGGGTTCAGATTGATCGCCCAAGAGCTCCCTAAGACAACTGTTCCTTTAGGAATATAGTGGCCATTGTAATAATCATCTTCAGAACAAGCGTGTGGTGTTCCGCCGAGTACAGCCACTGGGCGCCAACGAAGGACTTCTTTGCAAAAGGCCCGTAGGTATGGGAGGTCGCGTATGTCCTCAAACGTTGGCAATCGATCATATCCTATTACGGAGTCTAGCTCAGCCTGTACCATCTCTAAGACTATTGGCGTGGTCACAATAGCTAGCATGGCCGAGCACAAGGTTGATGCTGTGGTGTCGGAGCCAGCGCCAAACAGAGAAGCAGGTATGTAGCTAAAGTCCCTGTCACTCAAAGGAAATGACTCAGGGTCTTGAATCCTAATCTTGAGGAGCTGCCTAGTCAAACTATTGAAGATAGGTGCCGTTCCTTGTGCCCCATTTGCGGATTCTATATCACGTCGGACCACGCGAACGAGGTTCATGTTCGCCTCCGCTTCGATACGGCCGCGGCGTTTGATCTCGGCTTTCCATGGGGCAACCCAGTCCGGCAGATATTTCAGTACAGGGAAGGACTCCACGAGGTATGCTCCTGGGACATTCAGACTGGAGGAGTATTGCATGAACTCCAGCCGCTGGCGAACCACGGGGGATCGAACGTCGTCGACACGGTGTCCATAGGCGATAGCGAAGACGATGGAAGCAGTGAGACGATCTAATAATGCCTCCCATTTGTCAGAGTTTTGGAGAAGCTGGTAACATAGCCGACATGATTCTGCTTGCTGCAGCGGTTTGTAGTTGTCCAAAGCCCGCGGGGTCAACGCAGAGTGTAACAGCTTGCGTCGGACCTGCCACTCTTTGCCGTACGGTTGGACAAGAATACTGGCCATATCCCAGTATATCTCCCCCATTGTGACAAAACGCCGGGCGTGTACTGTACGTTGTAGATCTTTTTTCTAGTAGCTCGGAAGCGACTGCTGGGTCGGATATGACCACAGTGGGTCGTCGACCGAACCAGATGGTATAGATCGGGCCGTATATCTTGGACCATTCCCGAAACTTGATCCAGGGATGTTTGGATGGGACATGGAGTTTGTTCCCTATTAGAGGAAAAGGAGGAGGCCCAGGAGGCAGACGTTTCCACAAAATCACATCATGAACGAGTGTTCCAATGATTATGAGAAGTATACCGCAGCCCGTCGGACGCCCAAGACTAGGGAGGACGACCGGAGGGGTCCTAGGTAATCCATGGAGAAGTTCAGTGTCCAAAGCTCTTAATCCGAGAACGTTGCTCTTATGGACTATTCGCACGTAAGCAGTAGACTCATAGTCCTAGCAAGAATAAAGCTTCGACCAGATCCCATAGCCGAGCCCTGCGGGGAACCCTGTTGCAGGCGATTACAGTAAGCAGACTCTTGAAGGTAAACAATGAGTAGTATAGCACACCCCCCACATATATGGCGGCATCTCCCCACAAGATCACAACCTGGACTGCAACACAAGTCGTCAATGTTCAAAGCGAATCAATCAACACCAATGCATTCTGAGCAGATCCGGACAAATGTTATGCCACCTGTAGAGCAAGGCGACCTCAAGCCAGTTGACGTCAAGAGAAAATTGCATACTGGCAGTCGAATGGGTCGATCACTGTGGACAAGTGGGGTTATGAGGAATCAACGGTACATAACAGACTTTCAAAACCTCCAACGTCCCTGGACATAGTTTACGTGGAGAACTCGTCACTGTACGTGAATTTAATACTCCCAACTATGGCCAGTGTTCGTCAGCCTATACCATGGATTACCGTAGTGCCTGTCCATCATCATTATATGATTCACCCTGCGTTTGACTACGAGACCTATGCGAGTGTCTCGCTGGCTCCTCATACTGTCCAGCTTGCCACTTGCCGGACCAACAATACAACATATATGGGGCATATCTGGGGCATAAGCTAAAATGACTAGGGCTGAGCCAAAAGGCAAATCAAAGCTTCTGTAATCTGCCTTTCTTGCGGGGCTCCCCCGCATCTGATGTTCTCCGTTGACAGTCATGTGCATAGGCTGGGTATTCCCAAAATAACTTATCGAATCCACCACGTTCCATCCAGCTTGGATAACCTCTCTGGTGCGAGAGACCTTCCAGAGACATGAAGACAATACTTCGAGCTAAGCCGCGCAAAGTTCAATGCCCATTTTGCTCCAAGTCCTTTACACGGTCAGAACACCTCCAACGGCACCTTGGCTCTCGTACGTAGACACTGGCTATATTAGGAACATCCTGCTAACATGACACAAAGATGGCGTAGGAAAAGCAGTGACATGTCCCCAGTGCGGAAAGGACTTCATGCGCAAGTGAGTAATTTATAAGATGTTAAGAATAGCGTCTTGGATGCTTGACTGGACTGAAGAGATTAACAATGATACAGAGATGTAATGAAACGGCATCTCGATAAATGCCGACTGAAAGCCAGGCAACAGACAGCTGGAGATATAAGCCGTACTGCGGTAGCCACAGCCCAGAACCAACAAAGCATGTCGAACACGCATGCCCAGCAACAACAAGACCTTAATGAGACCTTACATCCATCCACATGGCCTTACAGCCAGATTGCCAACAGTGACCAACCACAGCCCCCAGAAGAAAGACGCAATCATTTCGGACCTAGGGAGCCCAATGCAGGAGAAACAGATGGTCTGTGTCTATTATCCAAAACACCATCCAGCGAGACCCACTGGAACGACACGAAATTGGATGACATCCAATTTCTACTTGATCCAATCTTCTTCGACCGGGATGAAGACAGCCATTCACAGCCTGTAACAGCAAACGCTGTCGGGGTGCCGTGTATTGACATTGACCCGGCCGACACGTTTAATTTCCTCGCCGGAATCGCTAACAAGGAAACCGCTCCACTTGAGACTCGTTATGACTGCGGATCGCTGTACGAAAGGCAGTGGGCTGGACGGGAGATTATGAGTGATGTTAGCTGGAGACAACATGTAGACCTGCGGACAGAATCGGTGGATTTCTTAACTGATCAGCAAAGTGTTGGTGAGTTTGCTTCATGGAGCCATCGTGCTCTGTCTCTCCTATACAACGAATCAACTGTGCTAGATGCCCGTGGGGGGATAAATGGATAAATGGCAGTGATTTGATCTCACACGCATCTAATCAATTCACAGACACTGAAAGGGGGACTTGGAAGAGCCCGCCGAATATCTCTCAGGCCGACATTTCCCCTCCACAGGGATCAACTTCACTGGTTAAAACAGCATCCGAGATCGTACAGCAGATACGGGATCTTTCCCAGCGCTCGACAATTATGCATACATGGACGCCACAGCTGGAGAAGGACTATATCCGTTTCTTCAGTCCTAAGAACCTTGGAAAGTTCATTCGTATTTACTGGACGTCCTGGCATCCACATTACCCCGTGATTCACAAGCCAACGTTCTCCATAGTCAATTCCCCGCCTCATCTCACAGCGGCCATGGCGACGATAGGAGCTTGTTTTTCGGCCAATGCAAATGACCGACACAGTGTAAAGCTCTGGCTCAATAGTGTGGAGGAGATGGTTTTTCACAACAAGTATTTTGGCGACATTATGCTGCATGACCCCGCGACTATCAACGTGAAGGATATTGTCCGGCTTCTTCAGGCAGCACACTGTGTATGCACGTTCCAGATTAGTGAAGGAAGTCAAGTTAGTCGGCGGCGGATTCGGCGTCAGCGGTTCAGCATGGTTGTTTCGGTAAGTCGTTACGTCTTATGGTCTTTCTTGTTGATGCTAAGTTCTATGTCAGCTGGTAAGAGACTTGGATCTATTCAATGTGGCACATAGTAACCACGATTCATTCCATGGAAGTGACTTTTGCTGGGACAGCTTTATTGCTGCAGAAGAATGTATCCGGTAGGCAGCCGGCGTTAACGATGATGAAGCTTTTGACTAACTTCAGATCAGGACCATGTTGTTTGTGTACACACTTGATACTGCATTTACAATATTCAGTAACTATCCTCCCCGTACAAGGATTCAGGAAATGTCCTTGGAGATGGCATGTCCAGAGGCTTGTTTCCAAGCACAGTCCGCGTCAGACTGCTTAGCTGCAATTCAAACGTGCACATCTCATCCGTTGTGGAAATGCAGAATGAAGCTACGGGACATAATCCAGGTCATTCTCTGTACAGACGTTAGTTTGGATATGCGAGTCCATCTGTCTCACCTGGGTATACTGAATTTGTGGATTGTGTGCTCTGGTAAGACTGCCCAAATATGATCTTTGTGGTTCATTGTTCAGTGCATTCTTACCATGTGAGCGGATACTAACTGTCTGTGATGTTCAGCACTCTGCTCGGAAGCCCTCCAAATCAACTCTCTAATTGGCATTGATACGCAGCTTGGACCAATGCGGCGAGCGATCCACAACTGGAAGCTAGTGTGGAACCAACGATATGTATTACATGATGGTTTTGGCTTGCCCAAGGAAGAGGACAGGTTCCTCGTGCGACCGGAAGACTCTTGGCGACGGTTGGGGTTTTTCCAGAATGCTTCTGAATACTGGTTGCTGTTGAATATCCTTGTTCGACGAATCGAAGAACAGCAGCGCGACCGGCATGACCAGTCTACTTGTCCTGATATTGTGCATATCAGACCGTATACACCTTCTCGGTGTGACTCACCCCCAATGGCGGACTTGAAGCATCTTATATTGGAGCATCATCGTCAGTTTCGGCCGTATGCTTGACAAGACATTTTGCGAGGAGCCGATGTGATTCGTGAAAGTATAACTTTCTTTGTGACTAATTTGCCAAACTTCTGAATGTGATATTCAAGAATGTACAAACTTCTGAATGACCACCTGCAGTGATTGTACCCAGTAAGACTGTCATATTCTACAATGGCATCCCTGTGACGGGGTGCAAAGAAGTATATAATTCTAGTCCGAAACAAAAGATCCATGTTCTTAGCCCGGTTATACCTAGTACCTAGTACCTACTTCCCCATCCCCCGTCCGCCACATCCTGCTACCCCACACAGTATGGGGAGTAGATGCCTTGAAAATCCCACCCATAACAGCCTCGGAATGTGTGAGACTCTGAGAAGTTAATCAACGCTATAATCCAAAATCTCCCCTCGAGGCTTCTTAGACGGATCTAAATCATCAGGTTCCGTCAGAATCACTTCCATACAACGCTAGCCATCCGACCCTGTCAGTCTCGAGAGCCGCCACGATACAAGATGAGTGCGAAAGATTATTTGACGTATCCTGAGAGCGAAATTCATGTCATCGTGGTTGGAGCAGGTAAGCACCTAACATGCGTGGCTGTTCTCCGATATTGTTGATCCAAAGCGAGTAGGGTTTGCTGGACTGGGTAATGCAATTGAGTGCCATCGCCAGGGATTTTCAGTCGCCATATATGAGCGCTTCCCAGAATTGAAGCCCCTAGGGGATATAATTTCATTTGGACGCAACGGGGGCCGCATATTTGCGCGCTGGGGATCGGTAGTCGACCGCATGTTGCCAGTCAGTATCAATCTCGAGAACCATGGATTCCGCATTCACAAATACACGGGGGAGCATGTCCACGCACAGTCTTCTTTGCCTCTTGATAGGCAAGCGCCTACGATCAATGGGCACCGTGGGGAGCTCCATGAGATCTTGTTCAACTATGCCCGGGGTGATCTCAAGATTCCAGTCCACTTGGGCTGCGAAGTAACAGGGTATTTTGAGAGTTCTTTGGGGGCAGGGATCCAACTGGCAACGGGGGAAAAGGTTTGTAGCTATAGCGAGTGTGGCTTTCACAGCTGACAGGGCATAGGTCTACGGAGATGTTGTGATCGGCTCCGACGGTCTTCACTCCAAAGCCCGAAGCTTGGTTCTAGGTAGTGAAACAAAGCTTCAATCAAGCGGCTACGCTGTTTATCGTGCTTGGTATGTCACCTGATGCCTATTGTGTACTCGAATTCTGAAGATTCTTAAGGTTTTCGAACAAGCATATTCTTGCCGATCCCCTTACCAGGCACTTATCCGAGAATGGGGACACATTCAATGGCTGGATCGGCCCGGATGTACATTTTTTAGTTTCAACTCTGAAGGGAGGTACAGATATTTGCTGGGTACTGACGCATAAGGTAGCTCCTCACAAGCATGAACAAGGATGATGTGCTAACAACTTGTCTTTGATAGGATACATCCAAACCCGATGATCGCTGGTCCTTGCCTGGAAAACTCACGGACGTCTACAAGATATTCAAAGGCTGGGATCCGCTTTGCACTCGCATAGTATCAAAAACACCCGAGTCGTCCCTGATTGATTGGAAATTAATGTGGCAGGACCCTTTGCCGACTTGGGTCAGCAAAGAAGGACGCATTGCTCTTGCGGGAGATTCTGCCCACGCATTCCTCCCGACCTCCGCTCAGGGAGCAACACAAGCGCTAGAGGACGGTGTTGTCATTGCCATTTGTTTGAAGTGGGCTGGTAAGGATCGCATACCTGATGCTTTGCGAGCTTTTGAAAACATTCGGTGAGCGATCCTTCCCCATATTGTCGCCGACGAGACTGCTGATTGGGTACTGTAGGTACGATCGCGTGCGAAAGGTACAGGAAACAGGCAAAACCACGCGGAACAAATGGCATACGGCCAACTGGGATGATGTCAAGAGCGACCCGAAGAGTATCGAGTTGCCGAGGGAGGATTGGATATTGAACCATGACGCCGAGGAGCATGCTAATACCCTGTGTGAACAACTCTTTGGGAATAGAAGGGGTGGAAGCAAGATATAACTTGTTCTCGGAGAAATCAAGAGCACTGTTCAGATATGAATTTAATAAACTTTCTGAGCTATATCACAGTAACTATAGCTGACCGAGGCCTGGTTGCCTTGGTTCTCTTACACTATAACTCCACTCCAAATCCATCTATATAGATTTTAAGTAGCACTAAAACGGCTGGAATACAGATGGGACGTAGCCAAGATTACAGAATGTCTGCAACTTCACGGAATAATGTGATCAGTATACTAAGAAGCTGACCGACATTTTGTGGGGTAGAGAACAAAGCATCCCCAACAACCCTTCATATCCCAGCATGTGGGGAGCATACGAGACTTAGTTCCGAAGGAGCGGAGTAAATCAGTCATTTGGGCATTTATCAAATGGGATCAGGTCTCGCGAAGCTCTCGATAATGTAGATCCAATGCATATGAACCCGAACATCCAGTCCAGATACGCCCGTGGTGTTTATATGAACCCTGCATCACCGACTGGATTCGTTTTCACTTTATCTACATACTTCTATGCCTCTCTCTTGACATATTTTTGCTACTCTTATTCCAGGCTAGGATATTTTATTATGGCGTTCGGAATATTGGAATGTTGGGACGGCGAGTCAGTCCCAGGAACAGGCAAGGGCCCTTTCTTCCAACTGCTACGCATATTGCTGATAGCAGTAGTAATATTGAGTTACCAGGATTCCAATGAGAACTACGACGAGAATACCTCTGAGTCCGCCAAAGTCCAACGCCAGCCTCGAGGCATTGTTTTGGTATTGTTCCGATGATATACTACGCACATCGGCGCTCACTGGCTCACTACAAAGCAAGGTCCCGCAACCATCTGACTCCCCAGACGATCCTTTAAATGTGAGTAGGGTCAAATCTGAGACTTCTAGTCTATATGTACTCACTAATTTGGTTGACTGTAGTTGCCGCAATGGTAATCATCTCCTTTTCTCAGGACCGAGCTAACAGCTAATGCACAATACACAGGAGAAAGGATTTCATCCTGCTCATTGTCAGTCTCCTGTCTTCGGTTGTGGGAGCATACGGCCCTATGCTAGGACCCGGATTTGTTGATATAGCTGAGGAGCTAGGTGTCAGCGTCAACGAGATCTCACAAGCTACCTCATATTTGGTGCTGGCAATCGGGCTTGGTCTTCTCGTTAGCAATCCACTCGCCAAATGCTACGGGAAACGACCTGTTTATCTGATTGCTGGTCTGATCCTATTTGCTTCTAGCGTCTGGGGTGCGCTAACCCATAACTACAAATCGTTTCTTGCTTGTCGGCTAGTGGGGGGTTTGGGTATGGGCCCATTTGAGGTTAGTCATGCTTCTTGACGAGACATTACCTACAAATTTCTCCTCAATCAGTTACTAACATTTACGTTTCCTATGTATTTAGGTCCTCGTGCAATGTACCATAGGAGACCTCTACTTCGTCCATGAACGTGCCACTCGAATTGCTTTTTGGAATCTATTCCTAGGGACCGGCATTGCAGCAGGGCCTATTGTCAGTGCCTATATTATCCAATACTCTGGATACCGCTGGACATTTGGTACATGCGCCTTTTTCTACGGAATCTTGACTGTGGCTCTGTTCTTTTTTGCCCCTGAAACCGCTTATGTCAGAGAAGACGGCTCCTCCATGTCCTCAACCGATAACCTGCCTACAACAGAACACTCTGAGGTAAAAGGTACGTCGGTTGAGGACTCCCCACGACAGGGCTCCGAGACCATACAAGATATAGAAAGTGAGCCCCAGCAGCAGATATTTGTACAGCAATCAAGAGGCCAGCCACTGGTCGCACAAACGAGGGGCTCCTATCGGAGATCTCTCAGAGTATGCACTGGGACGTACTCTAATGCCTCGTTTCTCAAAGTCATGAGCCGCCCGTTTATCCTGTGCGTGGCACCATGAAAATTTCGGTCTGTTATAACACGCTGACTGAAAATAGTTTTCTCTACCCAGGGATCTTGTGGGCATTTCTGATCTGGGGCACGACTATAACATTCACCATTGTGTTCAGTTACGTCAATGGGGTAATCTTCACCGAGCCCCCTTACAATTTCAGCGTCTCCCAAGTCGGACTAATTAATATTTCACCCCTGATCCTCAGCATTGTTGCTGAAGTCATTTCTGGTCCTCTTTGTGACATCATCTGTGTCTATCTGACCAAGAAGAACAACGGCTTTTATGAGCCCGAGTTTCGGTTAGTCCTGATATCACTGGGGTTCATCCTGGGCGTGACTGGATTCTATGGCTTCGGTGCCACGATCCATTATCAGACTCATTGGACTGGGCCAGTTTTCACGTATGGGCTGGTCAATGCGTCGCTGGCCGTCTGCTCAACCTGTGTCTTCGGATACATCATTGACGCGTACAAAGCGCTCGGCGAAGAGGCTTTTGTGGCCGTTAATGCAAGGAATTTTCTCAGCTTCGGGGTACTGTACTTCATTAATGAGTGGCTCGCCAAGGATGGAGTACTGGAGGTTTTTATCGTGCTGGGAAGCCTGTTTGTCTTCACGAGCCTTCTCACGATTCCCCTATGGTAAGTTAATCGGCCGCAATATATGGGTTTTTGGCTGGCTAACAATGTTGAAATAGGATATTCGGGAAGAGGTTCCGGGCTAAGATTGACAAGATTGTTTGGCTGAAGAATTATATGAAAGATTCGTGAGCGATACTCTTTCATCGACATATCATGATTCTTTTCTACACATGAGCATTTCTATACTGGTTCCGACCCCAACCCTGACGTAGGACAACACAAACAATATCATCTGCCGTATTCTCAGTAATATAGGAATGGCTCTCTAGAAATTAGAGTATGGACAAATATGCTCTGCAAATAGACATGCAAGCAATTGCAATAAATATGTTTGTTGTTGTTTAGGGCCAGTGCAGTCAGCAGATCAAAGCTTGGCACAACCGGCATGATCTCCTACGTAATCGACGGAGCTGATCTTCCAGTCCTCCACCGCAGCTTCACCACCCCTCACCATGGCCCCAATTCGGCGGTATCTCCGGATCAGAAAGTACACCGTCCTTGAATGTCGCATCTATTTGGAGAATCCGTCCGACTCGCGCTGGCTCCTGGATGGCCGTGACCCCGTTCTCCAACGCATCTTCGCTGCCATCCGGCCCCTAGTTCCGGCCAAGCTGCGCGAGGAAAACGAACGACTCTTTTCGCGGAAGAAAGGGAAACCCGTCAAAGATGTCATTGCCGAAGGTAGGCAGCGCTTACCTTAGACGTCATTTGCACGGTGTAAGGGAAACGGACATGGCTGACCGCGCGACTTGGCAGAGGACTTCGAAGTATCGCTCTTCCTTCGCGAATCGCGCACCCGTCATTCGCTTCTGACTCGGTACAAGGAGTTTGAAGGCGAACCAGGTCAACAGGCGACCTCCGCTACCGCCGGGACGGCTACGACCGGAATTGTGATCGATAGCGACGAGGAGGACGTGGACCTACATGATATTCCGCAGGCGGGCGCCGACGACGATACACAGCGCAAGCGGGGTCTAGAAGCAGACGAACAAGACGAGCCTACGTTAAAACGGCAGAGAAATGAATCGCCCGCCACCGAGGACAAGAAGCTGCGTTTCAGAACCAACTACGAGGGGTTCAACATCTTTGGCTGGGTGCTCTGCTTGCTTGTCACGCGCAAGGGGGGCAGACCCGGGGCAAAAATGGCGTCTTCGGAGCCCGGACACCAACCTCTGCTGGAGGAGTGGATTTCCTCTCAGGCTCCGGGGGACCTGGATGAAGAATAATTTGAGGCGTTGGTTTGGTCTGGACTCACTCCGAGGAGTTCCGCGACCAGGGTCATTCCGAATGTACACCGGTGCTGCGCTACGTATACCAGGCTGTCCTAAGGTGCCAGGGATGCCCGATATCTCGGGCCGATATATAGGCGTGTCACAGGACGGCTCGCCGGTTATGACCTTGTGCAGCCACATATACACACACGGTCGGACGGCCTCTTCTATAAGACGAAGGTCACGCGGTCACCGAAGTCGTTCCAAATAGGCTATGTGGTGAGACCAATGCTGACGGATATTGAGTGGCATCATGAGACTTCATGAAACACCAGCTCTCGAGTCGTTCAACTGGACACAATCGGTGTAACATGAGCCGTTATTGAAACTGCTCGCCAGCTAGCACCAGCTGCTAGGGTTTTAAGCGGTCAATGCAGGCTATCATTATTACATCTGTCATCTGATGTACGTCTGGATACCGTGGCACTCGCATCGAATTGCAAAAAATATGAAATCAGCCACCTCGGCGGATCACACCATACACAGAAATTATCCGCCTGCATGTTTGAGAATCCTTGTCCTTCGGCACCATGCAGCATGCACATCATACTAGCTGGGATGACACTGTTTACCAGATCGTTAGACCGGGCTGCCTGTCGCTTGATTGGGCCGCCGTGCTGAATGGGGCTTGGTCTCTGCTGTCAAAAATGTGCGGCTGAAGATTTCTTATCAGCCTCTTCTATCGGTTACGATGCATGAGACGGCCAATCTCCGTGACCAGTTCGGAACGGGTAGTCAATTCTGCAGATGTCATATCGCCAGTTAGAATGCGCTGTCTCGGATCACTCGGTCAGCCTACATCCTAGCAAATACAGAGAAAATTTGCCACCAGGTACTCGGTACCGCCGATATAACTCCGTACATGTGTCCTTTCCAGCGTTATCCTATGGGTCAACCAACTTCTCTGAACGCGACTTGCTCAACCTAAGCCCCAGAGCCGTGGAGAAACCTCGGCAGTGGGATAAAGCTAGCATATGTGCGACCAGAATCGCTCCAAGCGACATTGGTTGTTTAGTAATAGGACAATTTCCGAGATCCCCATGATATCACCGCAGCGTGCACACCCGACGAGCCGAAGCGGGTTCACAAGGGATTTTCCCGGTTCCTGGCGCGGCTATGGGTCGAAATCGAAATCCGTCGCGCACCACGTTCTGGGACTGGGAGAGTGGAGTTTCACGGCCCAAAGTGAAACAGACTACTCTACTTGGGGTGATCAGGACGGAAGGCGACCTCCACTACGGATTTCCCTAAGTGACTTTTACTCAGAGTAAACCAGGCTACGAGGCTACTTCGTCCAGTAGCTTGGATTTAGTTCGGCTAGTGGAGGAGAAGAATTGCTCCCCTGGCGCTATAGGCCTTAGTGACTGTTAGTGTTGCGATGGAAGACATGGTCTTGTTGGGCAGTGCGCCGTTCGATTCCTTCAGCCTTTAGCCACTGGGTCGGGGTCCGGCTCCGGAGACAAGGACGCCAGGAACAGGATGGAGCTTTTCGTTCGGGAGGAGCGGTGAGGTGAGCCGTGGTTGAGAGGGTTTCTGGAAGGAAGACCGTTTTCTAGGGAGCGGAGGATAGCCTTGTTTGGATGTTGATCTTTATATTGCTTGTGGAGGGGTGTCGATGTTTGGGTAGAGTTTGGTTTGCTTAGGGTTAAGGTGTCGCGTGGGTTTGGCTCGGATGCAGGATTCCAGGAACCGCGCCAGGTCATTCTCCGTATAAACACAAAGCAATGAACTTGTACGATGACTTGCCTGATAAATTTTTCTGTTGTCGAAGAGACAGACTCACGACATCAAAGGCAGATCGACTAGACGATGGCGCAATCGGAGTCTTGCAATCACTCCCGTCGGCTTCCCCAACAGCACGGAATGAACTCCTCCCCAACAGTGGAGATCTCATTTTACGGAACCCACCGCTCCACTCGAAGTTCTTTTCTTCTTTCCAGCCACAGGCACCCGGCGGAGCCTTGCCAATTTCCTGCAAACTTGCGAGAAGACCATGTGACATGCGCGGTCAGGCCTTTGCAGGTGTGCAGGTTCTGGGGGAAGCCTTGGCCGAGGGGGATCTGGTTCAATCAGAGATGCAGCAGGAAGACACCATGATAGAATATGATCGAATGATGATGTCGTTTAATCCATGCCACACCCGTTCAGGGGCAAGACATGGTCGTCAGTCTGAATGCGACTAGCTACCTGTATGCGACGCTGCGGTGTACCTGCATCTGCCAGCACCAGCACCCGCACCGCGGAGAATTAAGCCCAAAAAGAACCAATGACTACTCCGACGATTTTCTCTTGATCGACGGAGAACGGATGCTCGATGGGTTGAATGCCGCCGTCGACCGCAGAGAGGGATGAATGATATGCAGGATCAGCCATCCTCCTTTCCGCGTTCTTTCCCCGCCGGCCACTTTTTCTTTTTTTTTTCCCCTTCGTCTGCAGTTGCCGTGCGACTAAGGCCGTTCCTCACGTCTCCATCCCATCCTCGCAGCGGGGTACGCAGTGCTTGATCCTGGGTCCCGGGACCCTATTCCATTCGTTCTTGATGGGTTCTCCATCCCCATGCGGTGTGCCTCGTACCTCGACTACGTGCACATGACAGTTCGTCAGCAGGGGTCAGGGCGAACAGGCGACGGCGTACGCCGGGATTGTACTCCGTAAACTGGACGTCTTCTTATTTTCCCCGCTGCAGAATGGGACGAGACCAGGGAGGGGAAGGGAAGGATATGAATGACCGGTCCATCACGAGACCTCGCATCAGCAAGGGAGGAAAAGCCACAGTGGCTGAATGTAGTTCCGATCGAGCCGTCGACTCTCTTTTTCTTCTCATTTGCTCCCATGGACGGAGTGACAGGTCAACCGTCAAAATGCAGGGGAAGAAAAGGAAAAACAATCTGGAGTATCCGATTTACATGATCCATTCCATCCATCCCAACGGGTGAACCGCCACACGGCAAAGAGCAGGACCGTACCACGCCGGGCTGCTGATTGGCCGCGAAACCATCGCAATACGAGTCGGGCCTTCTGATCAGCTGCAAGGAGAAAGACACCCGGGGTCTCGTCGGTGGGCCCAATCGCCGAGAGGGAACGAGAGAGTTCGACCCCTGAAACCGGTATGGTAATCAGCCGGTGTTACAGAGGTACCTGAAGTAGACGACGTGACTCTGTCTCTGGCAGTCGTTGTCGGCCGGGTTGTTCAAGATGAAACCGCCTGCCATCGGGCCCCCCTGGCCACTACGGCAAGGAATGCATCCTGCTCGTAGCGATCATGCCAGGAACCTTGTTCGGCGCAGTGGCTGCTTCCGGTCCCGACGTTCTGGCTGTGAGGACGAGGATCCCCTTCCTTTGCGTCTGTGTGTCGGCGAGCAGGATGATGAATCACATTCAATCCCGCTGTTAGGCAGCCGTTTCCCCTCCTTTCCCTACCGGATCTACGAACTCGCACGTGTACGGGGAGGAGGTTCCCTGGTCGGTGGTCGATAAGTGGAGGTAAGCCTCGTCGCCCAGGCAGACCTAAAACCGCCTGGCGAGAGATAGCGCGATAGCTCGACTCCTTCTGATTGATTGACACCGGGGGCTTGGAGGATGAGTTGAGTCATCCGGTGCAGGATTGATAACTATGGATTATCATCATCTGCAAACGGTGGTAATACAGAGTATTACATGCTTTCAGAAGATGTACTACAGTGACTACCTACTTGGATAGGTAGTGTTCTCGTTGATTATTGTGAGAGATCCATCTTGGTATGCTGGGGACAGTCAGGGGAAAAGGGGGGAACCGCCGGTGGGACGAGGAGCTTCTAGAAAATTTCTCTGGGATTTCCGATTGGGGAGGATGAGACAAGTTGCGTTCAGTTTCCTTCCTCTGACGTCGTTGGCTCCACCGCATGAGATTTCAAAACGGATTTTCGGAGGGATTTGCCTGGCAGTGGTAGTCTTTTCCTGGGATGCTGCTGTCCAACCGATCAGTCATCGATATTATTATTCTTCCTTATTTTATTTATTTATTATTTATTATTTATTTTTATTTTTTTATTTTTTATTATTATTATTATTTGATTTTTGGAGTAAGAATTAAAAAAATAATAATAATTTATAGAATAATTTAAAATTAATCAATAAACTAACCAAAAGGACTGCGATCATAATCTTTTATTTCTCTTCATATATTAACCTCTTCGATCCTCCTTCGAAACTTCTTTCTCCTTTCCTCTTCAAAGAACCTCTCGTCAGTCGACGTGCCTCTATACAAATCCACCTATACTACCAACATCACCATCAACACCACCACCAACACCAACACCAACACCACCATCAATCTCAATACCTCTATCTACAACACAATGCCTTCCGTCGGTGGCTCGTCTCAATTCCCTCCATGCCCCGGTCCTCCTCCCAAGGGCCCTCTGCCTCCGCTTCCCAAGTAAACCTCGGGGGCTCCAGCGCCTGTGATGACCTTGATGACCCCCGGACTCGAGCGGTGATCCAGCATAATCATGTCTCCCACCACCACTACCACCCCCATCACTCGCTCGAGACGATCATGAACCGGAGTTGCTGCCTTCCGCATGGATATCACGATTGATTTCAATTCCCGCCCCGCAAACACCTCTTCTTTCGAACAACCGCTATTTCGGATCGGCGTCTGTCGTTGAATTCCCTATTTCGGACTGCTTTGCGACCGTCTCCGCGTTGGGTGCGATTGACCCTGCGCTATGACGTCCACCTGGATTTCTTTTCCGTCCTCATCTTTCTCCTTTGCTTCTATTCAACTTCATTTACGGAACGATGCGCGGGCGCACTGTTCCATCCTGCCATGACGCATCCCGATTGCGCCATCCATCCCACATCAGCAGGATCCGTCCATATGGTCCATTGGTGTGGGATGATCAGCAACGCCATGCGAGAGTGACGATGCGATGATATCAAGTTGGAGACCGATTTGGACACCCCACTCCACGTTATCTCTCTCCCCAACATCCGCGGTTTCAACGGCTCTAGTCAGCATCAGCCCCGCAGAATCCGTCTCATCGGGGGCTGTGCGTTCAATGCGGATTCTTGGATCTTGCAGCCTTGCTCTTGGCTCGATCGATGCCATGCGGGTATTGCTTTTTCTTTTCTTTTTGACCTCTGGGGCTTATCATTTTAATGGGTCTTTCGTTCCAGACTGTATTAATCTCTCTTTCCTTGTTTCTTATTGTTGCAGCAAACGGCATGTATAATAGACTAATATACCCAACCGCATCTTGCATTTCAATGAATTAATCTATACGATCACTCCAATCACTCACCTGCTTTCTTCATCATCTACTTCATACGTAGGGGTTCCCCGATGACCGCAGTCTGAATCATGATGGGCCGACAGCCCGCTAGTACGGGGATCTAGCGGTCGTGACAGGGATTCTGTCTGGCTCGTTTGAATCAATAGTGCCGCAGGGCCCCCTCCCCTGCGGTGCAACAGGCATCGAGGGTGATTTAGGTAATGTGCTCAGCATCGTCAATATTCCTGATTCTGTTATCTGAATCCTGGTCCGGGGTTCTGCATTGGATACATGCAACTATCGGACGGTGGCGTAATGCGAGTCATCCCGCTATCTCCTGATCTGACTGGACAGAGAGGGGTTCCTTTTCGCCGATGGGCCCGTACGTAATATGACGATAAGCCTGCAGGGCCAGCGATGCAAGCCAGCCGAGCGAGCCGTGAATAATTCAAAGTAGCTGTACCGTGGGTTGGAAGCCGTACTCCGTAGGCGTTATGACGACTCCACGAGAATGTCTCGGATACGGTCAGCCCGACAGCCGCTCCCTGCCTTGCTTCGTATGCATGCGCTGGGATCCTGGCCAGGAACAGTGCCTGGAGATCCGATCGCAGGTCAACTGACCCCGTCGACCATGTGCGCGCATGTCTGGTCGTGAGTTAATCGCGTTTAACTTTGGCCAGGCGAGTCTGTCGTGATCTGGGTCAGCATGGCGGATAAACGTGGGTAATTGGGAGGTGAGGCTCATCCTCGCTCCAGAACGATAAGACCTACTCACCAATATATCTGAGATTCCCGACTGAATCATGGAACCTTCAGATGCTGGGGAGGATCCCCGAGTGGGGGTTTCGTGTCTTGCCCTATTGAGCACGGAGACAACGCAGGCGTATCCTGAGACACGTGGCCTGAGGCATTAAGGCACCAAGGCACTAAGATGAAACCCACGTGACCAACCTCAACCTGGACCGGAGAAGTATACTTCCTCCCTCCGACCATCACCACCTCTCATCCCACGGACCTCGAGATGGTGCTGGAACTGCATATCTGGGGGCCGGCCTTTTCCCTGCCCTCCATCGATGCGCAATGTCTGGCCACGATCGCCTATTTCTCGCTAGTCGTGCCCAAGGACGCGTGGGTACTCGTCGCAAGCAGTGATCCGACGGTGTCTCCGACCAGTGTGTTCTCTGCCACGCATCATCCTACATCCCTCACTTACAATCCCCAGATGAACTCCCCGCATTGAAAAACGGCTCAACATGGGTCAGCCGCTTCCGCAACATCGTCGACTACCTGCGGCAATACTCGCACGGCGAATGGGACCTGGACCACAAGCCCAGCAGCAATGGCGATAGCACGCAACGCCGCGCCGACAGCATCGCCTTCGCCTCCTTCGTCGAATCCCGCGCCCAGCCACTCCTCGACCTCTCCCTCTACGTCACCAGCCAGAATTACACGCAGGCTACCGCCCGCGCCCTTGCCGCCCTCCTGCACTGGCCCGCGCAGTGGCTCGTCCCCCCGCGCCTCCATGCCGCCGCCAAACACCGCACCGCACCGCTGGGCCTCTCCTCGCTCGACCTCGCCGCCATGGAGGAACAGCGCACCCGCGACCTCTCCGCCGCTGTCGCCGCCGGCCAGCTCCCCGAGGCCTTCCTGCACAACCGCGCTCTGACCGCCGCCCGCGACGCGTCCACCGCCTCCGCCGCCCTCGCCCGCAACCAGTTCAGGCTCGAGGCCCTGACTGCCGACCTCTTCGACCCGCTCGAGGGTCTCCTGGCTAACAAGGCCTACCTCCTCACCGACGAGCGCGATGGCCCAACTACGCTCGACTGCCTCGCCACGGGGTATCTGGCGCTGGCGCTCGTGCCGGACCTCCCGTACCCCTGGCTGCGCGAGGCCATGCGCGCAAAGGCGCCCCGTCTGACAGCCCTGATGGACCGCGTGCGCCGCACGTGTTTTGGTCCTGGTGGTGTCACCGTCGCGGATGCGTGCGCTCCCTCCACTGTGGCTTCCAGCGACTCCTCCCTGCGGTACCTCCCGTGGCAAGCGCCGGACCGCCCGCGTCTGGTCACGGCCGGGTGCACGATCGTCGATGCGCTTGTCGATGCGCTGCCTGTTTTGCGCGATGTGCGCGTGAATAACCGGCTGCGCGAGGCGGCGCAGGCGCCGCAGTCCGGGCTCTCGGCAGTGGAGAGCCAGACGCTCGCGGCGTATGCTACGGGTCAGAAGAAGGATGTCTTGATGTCGGTTGCGGCTGTGGTCGGCGG
This sequence comes from Aspergillus aff. floccosus IMV 01167, assembly GCA_001931935.1. Lineage (NCBI taxonomy): Eukaryota > Fungi > Ascomycota > Eurotiomycetes > Eurotiales > Aspergillaceae > Aspergillus > Aspergillus aff. floccosus IMV 01167. Next base: position 309,864 of record MSJE01000005.1, read on the forward strand.
TGTGGCCGCGTTGGTGGCGTATATGGCGTCTGTGGGGACGTTCTCGTTGGCCGTGGAGGAGGAGGAAGAGGAAGAAGAGGAAGAGGGACAGATGCCTGCGCCGGCGGATCTGGACCCGGAGTCGTTCCAAGTTGGAATGGGCGATCTGCTGGCGGCTGCGAGGGGAGGTTAGGATGCATGTCTGTGGTTTCATTATTGCATGTGTGAGCGTTAGATTACTGTAACTATAGCTATACGACTTTGTTGAACTTGATATGGCTAGCGTAGGACGAGACAGAGTTGTCGATACGAATGGCTGGGGGAGGATAAATATAGAAGCCTCCTAGGTACCTAACCTTTCCTCGTAGTAGGGTCTATTTATATATCCAGGTAAGACAGGGTGGCTGGCGCTAGCCAGCAATACGAGAATGGAATCAACTTAGCAGGTATAAGGTATATCATCATAACATGGTATATGTATGTACAAGCGAACCCAGTCGGACGGTGGTTGCTGGTCAGGACGAACCGTGCACCGCACACAAAAAAACACCTCCAACCCCAAATTTTATCAAGAAATGCATTTACTCAATAGACAAGAAGATCAAGATACAACAGGAAAAAAAGAAGCAGCAAAGATTGACCCATGTAAGCGACAAGCTTAGTCGTAGTCGATATCGACGAGAAGACGCACCGGTCCAGCGATCTGGTTACCGCCGATGCCGTCGACGCCCTCCTCAGCCTTGGTGTAAGCGTTGAGGACCGACTTGGCAAGGTTGGAGATGGCAGAGCACTTCTGGCCCTCGGCGTCGCAGATGCGCATGCCCTGGACGAAGAGGTTGGCGAACTGGACCTGGATGGCGGAGACGTCCCAGCCGGACCAGCCGTTGTTGTGGGTGTTGCCGAAGTCGAACTCGCCCCAGGTGCAGGCGTAGCCGCCGTACTGGTCGGTGGGGAGCTCGTCACCTTCGGCGGCGCCCCAGGCGCCCTGGGAGTCCTCGTCAAAGGCGACGTACTTGGTCTCGCCGGGCTGGATCTTGAGGGTCAGCGCGGAGTGGCCGTACCAGCCGGTGAGCTTGCCGTCGGGGCCCATCTTGTTCCAGAACTTGATCGTCCACGGCTTCTGGTGCTTGCCCTCGATGCGCACGACGTGCTTGTACTCGCACGCCTTGGAGGCGTCCACCTCGATGATGTTGCTGCCCCACGGGTTGCCGACGTTGCCCTTGTACCAGATGTACTCGAGCCCGTTGGCGTAGGTGCGGCCGCCGAAGCCCTCGGTCGAGTAGTTGTCATCGTCGCGGGTGGCCTTCCAGTCGGAGCAGGAGCCGGGGGTCAGGGTGACGGGCGAGGTCGGGACAGCCGACACGGTGGACGGCTCGGACGTGCTGGTGGGCACGGCGGTGGCCTGGGGCTGAGAGCCGTCGGCGACGGCAGTGGCGGCGTGGCCGGTCCATTCGTTGATCCAGGAGACCAGGACGCCGTTGATGGTGGCATAGACCATGTCACCGACGGCGCGCTTGTCGTTGTGGACGTGGCGGCGCTCGTGGCCGTGCAGACGGGCAACGGACGAGCCGGCGGTCAACGCCGTCGCCAGCAGGAGGGAATTTTTGATTTGCATTGTGAGGGTGACGGTGAGGGTGTAAGAGAGATCCGGGAACGCAGTAAGGAGTGTAGACTGAAGTGAGGTATAAATGAATGGATGAGCAACAGCAGGCTCAGGATAAAGGAATGGACGAGGACCCGGAGTGAGATGAAAGAAGGAAGAGAGGAGGAAGAGAGGGAGAAAAGAGGGAGAGACCAGGAGAGACGGCACAGAGCAGAGTAAATAAGAAGCGGTTTAGTGTAGACCCCGTAAATGAACTCATTTTAATGAAAAAAGGGGCCCCTCAGGGGTCTGCGCCGTTTGATTGGTGCACGGGGGGACTCTCCACGGCTGATTGGACTGCAGGATCCACCGGCCAGGGTCCAGACTCTGGTCCATACATACGGAGTACAAGTACAATACATCGATACATACGAGGGCATCTAGTCTCTTTTTCCTCTGTTGAGATATTTAATGAATTCGATCTATAGGTAAAGGTACTCTCTTGTAGAAGTGTATAGGTAGATTACATTCCTGAATAAACTACTATAGATCACATTCCAGCCGTGGAATGGTGGAATGTGCCTGACAGCCTAAACCCCGATCATCGACTCATCCATCACCACATCACTCATCAACAACACACACAGTAACACCACGTCACAGACGAAATCCTCCTCAATGCCTGTCAGCTGTTTAACTCCTGGCCAACCACCCCTACACATCCTGCTCGACCAATCACCCCCGTCACCGCTAATTCCAAGACATCCGGCGAGGCGCCGAGATGCGAGGTACCAACGCCAACGCGGTATTAGGCTACCCCTTTATGCCTGTCAGGAACACGAACTCAGGAACAGGAAATCCTGTCCCACGAACTGAGATCCAGTCATAGCACAGTATGGCGCCTATATTATATATGACTACTCTGTACACTTCAACGTATGTATGCCCAATACTTCATACTCCGTACAGATCATCAGGATCAACTTCGCGGACTCCATAGACCCGGCTAGCCAAAAGGATGGTCCTGACTTTCCGTCCCCACTGCGCTGTTCATGTTGTGTCTGTGTGTCCACAACGGTCTTGCCACTGTGCACTCGCTTACGTTCCGCCGAGTCCGACTATGGGAGCCAGTCGACGCCCAGTTCTTGGAAGATGGAATAATGAACCGATTCTGAACCGACTTCAGCGTTTAGTGGTTCAATTACCCCTACTTCCAAGACCGTACCGTATACTGTAAGATTATGCGGAAATGAGCGTGTAAATAAACAATGGATCCGTGGGCTCTCGTCCCACGGTTGATCGCGGAACCAGCTTTTTTTTGTGCGGGAGCAACCATGAATCTGGAGATTACATCTATCAGATTTGATCAGGTAGATTCAGAAAATGATTCAGTCGACTGTCGATGTTCTATATTTCCTGTCAACTGGGGTCTTTGCACAGTTCTTTTTCTCAAAGGATCCAGGATCAACGAGTATCTCACTGGACTCGTCATCACCGTCGATCGTTGAACCGCATTGCCGATGCTTATTCATCTCCTCTTCGTCATGTGATTCCATACTGCAATGACTATCTACAATACAGCACTGTAGGCTTAATATAAAGAGCATTCCAATAGGATCATAAGATATTGCAGGAACAACCCATTGGACACTTATGAGCTAGATATCGAAATTCAGGGCCTCCAGGACAGTGGACTGTGATTGACAAAGGAACATTAAGAACCTAAATTATAAATATAGTTCTCTGGATGTTTCCATCAAAGAAACCTTATCCTTCTTTGATGGTACTAGTCTAACAGTGATGTTCAAATGTTAATGTCTGTCGGAGCATAACTGGCAGTGTGGTCAACAACTTGACCTTGCATAGAGTAACTGCTATCGTGCAAAGTGCCGTGAGTGCTGCCACCACAGCATTCAGTCAGCATTTATCTGTACCAGAATATATATCAAAAGCCCTACGGTCTATGTCGTAATAAACAGCCATAAGCCCATACAACAGTATCAAACTATCATTATCACCCATCAACTACTTCAGATCAACCCCTCCCTCAAAACTCGCCCCTCCAGCTTCCGCATCCAGCTTCACACTCTCATCCAGCCCACACACCCGAAACAACATCTGCGGCGTCATCTCATTCTCCAACCCCGGAATCCCATCGCGCTTGAGCTTCTCCATGCCCTCGCGAATCGCCTTGACCGCCGGCCCAATCGCCGCAAACGGATAAATCACCACCCGAAAGCCCATCTCGCGCGCCTCTGCCGCTGTAATCGAAGGCGTCGCCCCATGCTCCACCATATTCAGCAGCACCGGCCACGGCGCCAGGTCCGCCACCACGCGCCGCGCCTGCTCGCGCGACGTGATGCCCTCCAGAAAGCCCACGTCGGCGCCGGCGTCCCGGGCCGCCCGCAGCCGCGCCAGGCTCTCCTCGTACCCGAGCTGCTGCAGCGCGTCCGTCCGCGCTATCACGACGATGTCGCTGCCGATGCGCTGTCGCGCCTGCACCGCCGCCCGGATCCGCGTCACAAACGTCGCTGAGTCCACCAGAATCTTCCCGCCAAGGTGTCCGCACCGCTTTGTCTGCACCTGGTCCTCGATGTGGAAGCCTGCTACCCCTGACCGCGCGTACTGCTCTGTCGTCCGCGCGACCATGATCGGGCCCCCGTAGCCGGTGTCTGCGTCTGCGATGACGGGGACTGATGGGGAGAGGTTTGCAAGCATCTCGGCGTTCGCCCGCATGTCGTTCAGCGTGCAGATGCCCAGGTCGGCTTGGCCGTGCACTGAGGCTGCGGTGCCTGCGCCTGTCTGTGCATTGTTAGAATGTGATGTGCTCTATAAGGGTGAGAGGGACGCACCATGTACAGAGCGTCGAAGCCGACGGACAGGGCGATCCGCGCCGAGAGACCATCGTACACTCCGGGCGCCGCAATAAAGGATTGTGGGTCTTCAAGGGTGCGCCGAAGCTTAGTGGCGGCGCTGACCAGTGCCATGATTTAAGCTTAGATAGGCGTATCGAGTAGAGTACAGGAAAGGAGGGGATGAGACGTAGTCCTTCTCTTTGGATTCGTTGATTTATATTTGTTGCAGCACAGATACTCGACGGCATCGCGACCTCGGCTTTAGAAATGTCGACGGCAAGAGAGCGTTGCCGCTGTATCCGATCCGACATCGGTGTGTAGTGTAGTGTACCATATACTTCTTCTTTTCTTCATTTTTTCGCCATCTGATATCTACGTGTTTCGGCCGGAACTTTATGACTTAATTTCAACCATCAGAGGTTCATGGTGGCGCAACATAGTGACTAAGTTCCAAGTTGTACGCACTACTTGTGCACAAATGCTGTGGTTGCTTACTAATAATACACGCCTCATGCATCGAGTGGATTTTGTCTCCATCGTTTCATCTCGATCTTTAACTCCAACTCAACGACAACCCCCCATCAACTCCTCCCACAAGCATGCCATAGTCCTACCGATTAGTCTCGATTATCCCAGCATGGCTCGATCAGCCATCGTCCAAGAATACACCCCTCCATCCGCTCCCACCCTCACCGACGACCACAAGGTCACGCTCGAACGGCTCTCGTGCAATGGACTTCCCCGGCCCAAGGGCTACCGGGTGTCGTGGCACGCCAACCCGGCGGTCGAACTGCACCACTTCGGCCAGTCGCACCCGATGAAGCCGTGGCGACTCACGCTCACGAAGCAGCTGGTGATGGCGTACGGCATGCACCACGCGATGGACCTGTACCTGTCGCGGGCAGCGACGTACGAGGAGCTGGCCGACTTCCACAAAACCGACTACCTGGACTTCCTGCGGCAGGTGGTGCCGGGCGACATGGAGAAGGCGGAGCAGAGCGAGAACATCGCGCGGTTCAACTTTGGCGACGACTGCCCGATCTTCGACGGGCTGTACGAGTATTGCTCGCTGTACGCGGGCGGCACGGTCGACGCGGCGCGCAAGCTCTGCAACAACCAGGCCGAGATCGCGGTCAACTGGTCCGGCGGCCTGCACCACGCCAAAAAGGCCGAGGCCAGCGGCTTCTGCTACGTCAACGACATCGTGCTCGGCATCCTGCAGCTGCTGCGCCTGCACCCGCGCGTCATGTACATTGACATCGACGTCCACCACGGCGACGGCGTCGAGCAGGCCTTCTGGTCCACCGACCGCGTCCTCACCGTCTCCTTCCACAAGTACGACAAGGATAACTTCTTCCCCGGCACCGGCGCCCTCGACAGCACCGGCCCCACCCACCCGCTCAACCCGGGCGCCCACCACGCCGTTAACGTGCCCCTTCACGACGGCATCGACGACCACTCCTACATTCAGCTCTTCCGCGACGTCGTCGGCGCCTGCGTCGACACCTACCGCCCCGGCGCCATCGTCCTCCAGTGCGGCGCTGACTCCCTCGGCTGCGACCGCCTCGGCTGCTTCAACCTCAACGTCGCCGCCCACGGCGCCTGCGTCGCCTTCGTCAAGACCTTCAACCTGCCCCTCCTCGTCGTCGGCGGCGGCGGCTACACCCCCCGCAACGTCTCCCGCGCCTGGGCCCACGAGACCTCCATCCTCATTGACGCCCAGGACGTCATTGACCCCGTCATTCCGGATGTTGTCAAGTTCCGCAACCATTTCGGCCCGGATTACTCGCTCTTCCCCCCGCTGTCCGAAATGCGCAAGCTCGAGAACAAGAACCCGAGATCTTACCTCAATAATCTGGTCCAGTCCATCCGCGAGCAGCTGCGCTATATTGAAGGCGCCCCCAGCGTGCAGATGAGCTTCATCCCTCCGGACATTCTGGGCCTGCGCGAAGACACTGAAAAGGAGATCGAGGAGGAGACCGCCCTCGCCGACGAAGAGCGTGAAGGCTCCGGTAGCCTAGGCAATAAAAACAGTCGACGGCGGGAGCTGGAAAGGGCGGCTGGAACGCGCGGCGAATTGTACCCGTCATGAGCTGGAGCATTTTGTTGGTTTTCAGGCCTTATAATTGTGTATATTTATGGTCTAGGTGTTGGGGCTGGCGTTTGGTCTATACGGAAAGATATCCCTGAATTGTATCTGCGGAATGGAAGAAAACACATACATCAATTCATCATTAGACAAATATTTCACGGTAGTATATATATCAACCATCCGACTCCTATCCAATCACCTTTATTTTCCATATACGACAACAGTCATAATATAAAGTATATATCAAATAGATCAACAGAGAATTCAATAAATTGCAATCGGGTATCCAATACAGTGGCTCGGTAGGCAATCAGTGACGACCGATTGTTGAAGACGATATGGCCTGCCGCCATGTATGTACGCTTGAATGAGCATGATCGATGCGGCTATGGACGGAGACCTAGAGGGCATAAGTAATGGCTCGGATCGGATGGTCGTCGCATGGTCTAAGGTAGGTCCTCTGCGCAGGTTAACTACGTCGCAGGTGACCCAGGACTGCTCTACCGTTCTGTCTTCGTCTCTTTTCTTGGGTTTTCCGGCCGGAGTGCGCGTGCGGGCGTGGTCGTAGTTGATGTCCAGACAAGTCCGCGCTCATATTAGGCTCTCGCTGGTGCCGTTCTGGTCGGGAGTCGCACCGTCAGAGTTGGGTTGGTGCGGGGGAATTTGGAACTGGGTCGACTCAACCTGGCCCTCTAGGATTGGTGCGATCGCGAGAATCTGCTTCGTGGCGACCTCAGCATTGTGCGGATCGCTACGAATATGTCAGTTCAGCCGTATAGCCACAGGAACGAGATCCTTACACTTCAGCGTTGATGATCCAGTCAAGATCCTCCTCGCCCTCATCGAGTCCGTCGGGTCCGCCCTGGGTTCGACGGAAGAGGCGCGGATGCCACTCAACACCGTCCTCGACGCGTTTGGCGGCCTCTTCCCGTTGACGGTCTTCGATCTTTGTCTTTTCGTCGGTGGCAGCTTCGTGGTCGCGGGCGATGATCGCTTTGACGGTGCTCTGCCACAAGCGCTGGGACTCGCGCTCGCCTTGCTGGTCAATGGGGCGAACGGACGGTGGCGTGTGTTTGGCGTGGGTGGCATCAAAGAGAGGCGTTTTCTCATGCGTCTTTGCCGAGTCAGTCGCTGATATGGTAGGGAAGGTGACGGGTGGAAACACGTACCCGAACGTCCTTGATATCCATCTCGCCATTCCACAGACCAGACAGCTCGTAGTACACCTCTCCAGTCGCCTCGTTTTTGATGGTCCCTCCAATGGCATTATATGTCCCGGAGAAGTATCCCTTGGTCTTGAACTCGATGTCGGCGACGAAATTGTTCTCCGGGCAGCGAACATAGCTGTGATCGCCCAGCTCATACTTCATCTTTCCGAAGAGAATGCCGCGCGCGTACATATTCGGTTGGGTCAGAATGCTAAACGCCCGGTCAGCCTCGGAGCCATGGGAGAGAAAATGTTTGTTCACGCACTATCGCTCGCCCTTCTGCTTGTCTTTACCGCGATTCAGGAAGCGCAGGATGGCGATTCCCTCCATCATGCTGGCGGCGGAGTTGCCTAGGAACTTGCTGCGGGGTTTGAGGGTACCGTCGATGCGAATGTGGTGCTCGGGAGCCATGAAGAAGTAGCTCGACTTGGGAGGATGGTGGGAGGTTTGTTCGGCAATGTAGTATCCGCGGGTCCCGTCGGGGTAGTCCCAGTAGCAGGTAAAGGTCTCTCCGAGGATGGGGTTCAGCGGTTTCTTCACGCCTCTACACCGGTGTTAGCCAGATTTTCCCCTCTTCCGCTTCGCAGTGAAGATCGACGACGTACGGAGGTTTGATGTGCCATCCACTGAGGTAAAACTTGACGACGGAGACGAAGCGTTCCAGCGGGTCATCGATGGTCGGCATGGGGAGAAGGGTCTCAGGGTGGGCCATGAAGCTGGGAGCCGTCAGTAAGTTGGGAGTCTCGCACGAATCCCGAAAGCGCACTTACTTCGTGATCCGCTCCAGCATGGACCGGGGCTCGAGGATGAAGGTGGGCAAGACGACCCGACTCAGGTCGGCACCCGGTCGGAGCTGGGAGATGATGTGAGTGAGGACTGGGGGAGTCAGACGGTCAGAAGAATCTCCTTGGAGTACACTGAGGAGATCGCAGACGAGACGTACCATTTCCCTGGTCGGGTTCGACGACTTCGTCATCGCCGCTTGTGGTTTCAGGCTTGGGCTCGTCGAGCGACGAACGAGTACCTGGCATGCCGAAAAAGGAGCCCCAGTCAGCGGACATGATGGTAGGAAAAAAGACGATAAAGAGAAAGCAATATTAAGAGGGATAGGGAGGTGGAAGCGAGGAAATGGAGAGAAGTGGTGGAGGTTGCCTTGGGGAGAAAAGAAAGTTGCCCGCCAGAGAGGGGATGACGTGTGGGACTGAACAGTAGCAGTACGGAGTAGTAAGAGTAGGAACTCACTTAGTGACGACCGCCGCCGAATATGCTCAACCAGCGACACCATCGTGGATTTGGAATGGTCTGAAAAAATCCAGACAAACTAATATCAGCCGATAAAACCAGATAGAATTAGGAGTTCGTGTCAGTCAGGGTCCATTGCAGACGCCGCAGGGTCCGCTACTTCGTCGGGTCACGAGTGGTGGACTATATCGAACACGATGGAAGGAAGAAGAGGAGGAAGAGAAAAAGGTTGATTTATATGAAGCGATCGTAGACCCCCAGTGGATTCCGAACTGCCTTCTCGGTCGTTCTCTTCGACTTTCTCTCAGGCCATCCAGCAACAACAGTCACATACTGGCGATCATCCTGGTGCATCTTTTCTCCCCCGCCCTTCTGCTCTTCTGCATTTCCCCTCTTCTGCTCGTCCGTCCCTTGTCTGTTTCTTTCCCACTGAAGATACTTTCTTTTTTTTCCCCCGAGGAAAAGCTCTGATCGCGCGATTTGCGTCTCTGACCGCCTCGACGCCGACGCTGTTCCCAGTTGTCGCTTGGTTGGGCCCACGAGGGACTGTTGATTGATGCTCGAGCCAGCCAGGAGGGGCTGCCGGCTTGGCGAGTGGGGAGGCCCTTCGTCATCATGCAGTTATCCTTCAGTAGTGTCTAGTAGTAGCGTCTGGATTCGTTCCGTTTCTTGTTGGATTCTGTCAGGGGAAGACGTAGGAGGTTGAGATTGAGTTGACGGATCTGATATGGTGGATAATCATACAGAGGGAAAAACATATCCTCCAACATATTCTACTACCTAATCCTCTAGATCCTTTAGATTCTGTAGAACCTCTAGACCTCCAGAAGGAATTAGCCTGGAATTACCCAGCGCACTGCTGAAGCTGCAAAAACAATGGACATCTAGTCTACTCTACTCTTCCACCCGTGCATGCAACGGAACATCCCCCTGTGTGATCTCTTTCAGGAATGCCTCATCCGGATTATGGAGCATAACATGGAAATGTTCAACCGCATGCACCGACTTGAGGGACTGCCAGTTGCGGAACCAGATCACCTGCCATGACCATCGTCAGCCGCCTGGAATCGAAAGACTTTTCATTCGTTCCAACATACCTCGTCGGCCGGCATCCGCGATCGGAACACCTTCGTCACATAATCATTAATTTCCTGTCTGGCACGCGGTGTCAAGTCCCCTGTTGCCGGGTCATCCTCCAGCGCGAACTTGGTCCAGACCACCAGATGCACGATCCCCTCCTCAACGCCATACGGCCAGTCATTGTAGAGAATCCGCATATCCTCTGCCACCCATTAGCCCCGCCTCTCCAGATTTTAGCCATGCCACTCACCGTCAAACTCAAACGGCCGTCCCCGGGCCTTCAAATCCTCGGCTTTTCCATCTCCCCAGCGAAGACGCTCCTTGATGATAAACCGCATGATCGAACCATACTTGGCCACTATGCGCTCCTTGTATTCCAGATACCTCCGCAGACTACTGGGGAGGCGCTGGAACCGATCAATCCGGTTGGTGGCTGCATAGATCACTCGTCAGAACCCCATGCCCCAAAATTAAGCACAGAACCATCCATCTCACCTACGATCTCCTTGACAACCTCCCACCCCTGCGCCACATACGCCTCGTCCGGGGTCGCAAGGATGTCAATGTTCTTCTCGGGCTGGTTGCGCAGAAAACTAGGACACTCGGTCGGCCATTTGGCGCGCGGGACATTGACTAGCCAGTAGGGCAGGGATGGTGAACGCTGTGGCGGATCGGTCGGGCTAGACTTCTCCAGGGCTGTCAGGGTCGCCACAGGCGGCGTGGAGAGTTTCACCCCGGGAGGCATGACGTCGGCGGAGCTCACTTGCGGACCCTGCGTTGGTGCCTAGACGGGCGATTGAGCTTCCTTTCTGGCGGGAAACCTGAAGCGAATGGACAACGGATAGGCAGGTTAGGGTCTGGGGAATTGACCCGGTGCGATTGGTTCGGATTCAACGGTCGGAATAGCTTTCGGTTGCGTGGCGACTTTGAGGATCGTCGATCAATGGACCCGCTTCTAGACGCAATTCGAGAAGGGATGGCCCGTTCACTTGCGTCATGACATTGAACGGTGTCTGGTGTGAGAAGAGAGTGAAGTGTCGTCGTTGACTCCCGTCGTTGGAGAAAGGGAGCTGCAAGGAGCAACACGCACTTCACTCCACCCGGTGGGGACCTGTCATATTGATGGGGCGTCACCGTTCCAGGGTTCTCCTGACATTTGGGTCTCAAAATCGTATACGGAGTACTTTATCCACGATAGAATATAAACTCTCCCAACATCTGTACTACGGGTACTTGGGTTGACGGGTACAAGGGTATATAGTTCAAGCCTTGTGGCGTGGGCTAATGCACTATTGTCTCACGGTACCCGCTAGCACGCGTCCATAATGTTCTTGATATCCCATTCATTACGATCTTTTATTGTATATAAAGCATATCCAGATGATGGTGCCTACGTGTATAAAGTGGTAACCAGCCATGACTCATTATTCTTGAAAGACGCAACAGACGACAGTCACCGCTCAACCGCCAGCGCCGCAATTTCCGGCCCATCAGACCGAACGATGCTCACCCCCGCCGCGCGCAGCTCCTCCCTCGTCGCCTCCAGGCACTCCGCCCCAGGCACCGTACACCTTGTCGCATCCTCAACAAAATAGCTCTTGAACCCGGCGCGGGCGGCATCCATCGCCGTGAACTTGACGCAGTAGTCGCCCGCGACCCCCGTCACAAACACATCGGTGATATTCTTATCGTTCAGGAACGTGCACAGATCGATATCCACCGACTCGTCGCCGCCCTCACTCTCGGTCGCCTTGAAGTTCCCAAACGCGTCCGCAAACGCTGAATACATCTCCACCTGCGGGTGCAGTCCCTTCTTCACGTGTAGGTCGATGCGGCTGCCGTCAATCTCTGGGATCATCTCCGCGCCTTTCGTCCCCTGCACGCAGTGCACTGGCCACAGGCGTTGTGGCTTGGCCTCGTCTTGCTTGCCCGGCGCCGGGTTGATCATGGTGACGTAGCTCTCGAAGGGGCGGTTGTTCGGGGCGGGGTGGTTGGGCGCAAAGGAGATGTGGTTCGGCGGGTGGTAGTCGAGGGTTGCGACGCGTATAGTAAAGGCGGGATTGGCGAGGAGGGTGTTGATGGTAGTGGCTATGGATCGTGCCTCGTGGACTGCGAGGGAGCCGTTCTGTTCGAGGGATGTGTTAGACTGACCTCTGTCAGCTTGTTTGAGTTCACTTGTCGCTTACCGGAGGACAAAAGTCCTCTTGCATGTCAACCACAATTAGAGCGGGCCTCATTGTGGGCGATTCGTCGTTCACTGTAGCTTTCTATAACGGGTTTGGGGGAGATTATCTTTTGACTTCGTTCCAGATACCCGCCAGAGATAAGCAGTATCCTGGAGCGGAGCCCCACATGACACGCGTGCCACACTCTGGCCGAACATGTACGGAGTAAGTGTTTAACTCGAGTGAACCCAAGATGAGCTGGAGCAGTTGAGCACCACGAACTCGCGCTCTGTATGGCATTTGCAGTTAATAACTTGTCATGATGAATTCAATAAAAAAACACGAGATGGAGACAGAGAGAGTTAGCAAGGGGGAGACTCAGAAAATATTAAACAGTCTCAAGAAAGTAGGCATTATTCTATCAGGTGACCAGTCTTTAACTGATTAGTTGGAGTTTTATTTGGGTATCAGCTCAGCGGGACCCAAAAAGTCTCTCAGCATATGCTGAACGGGTCCCAAGGAATTTGGGTCCCCTTCAGAAAGGCGGTGGCAGAAAGTTGGGTACCGCCGAGAAGATTTTGGGTCCCACCGAGCTGTATCCCCGCACGAGGCCCATAGTTAGTTAACTTATGTCCCTTAGTCACACTATTCTGCCCCCTCTCACCGCCAGACCTTTCGCTGCCATATTGAAATTTACCACCGTTGCACCTCTCGCTGACACGTCCTGAACTGTCCTTCTGAGCCGTGTTGCTACGTGGATCCCGCAGTCTGAAGCATTTGAACGGGGTCTGCCCTTCTCACTTTAGCCCATTAGCAGTTGTTCGAACCTGCTTCTGGGCTTTCAGTGAGGCGATGCTGTGCCTTGCCTGACTACTTCAGGATATTGATATACACGTGGTTAAGGTCCACACTGTGTCCATAACTTGGTCAGCCGTTCCGTTTTTGCTGAGCTTCGTCCGGTAATAATGGAACCTGTGCGTGGCCCTCAATGCTGATATCACGATTAATACTCATCTATCCTAGACAAACAAAGCAGCACTCGACTGGAATAGCTGTCCAGCAGACATCTTGTACCTAGTATTCAAGTTGCTATCGCCAGCTGAACACAGTGCACTTTGCCTTGTGAATAAGAAATTCCAGACAATCGCTGTGCCACTGCTCTACTCGAAAATTCAGTTCACTTGGCAAAAAAAGCTTGACTACTACCATGACCTTGAGCCGCCCCCACCAATCACCCAGCTCTTATGGACTCTCCTTTCCAGGCCTCAGCTGGCGGCTCACATCAGGAGCCTTCACTTAGATGGCTTTGCTTGGGTTGTGCATGCGACTCGATTCACATCCCCGAGGATCAGCTGGACCAAGCGATCGCGTTCATCCGTGGAAGTGGAGTCCCATACATAGACTGGTGGAGTCAGGAGCTCCGTGATGGCTCAGTCGATGCTCTTGTTGTGCTGCTTTTAGCACAGCTCTCCAGTCTGCAAGATCTATATCTGGGCTATGCGTTCACACGACAATGTGCTCTTACTGGGATGGTCCTTCGTTCAGCAATTTGCGAGTCTAGGACTTATAGGCTAGGGAATTTCCAGCATCTTAAACAACTGTCATTCCTTCATCGTAAGTCTATGGACGAAGCATGTGACAGGAAATTTAAGAATACTGCAGCTATCTTGCCATTCTTCTATCTACCAAATCTTCAACACGTATCCGCCTCCATTGACAACCCGGATAAGTGGGTATGGCCCGCACCACACGCTCCTGTCCCATCAAAGCTTAAATCCCTTAATTTGAGGACTATCCGAGAAGGATGTCTAGGGGAACTCCTTGCTGTGACTAAGAACCTTGAAACTCTACGCTGGAAGTGGTATTACGAATCACACCTCGGGGACTTTATTACCCAGACTGTGGACCTTGATCAGATCGCTACGGAGCTATCTCATGTTCGAGGGACTCTAACGGAGTTGATTATTACGGCTGATTGCCAGCCTGGATACAATGATCAGTTCTTCCCTGGGTTAGAAGCAGTGGGCTTTTTGAAAGGTTTGGTCAACTTTGACCAGATCAAGACACTCCAAATTCCGTGGGCGTTCCTGGTAGGATTCGCACAGGATAAGACGAAACGACTGCAGGATGTTATTCCTAGAAACATCGTATTTCTGACTATTACGGATGACCTGGCGCTACAAAATAGCGATTACCTGGAAGAGGAGTGGCCGTTATGGGAATGGGAGGACTACGCTATCCTGGGCCTATTGGAGTCATGGCTGAGGGAGTGGACACGGTGGGCACCGCATCTTAGTCGCATTACTCTGCTGCTAAGTTGGATTGATACGGATACAAATCAATGGTCGCCTAGGGCGAGAGAGCAGCTCCAGAATTTGAGTGCTCAAGTTGGCATCCCACTTGAGTTCATCAACACAAAGCATCGATGGTAAATACCATGTGTCGTTGTCAAGTAACGTCAGTTCTTCTAATGTCGCATGCACCACCGCAAGATGGTCGATCCCTAGCGACTGCCACATAATGGCTTCTGGGTGATAACCGGAGGGCCTCCTGTGAGCTGGTCCAGGGCATATTCCTCCCGCTTGAGGTTGACGTCCAAGTATGTCATGGGGTGCTTCTGAACGAACAAGTCACACCCCCATCTTCCCTGTAAACATGTCAGATTCCAAACCCCAGAATTAGTTTCAATTAACTCTCACTCACCTCGGCAGGCTCGCCACAAGGGGCACGAGGCAAGGGCGCATTCGCTGCTTTGTTCCACGCAACCGTCCTAACACGGTGCTTTTGCTGCCCGAGGTCTTTTCCTCCGTTAGAGTAGTAGATTTGCGCAGCCATCAGCTCGCCATATTTTGCCTGATTCATATGCTTTAACTTATTCTTAGGGTTGCCGGCATTCTTCCAAACCGTCTCGCACTCCTCTAGCGTCTTGCTTACGGGTGTTTCCTCCATCGCATACGAAAACGACATAACACCCTTCATCGACGACGCGAGGATGATATATCTGTCCCACGCGAGTACCGTCATGGCGCCCGGTTTGCCGCGCTCGCGAATGCCGTACCTGGCCGCCTCCTCGAGGGCCTCGTTGTACCCGTCAATAGCTATCTGCCACAGCTGTTCGCCCTTGATTTTGTCGACGGAGTCTTTAAAGTTAAGATTACTGCTGAAGAACCATGTCCGTGGTGGTTGCGGGTCTTTATCGGCGGCGTAATACGTTGGCCACGAGAGGGCGAGGTTGTAATCCGGACGAACCCTTAACTTGCCTTTGGGTTCCAACTCTTTTGAGACGTCGTATTGGCACAGAACGGCGCTAATTGCACACAGGATCACGAGGATCAGTGACATACGCTTGGGCGCAAACATGATGCCCAACGCCTCCTGCAGCGCTATTGTTCATTAGTGCTCTTAATGATGAGCATCAGGAAGGTGGGTTACCTACCAAGAGAAACGGGATAATGGACAAACTTCAAGGTAGGGCCTGAAAATTCCGGTGAAGTCCAGCGCCCACTGTGTTTATAAGGTAAGGCTGCTGTGATCCTTCGCTACATCTACCAGTGTCTTAGCGCGGAGAGTGGAATCAGGCCCTGTTATCGCCTAAGAGGTAGGACGGAGATTACCGAGCAGGTTACTACCTCAGAAACGCTACTATTAGTACTACCACTTTAGCAATATGCATCTAGAACGGTACACCAGCACACCGTCCCCAGGTGGGTGGAAGCGGAAGGTTACATCCTGCACGGTATACGGCTAGCCGACATGGCACCTGTCTTGGAATAGCACGCACTGGAGTCGACTAACGTGCCGAACTACCGCCGAAGTGAAGCTAGGAGGATCTTAAGATTCTAGCCGTATATCCGTCTAGCCGAGTGGTGCCTGATGAAGGGAGATACTATGAATCAGTACAGTACGAAAACTACCAGGGTCGGCTATGAAGCACTGATATCAATCGACGATACTGTATGTATACAGGAAACCGAGGTGTCGGTTCTACGCGGACCTTGACACTATCTCGCCAATGCCGCCACCGCAGGCGAAGAAGGCATCTATTAGCTTTCCCCTGGCTTGGGCCTGCTCGACTCGGACTTATTGCTTTATTAGGCTCAGGGCGATGGCCAATGCAATCCAGAATAAGACTAAATTATCGCTTAGAAATAATTCTGTACGCTAAAGGGACCGGATCAATCGCTTAAGACCCTGTATGAGAATCAGCCCTAAGATAGCGCCGTATGCGGCTCTCCGCCCTCCAAGCGCTGAAGACAACGGCCCCCAATCGGTGTCTCACCAACGAGAATCCACTCGGTGTTCTTGCCCCCTGGCCGATATCTTTGGCGAGCCTTATGGGCCTCAGGCCGTCGCACGGTCCACCCTGCGGAACTACCGGGCGATGAGTGAACATCTGTTCCCCTATTTCCCTAACAGCTCTGTCCTAGCGTGCCGACTGGTGCTTTCTATGATTATGTCTCACTTCGGTGCTCGAGACAACCGCGGTTAGTTTAGGACGACTCAATGTACGGAGTAGTATGAAGGAACACCGCAGTCCCAACTCATATTAGGCGGCGAAAAAAAATCTACATCTGGTAGATCCTCGGTCAATCTTCGTAAATAGCAGGGTAGCAGCAAGGAAATATCTAATGTGATTTTCGGATATCGGAGATAGAGATGAACGCAGAAGGCAGAGTCTAGGAGACACACTATACGAGACTACTACTGTCGGTCTACGAAATGGTTTAAATCCAGACAAGATGCCCTTCGTATCGTCTGACTCTTCGTAGGGTCGCACCTTCATCTCCTTCATCTCCTCAGCTACTTGCCATTCGTGGTTACCATGCACTCGCAACGATGGTATAGCGTAGCAGCCATTGCTATCTTTGCAAATTGCGCCCTTGCGAATCCTCTAAGATACTATCATTTACAAGGGAACGCAAGCCTGAACATCAATCGCTTGTTGGCCAGAGAGGAGGAATTCGACCCATCCGATCTATCCTTCATCACAAAGATGGCCGGTATTAGGGACTTCTACTCAGCCGGGATCGGCGCTGGTAACGTTCTGGACACGGAAGCTGGTGAGTATTACCGTCATTGGCCCCTTTCATGGCAAGAAATGCAGACTAATAGGTCTTCACACCGGCTGGAAGACGAGAAATGTTTTCGCTATGACCACTCATATCCCTACCTCATCCACGACGATGACCGTCTAGGCGACAGCGCAGCACGCACGTTCCAGTTCGAGTCATGCTCTGGCGCAGTCGTTTCGGATGTTATCAATAAACAGATCCCCGCCATTAGCGGGAATCAGCAAGTCATCTTGCTCTCAGCCAGTACGTACATACTTCGTTTTTTTCTGGTTAATTCACACCTGGACATAAACTAACGGACGTTAAATCAAAGGTGGCAATGACGCCGAGCTCACCATGGTTCTAAACGCATGCATCTACCAAATTTTCACCTTGAACGGGTGGGAAAAAGATAAGGTCGAGAAAGTGAAGCTCGCAGCGGAGGCGGCGTATGCATGGGCGGAAAACATCGATTGGTTTGCTTTGGACCGAAGTTGCGAAGAGCAGCTGGACCGTACGGCCGGAATCATCGCTAGCGATACCTTTAGCCATAAGATTGATCAAGTGATCTCGGCGGCCAAGGAGAAGCTAGCTTCTGAGTGAGTTCTCGAGCTTCATTGGTGATCCTCCGCTGGCTTACTGACTTATAATAATAGTGGGATGATCTACTACACTGGGTAGGTGCTATACCATTCTCGGTTCTGTCAACAGAGCAGCGTTAACAGCATTATCCAGATATGCCAAATTCTTCGCTGAAGACCTATCGTCCGAATGTGATAGCGTGAGCTGGACGACGTGGCTAAAGGTAAGCCAATTGGCATCAACTCCTTGGGTGGTACCTGACTGTGGCATAGACAATAAATGACCCATACAGACCGAAAGAGTACCTAACGAAAGCTCATCGGAAAAAAATGAATGACCTTGTTGATGCCGTGAACTCGAAGATTGTTCGTTGCGTCTGTTGATTGCGATTTTGATCAGGCAAACTAATCCCTGAATGATCTCTAGGCCGCTGCCGTGAATCGAGCCGGGAGCCAAGTGAAGTTTATTAACTACGATTCCTATGTGGGTTATTTCGGTGGACGCTTCTGCGAAACAGGCGTGGATGAATCTACAAGTGAAAGTAACACAAGGCAGGGTTCCCCTTCTTGTCCCCTGGACGAGAGGACACTATTCAAATTAATTCGGCAACTAACACCAGTGACAGGGTCGGCCTAATGTTCTACGAGCTGAACACTCTGGATCCCTATGGAACAAACCCTTGGAAAAGAAGCGACAACGTTGCTGTGGATGGAACCTTTAATGCCACTCTAAACGAATTAGCCCTGCTGCAGCTTCTCGCGGACCCAAACGCGATCCTTATATCTCAGGCCTCGAGCAAGACCACCGAGTCGACTCTTTCCCTTGCAGCAGCCGACTACGAGCTCTTGGATACCTCTACCTCTACTCCCGACTCTTCCGTGGCCCACAATGTGCTCTTTGACGGGTATGAAAAGCCTTAGTAGCTTTGCACCGGACATGGTATGGACCATATGCTAACGTTGAGGGATACCCAGATATAAGCGCATTTTTCATCCCCAGATTCTCCTCCACCAACTCATTGCCTCGCAGGTCATTTATGAAATAACAAACAAGAATGAGTTGGATTATGGATTGCCGTCAATTCCGGAGAAGCTCGCGTTGGACTCGGGTCCTTACCATCCTCCAGGGGGCTCGACTTCTAGAACTGGCCGTAAGTATTCGCCCGGAAAAGGGTGGAGATTTCCGCCTGAGTCTATCCAACTTTGTCACCAGCTGCGAACTAACGCCTTCTTTAAAAAAATAAATTGCTCTAGCATCATACATCAACCCCCTTGCTGACCCGACCGCGTGGGACCGGATGATTAATTACGACTCCGACATGGTCAGCGTCCTTGTTGCTAACGTCCTTAATGGCCCGGATATAACCGTCAACGAAGATTGGGCCAAAGTTATCAACCGCGCGTATGATTCCGGAAAACGAATCCTTGGCTACGTGCGGACGGGGTATCTTGGTCAAAGCCAGCAAAAGTTTGAGACGCGCCTGGGCTCAACAGATCTTGCTGACTGGGTTTCCCAGATTCAGTCGGATATTGACCTATAGTATGAGTTGTACCCCGGGAAGATTGGTGGTATCTTCTTCGACGAAGGCTGGAATGATTGCGGGCCTGATAATCTGTACGCGGATCTGTACCGGTTTATCACCGACAACACGAAGCGCAAGCACGCGAATGCGTTTACGGTGCTGAACCCCGGCGCGACAATGCCACAGTGCTTTGAACATAGGTTTGTCTGGCCTTTCCTCATCGGTGAATTCGGACATAAGACTAATGACACACAGCGCCGATACGCTCATGACCTTTGAGCAGAGCTATGACACCTACATGAACAACTACGTCCCAAACCCGGACTGGACACCCTCTGACCCACGCAAGCTCTGGCACATCATTTACAATGTTCCACAAGGCGAAGCAGCCAAAGTGGCCAAGCTAGCCCTTGAACGTGGAGCCGGTCTGGTCCACATCACCGACGACATCATGCCGAACCCCTACGACACGCTCCCCAACGAAGAATACATGAGTGCCCTCATGGGTGCCATCGAGGGCGGAGGACCAGATGTGGCGAATCCCGCTTCATTCAGTACGAATGGGGACTCTGCATTCCCGTTGAATGTGGTCACAGTGGCGGCCTCGGACTATTCGTCCGTGACTTTGAAATGGGATACTTCCAGCCGGACGCCGCCGTACGCATATGCAGTATTCCGCGATGGGAAAGAGGTTGCCCGGCTTCCAGGCACGATGAGCAAAGTCACAATCGGAAACATCAGCCCTGGGTCTTCCATGTCGTTTACCGTCCGCGTGATCGGCCACAACGGAGCAATGACCTCGGACTCTAGTTCTGTAAGCGCGACGACAGACAGTCTACCAGGCAACCAGGCTGTCACAAACATCAAAGCCACCAAGTCCAGCTCCGAAACTAAGGTCTCGGCGGATTTCCTCGTTTCTTTCGCTTTCATGCGCGTCTACCTCACAGGCCCTGATACAAATTGTAAGATGCCCGCGTGGCCCATCAACTACAACACCGGCAACTTCATCTTCACCCACTACATGGTCGAGAACGAAGCCCTATACAAATACAGCGGCGCCGAACTCGCCGACGGACAGACAAATTACCCCTGGGCCTGGTCATCCGTTGGCGCTGCTCCCGCCACGCTTGATGGGTATACCTGGACCTGGACGCTTCCCGTCGGAACCGACACCACGGACTCGACCTACTTCTCCGTCCAAGCACAGGGTTACGGTCCGCTCACAAACGTCTTCCACCCCTGCCCGAGCAAAAGGGACGACGGCACGCAAATTAGTGGCGCATACTGCACGGGAAAATCGCCATACGATTGTCAAGGCGAGACCTTGTGCAGCACGACCAACGTGAAATGGTGCGACAAGGCCGTAAACCAAATGGGCCGCAGCACTAAAGTATATACTGCTAACTCAGAAGCGCTCGCACTGGAGGGTAACTGCTGGTCTAACAATGCAGGCTTTGGATGCTCCGTCCGGATCCGCGGGAAGGACCAGAACGGCAAGGACTGCACGATCACCGGCGACGAGATGTGGGAGGCGTACCAGGATATCCGCAACATCGGCGGGTGCAAAAAGTGCGGGACGAAGCACTTTGGAAATGGATGTATGGTGAGCGTGGATTATTACTATGGCTGTGATAATCGCGATGCCGGGGTGTTGTCGCTCAATTTGATGGAGGAGGTTAGTAAGGGGAATATCTCGTACGTGGGCTTATAGAGAAGGTTGGGAGTTTTATACCAGATAGATATCCATAATTGATAGACGCTATTTAATAAGAGTGTTCTTGTTGATAACACGATTGCTACGGTTTTATGAAGCCTTGTCAGCATGGGCCTTGGGCATTTGTCTGGATATAAATTCAAGCAGACGTGTCAGTTGGATTCTGGACACACGGTGAAGCACAGCGAAAGCTCTATAAGAATATATTACGACTCTTTAGAGTCACCCAGGTAAGATATCAGAGATAATATTTATTCGTAAACCATCATGCCAAACGCCATCTATCATGACTATGTTGAATCTGGACAACGCATCCGACCATTATTAAAAATTAAACACATCAACCATTAAGAATCACATGGGTATCATATCTACTCGCTATCCTCCACCGGTCCGCACGTGCAGAAGAGGTTCTGGTCACCAAAGGCTGCGATCCGTTAGCACAATCCATTATACAATATCATAGGAGACAGGTACAATTAAGCTGTGCGCCAGGCCCAAACGGGCCTGCAACGACCGGGCCTCTTTATCTGCAATCGTGACCCAGACTGCGCGTGGGAGTCCCTCGTTTATCACTTCCGCGACGGTGTTGATATACGTATAGACATCGGTCGTCACAACCAAGGAAGAATCAATCCTCGCGATCTAAATCTCGACGAGCGTACTGTAGAGCGCTGGAAGGATAAATGCAGCCGTATTAAAGAGGAAGGCGCCAGTGTAACTAGAGATAATTCAGTATGCCCACACGTGAGGATCTTAGGAATCTCTAACTTGGAACGGTGCCACCATCTGTCCCCGGCAGCCCATCTTAGTGAGAAAAGGTCAATTCGGTCGTGCAAGAATCCCTTGAATCTCCATTAGGGCCAACAAGATGAGCTGACACCTGAGAGCCATTGGCTTCTGTAGTTAGAGCCATCGTACATAGCCGAAGTAAAGACGGCGTCGTGAGACGGATTCAACCTTTTATCCGGTGTACGTGCTGGTCACCATTAGTGAGTAACGAAGTTGGACCAAATCCTTCCCCGCATTGTTCTCCGCATACAACTCCCAACCCCTTTCCGGTTCAGGCAACTGCGTCCTATTAATCAGCTGGGGGGCCTGTCTGTAGGAGGTTGCAGATGGGCTAGCTGGTTAATGTCAATCACGTGATACTCCCCTCCCGACCCCGATTCGGGAACCATCCCCTTCCGGAGGCGGATCAAGTAGCCGCCGCGGAGGGCCGTGGGACATAATCATCCAGGAGCCGCGACGAAGGGCCTTCATAACTGTCGTTAAATGGCGAAGTCTGGGGTTATTCAGCTCTGTGTTGACTGTCCGAGCATAGAAGGCAAATATACGAGCCAAGACGGTACATCCGACATTTCTTTAGGCGAATTTGGGAGCGCATAGAATGGCTCATGCCTGAATTTGGACGTTCATTCACCAAATGCTGGATACAAATATGCAATCCATGATTGAGGCACTCCCAATTGTGTGGGTGGTGTACGGTAGGTAACATCAAAGTAAGTCTCAAGTACCACACTATTATACCAGTCTGCAATAACTTTAGATCGGAGAAAGAAGGACCCTCTTTTTACATATCAGCAAGCTCTTCAACCTTACGACCTCTTAGAGGCGATAATTGATTTGGTCTCGAATAGAAGCACATTTGCTACTCCAATGGAGGTTGCTTCTAGTACCCATTGAACCCCTTAAAGGCTATGATTGGTTGGACTCATGGCCTCACGCGCGTATATTTCTATTTTTGGCCGTACATTTTGGACAGGGTCGCATTCTTTTACGTGCATTCGCTATTGTCTGTCACTCTAGAGAGCAGTAAATGTAGTAGAAGAGAACGAATTAAAACTCCGGGATATTATAATCAGCTACGCTGTTCCCCTAGTACGGAACGGTAATTCCCATGTCTCCTCAGCCGGTCGTCGTAAATCTTCCCCATCCTTACGTTGTCAAAATTTGGCGGAAGATATTCTCCCGTACTGCGAATATCAGCTTCTAACATATCAGAGACGGAGAATTTAGAGAGCAGCATACCGGTAAAACTTCGACCTGAGATCTCTTGCCCAGTCCCTCAACTGCGTTCGGGTGCGGCCCTCAATGCTCATCTCGTCCGGCTGCAGCGGCAGCTCCGTATCTTCCTTCACGATCTTCGCCCATTTCGTCCCGAATTCCCGCACAAGCCGGATGAGCCGCCTATCCTCTTCCGGTAGCCAGTGCCCGCGGTCCGTCATAGTAATGTTCGACGACGCGGTTCTAGACGGAGGCAGTTTGATCCTAGGGGTCGGGCGCGGCGGGCTCGCCTGCGTCGTGGGGCCTACAGTCACCATGCCGTCGCGCAGCTGGCGCGCCGGCGAGCCCGATTCCGAGTCGTCGCTGCGCGAGCGATCACAGTCAGATAAATCTATTGGGGAATGTATGGCAGGCTGCGAGACAAAGGGGCGTGGCACAAAGCCAGATACGTTGGGGCAGAGAGCTCTAGGTTGAACTGGAAGTCCCTCTGGTAACGGTGCGACCCCCTAAGAGCTCATGTTGGCTGACATATTTTCGGGCGCCGGAGTCCATTCGAAAGACTCAGTACTGACGTGGCCGTAGATGTTCAAGTCCGCGGTCACAGTTAAGTAGTCTATATTCTCAGGACTGGGCTGGCTCTCAGAGCTACCTAGGTCAGGGAAAGATGGCGGCCGATACCCACTGTCCCCCAAGTGCATTGAGGGCCCTTCCATGGTCAAAGTATTCGGCGTAAGTAAAGTCGGGGCTTGCTGGACTGGCGATACGCAGGGGCACTCCTTAGTAGGCTTATCCCCTAAAGCAACTTTTACCCATATCTCCCTCCCTGTTGGTGTGTGAGTGAAGGCTCTATATTTAAAGGCTAGGGATACGTACCGAGATCACCATGCTTATATCGTTCCTCCATCTACCGTACGTTGTTGATCTCATCAAGGATGTTGATCGTCGAAGAGGCTAGGTTGTGATTGTCGGCCGGATCATCATGCATGAGTCGGGTCGGTCACTGCTGCGTCTGCGATGAACACTCCAGCAAGCTGTATGGCACGCCCCCTGCACGGTTTTTGAGGAAGGGTTTTACCTGCGCATCCGTCTCATCGACAGGCGGCTTATCTAATGTCTCGACGGCAAGAGGCATTTCCTTAATCATGTAGGAGGCGGTGACCTGTTGCGAGATCATCCAGTTGTCTTTCTCCATAGTTGGCTTGGCAGGGTAGTTGTTATTGAGTACGAGACCACCAGCGCCGCCGAATCCATGACCCTCCAGACCCCGATTTTGCCGGCCGCAATGGTTGTGCAGACATTTTTCAGGCCCGAATACGGTAAGATAAGCCAGGTTCACAAGGCCGTTTTCGCGTAAGCATTTTGTCACACAGATGCATCGATATATTTTGCTATAGAGGGGCGGTGGCTTATCACGATACAGTTTGGTCGCCATTCACGACCTCAACGGGGACCCAAAGTGAAAGGGAAGCAACCGCAGTCAAGACATCTTCTGTCTAGAGTCAATCTTCCCCAACAACCACCTCAGGAAACTCCATACTAGACATATCCAATAAGTCAACCTTCTTCCCCTTCAAAACAAAATCAAAGAATCTGCTAGTATAAGTAGCAATAACCTGAACGGCTCTTACCCCATCAATACTCCCCAATAAAGCGTCCGTCTGTGTCGGAAATTCGTCTCTTAGACCAATCACGTCAGCAGCCTGGGCCAAATCTGTGAATGTACCATGTGTACTCCCATTCAGCATGAATCTTCTCCTGATACCCTTCAGCTTTGGCCACAGAGCGCCCCAAGTCGCATCAGTTGTCAAGTTCTTCCCTTCATGCGCCATCATCATGAAGGGCTTATCCAATCCCCGATTGATAACAGAGCCAAAAAATGTACCGTCCAGATTGATGCCCCCCTTGAGACGAGAATCGGAAAGCATAGCCTCAGCGGCGGTGGCGCCGCCAAGGGAGTGACCGTAGATTCCCACTTTAGAGGTATCGAGCCCACACGCTTGGCCCGGGATGAGCCGTGAGATGATGGATGGACGGCGGAGCTGATTGAGAACGAAGGATACGTCTCTGACGCGGATTTTCAGGTCATCCACAATTTGGGCATCCGTTGTAATGTTTGCGGCGAGGATGGTGGTATTGTCAGGGAATGTTACGATGCCTGCGTCATAGGGATGGTCGATGGTCACGACGATGTAGCCAGTGCTGGAGAGCCTATGAGCGAAGTTCAAAGTCAGTAAACCCTGCAGATTGAAAGCTCTACATGAGCAGGGAACAGAAGACAAGGGATACACACTGTTGTGCCATAGCACTGTACAAGAGTCGACTATTCCCCAGGCCAGACGAGAAGAGAACGAGCGGATATTTTGGGCCCTTGACCTGGCGACTCGAAGCTGACATCGTACATGGCTTGCAGGTTTGAAGGGTAAGTGAGCCGAAGGCGCCTGCTGGGATGCCAGCCTGTGCATACTGTTCATCCTCGAAGGTTGCGGTAATGGGGTCCATGTAGGATGTCAGGAATGGGCAACATGCTGCGGGAGGAACGGGATGAAAGAGCGAGACCATCAGAGTACGTGGCTGCGACGCTGGGGCGTAGGGATCCAGACGATGATGATCAATGAGCTGGGTTGTTGCGACGCTGGTGTTGTATGGGCCTACGGTGCCGGGGAAGGACACCGCGTTGCTGCTCACGAAAAGCTGGGTAGAAAGAACAGCGAGCATAAGACGCTGTGCAGAGAGATTGACCACCATGGCTAGTTGGTATAGATATACAGAATGGTGCTATCGGAATGAATAGATGGAAAGGATCTTGCCGCAGCAGAAAACCGGAGGAAGCTCTTCAGCTTATATAGGATTTTGGAGTCTAATCCCGCGGACGCTGTGGCAGCCCTCTGGTCTGATGAGTCGGCCCATCGTGACGTCCATACTGCTGAATCAGGCAAGAATCGAGCGCTTTTGTGGAATCTCATTCTTTGGCCGACGCCTGTGCCAAGAACTGCGTTCGAATGCTGCCTATTCAGGAAAGGCGGATGTAGTCTTGGCATGAGAAGGCTGTACGAGACTACAAGTTGGGAGGGGCAACAAACTTCCCACATGGAATGCTCATCAAGACTACCCACCGTTGGTCTAAGAAAATGGCTGTCCTGGGACCACTCGATCGGCGCACTGCTCGTACTAGGTGCGCGGCGTGCACACGACGCAGAATCAAGGTCTGCAGTTCCTTATCCAATCTGTCCGCTAAACTCGTTTATTCCATTACCCCCACCCCTACGCCCCGGGGGGGGGGGGGGGGGGGACGGTCTATGTTAACTCTCCGTAGTGCGAGGGTGGTCCTCCCTGTCAGTATTGTACGAAAAAAAATCAGCCATGCGTCCCTCAAGCACTACCGCCAAAAGCTAGCGTTGTCTTTGTCAATGTCTCTGCGCCATTCAAAAGGTCTGACCGTTTCTCGCCCGTCACTCATCTTCCTGCTCTGAGGCTCTGCGCCAAAGTCTCGGAAGGGAGCTCGGATCTATTTGTAAGACATTTCTTCTCAGACTTTTTGGCAAGAAATGACTTTGGTGGCCATCTGGACCTCGGCACTATCACATCGGAATTCCAGAAGTCTCCCAGCATGTATCACGCATCCATTGCCCTAGGTGCGCTTGATCTATGCAGGAATACGCTGCTTACTATACCGCTGGATGAGAAGAAAGATGCGGCTGTGGAAGCATTAACGGCCTACCACATCTCAATCGCCAAATTAAAAACCGAGATCGTAAGCACCAGCCTGCCGCGAGAAGTCAGTTTATGGACGACGTTTTTCTTGGGGCTGTTCGAAGTAGGTCAACAGTGCTTTGTATAGCGGAAGCTTGATGTTAATCCTTTTAATTTAGCTGATGCATGATATGACTGGAGAAGGCTGGGTGAAGCATTTCCTTTACGGCACATCTAATATGCTTCAGATTCGCGGTCCAGAAGCGCATATAGCTGGCTCCGGGCGGTCATTTTTCCTCACCGTGCGAGTTTTCGAGATTTGTCGTGCTCTCATATATCCCGAGCCTACTTTTCTCTGCCGGCCGGAATGGATATCACTCACAACTGAGATCTGGAACGAGGATCTCAAAAACAACTGGCACCCAAAGGAACGATTATTTGATCTGATGATCACCTGTTCTTCGATAAGTCACCGGCAAGTACCCTTGCAGACCCTCTATATGTTATTGTATGGTTGACCAACCTCAGGGTATGGGGCCTGCTCAAACCGGGCTCTAATTATTCGGGTCTGCTCCTTCACGAGGCTCTACTTGAGCTTGCCGCTGAAGGCATCCTTGTTCGGTCAGCTCTTAGTGATTGGTATGCGACCTTCCAAAAGTGGTCGGCCGATACTGGTACGCCCGCGCATAATCCCCAGTCCCTTCTCGCAACAATATATTTCCACAGCATCTCCATCTACCTGTCTGGAATCTTCGACTACCGCGCTCAATTCAGCGAAATGCCCACACCCACGATCTCAAAGACCGTCGTCCAGAAACACGTCGATGCGATTCTACGGATAACTAAGATCACTTTGAAGACCACAAATCTGGCGGCTGTGTTGTTTTTCTTCCCTTTGAGAGTAGCAGGTGCAAGAGTAACAGCCTCTCCAGAGTCAGAGTCAATTCATGCAATGTTTCGAGACATTTCGTCGAGGGGTTTTGTCGTTGCGGATGCATTTATGACGGATCTAAAGGCACTATGGCGCCGAAAAGGAATATAACTATGTTTAACGAGCAGAACTTCCATGCTGCTGCGCTCTGGAGATTTTATGGGAAGCTTGATGCAACAGCTGTCTGAGTGGGTCATTACGTGGTGGAACGGGCGCCTTGGCGAGCTCGTCACCCTCTGGGAGCAAGTAAAGCATACCACTCCGGATAAGACCATGCTGACAGAGGCACGAAGAGCGCTTGGTCAGCTGGGGAATCCTCGCGAAAGTCTCAGCGGTTGTCCGTTTGATATATCGGTCTTTATTTACATGCATCCCAGCTCTTCCTAAATGTGTTGCGGGGAAGCGAGCAGGCAAGTAAGGAGGTTAGATGTTCCGACCACGGCTCTATTATTCAATAGCATGCTTTCCAGTTTGTCTGTGGTGTCTGAAATGAATAACACGAATTTGTAAATTACTTAATAAATTAGATGATACTTTGGAAACAGGAGGAACAATACAAGGAAGCTGAATGGTGGTTGCTGGTCCACAAAAAGTGTGAACACACCAGATACCAGATGCGTCTGGTAAGTATATTCCATGCATTTCTAGGTTCTGGCTATATCACTATTTTCAGCTCATTTAACCTTCCCTTCGTGAAGTCCTCGTGAGTGATCCAAACCATCTTTGGATGAACATCATGCCACTGTACACCATGCACAGCTGTTGTAAGACCTCTGTCCAGGATGGAGGTTGAAATTTGGCAGGGTGTTGTGGCCAATCATTATACAGATTTGGACTTTCAGTTTTCTTATCACGATGATATCACTACACGAACAGCGAAGACCACTACATTGACCACTACATTGACTGTGAAGACGATGTCGTTTTCGCCTTTTGAGAAGAGACAAGGCTCAATTAATTGGACTCAGGGCGAAAAGCTCAACGAGGCGCACATGATAGTATCTTATCATTTTGGCTCATCTGACATTTCATATCCAGTCAAATAGAATGCCCGCATCGTATAGAACACTTGATGATTGAGAAATCCACCCTGTCGGGTCCAGATTATCCCTCAACTTTGACTGCGAAGCTTCTTTCTGAAGTACTTCCGTTCCTGTTCCTTGGGGGCTATTCCACGCTTCATCATTATCCGGTAATCCAAAACATAGATCCGCCAAGGTTAGAAGCTCACTTCTGTCCCTGTCGGCATGCACACCCGCTGACTCCACACAACTAGTCATTCGACATACCTTGTATAGCGCTAGCCCAAACCGCTTGGTCTCTTCCACACTTACCCAGAGCAGCGCTGGCGTTGTTATAGCGCTGTTATGCGTGAGCATGTTGGGGTAAGAGAAAATCCCGCCCAGCCGACAGCTTTGGACTAGAGCCACGAGAAGTTCGTACTCGTCTGGCTCAATCGGGTATCTGAAGCCAAGGTCAAACGCTCCTCTTTTTCCGGCACGAAACAATGCGAAAATGGTCTGTAGTAGTATACTTTGGTACGTTGGCAAGGGCCATGAGACCCGCGGTGTCATGTCCGATATTTGCCACCGATCCTGATATAATCGAAGATGTTATCATCTAGTTGGTCGGTACACCTTGACCAGGAGGGACGATAAACATTGCTTCTTTGAATTTCGAGAATGTGCAAGCTAAATAAAGTCTAGTGACCTCTTACGCCGACACATCCGGGTTTATCACCCGGATAGAGAGCCTCCACCAACGCGAGCCCGAAAGGCTTGCAATGCATCTCATGCCCGGAAAGAGCGCTGCCATGGTGAATTTCCATGCAGTGCATGCCAGAGACGGGTTATTGCCTGTTCTGTTGGGAACGAGGAAACCCGAGCGGAACATAGTAAAGCAGCCAGGCGGCGTCTAAATATGCTGATCGGTTTTCGCCGTCAGACTGCTTATAGTCATAATAAATCAACCGGTCGATTTCGAGTGTATCGTGCATACAACCGCCGTCAGAAAACATCTTCCCGGGACTTAGGCTGGCAGCAGCCATTGGTGCATCTTAATCATAGTCTGCGCATCTTGGACTATTGACCTGATCATGTCCGCCTGAGACTCAGTGTCGGCCAATGTCTGATTCTGGAACCTTGCCTTAGCCTGTTCCAGGCGCTCCAGTAACCTCGTCGTGTCGTCTCGCAGGTCTTGTAGCTGCTTAGGAACTGCGGGCTCCACGCTCCCGGCCTGGGCCCCTAAGTCCTGATTTGGAGGAGATATATCCAAATGAGAATGAGGATCGGTCGAGTCCTCTGAACCCTTTCTATTATCATGAGAGTGAACAGCCCAGAAAGAACGCCCAACGTTCGCGTGGAGCTCCATATATGCACCCACAGAGTGCTTGCTCATTGATTTCTCAAAGAGAGGTTTGATTGAAGGATTACTGATATGCCATGCATAAGGCATATCTTCTCCTCCGTTCACGAGGCGTACTGCAGAGGGTGCAACTTGAATGCCCAGCCTCTCGCCTGCCCGACAGGTCAGTTACTTTCATAAATATTAAGCCTTTGTCATACCGATATGTCTTGATAGACTTTTCCGACATATTACTCTCCATTCCCTACGTTTCCGTATTCCTGTTATGGCATGAATACCCCGCAATTGCTTATCATTCGAACTTCCTCTCCAGCCAGGTTCAACTGATGAAAGTGGTTGCAGCGGACACTGGCGAGACAAAGTCTCTATTGGCGTCTGCTAAACCTTGCGATTGGAAGTTCTGCAGTCCAGGGTCTGATCGTTCACTGCGGCACCTGCTGCCGTACTCCGAGAACTTAATGACAAGTCCGTGTCACAACAATCAGTGGTCTCAAGCAACGATGCGATCTTTATGATGCAAGGCTCGGTATATAGAAGTAATCGATCTCTCGTCTCCTGAACGAAGCTGCTCATTGAATTTGGCAGGCCCGCCAACACTAGTCTGAATCACGTGTATTTAACAAAAACAGTACTAGTCAATGGAGGCTCTACGTCTCGTTATTGGCAGACGCAGATATTCTTGCTGCCTATTATGGACAGCGGCGAAGTGCATACGCCAAGGTGCCGGACAGTTTCACAAGGAGGGGCGAAAGGCCAATAAAATATCGCAGATTCATCGTCAAGTGGGTCATTTAGCACCACCAAAGGAACATCACACCAGGGGTGTGAGTGTTCATAGAGAATCGCACCTGTCTATAGTGCACTCGTGCTAGTCGCGCGAGCGCCAAGATTGCGCACCAACTCGCACCCTTTAGGTGCACCCACCCGACTACACCGCATGTAAACCACGCGCCGGCAGGTTAGTAGTTGGGTGGGTGACCACCAGCGAATCCCTGCTGTTGTATGTTTTTTTTTATTTATTTTTTACTGCTAACTCTCTGGGAGCGAGGACGCAGAGAACTAATATGCCTTGATGATGATTGCGTTATACGTTGAATGGCATCGGGCTGATGTAAAGACGTGAACTGATCAACTAGTTAGTGACTAAATCATACAAAGGCCTAGTAAGCGAGACTTATGTGATCAAAGTACTTCTCTAACATCCCTGATCCACTGTACTGTTGTTTAATGCTGCGCTGTTGTCACGCACCAAAACAAATGTGCATCTACTGTTAATATGTTTTCTAGATTGGGCAGTAGTGATATCTTTATCTTACTACGCCGCGGGGGCATGGGTCGTTTAGGCCTATTTTCCCTCAATCAGGTTTAGAGTCTCACCAGCGGTTGCCACCGACTGCTAGGAGTTCTATCCCTCGGGATGCCTAGAATAAGTAGGTCCTATGGGCCTGTCTACTTTAGCAGAGCGATGTAACGCAGTCACACTGTCATCTCCGAGAGGCTAGTATGGGCGGTTCCTTAGTGGCAGGATGTGGCCAACCTTTCTGGGGTTGAACATACAATCTTGGGGCCTTTAAAACCCGAAAGATAAAACAGATAGACAAGCAGTCTCCCTCTGTGCTTCCGCGTTAACATTGATTGGTTCTAGTGCAGTCTCATCCTAGCATCTTTTCATAGTTGACACATCAATCCTCTCCTTGTTCCCGGTTCTCTACATTAATATGATCTGTTGAAATGGAAGAGTGCATGTTTGAAAAACATCCTCGCTAATATCAACCGCTGCTCGGCCAACTCTTATATACCCATTCTCTTGCTCATTGGGAAGCAAGACTAGCCCTATGAGACGAGTTGGCAATGGCTCATCATTACCGTGCATGAGTAAGGGCAGAAAGGTTGCTTCTACTTTAAGCTCATTTGTATCATGGAGAAGGGCAGGATTGTCGACATCGTCTAGATCGCACTCTCCAGTGATTTTGTGGCTTGCTCCAGGGAAAATTCCCTCTTCAATTGCCACTCTTCTCATATGCGTGGATGGCAGATATCGATATTCCCAAACAGATTTTCTATTATCCTCTTCTGACCTCTCGCATGGCCTTGTGTCAATTTGCAGGTGTGGCAGTCTTGCTTTAATTATCAAAGACCCTTCAAGGACTTCCCCAAAGGGCTGATTATTTCTCTTTGGAGTGACTGTCACATCAAGAAATTGAGTGCCAATGACTGTATTGTGGTGGGTGAAGCTGTACACACCCCCGGAGAGGATTTTATCATCGAACCCCCAGTTTAAGCGTTTGTGGCAACATGAAATCCATGACCAAGAAGGTCCGGTAAACCCCTGTGTGATATAGTTTCCCACATTCGGAGGGACAAGGCGTCTCACAAATGCTATACGTTCAACGGCCCAGAGCAAACCTATCGTGAGATCTCCTCGCCAAAGTCCTGCGACATATTGTTCGCCGCGATTCATGAATGGTAAAAAAATCTGCGCCATGCCTGAAACTGCTGGTAACGCGTCTCTTTTATACTTCAAGTTTCGCGCATTGAGCTGATCAATAAGAGTATACCATAAGTCGTGATAAGGATTTCGGTGCGCATAGGCTGCCATTGGGTCGTCGGAAAGTCGCAGTCGTAGCGGTAACGGAGTTCGTTCACGGTATATAGTGTGTCTATAAGGCGCAACCCTTTCGCCAACAGGATCAGACTCCGTGGCAGACACCTCAAAACAGTCCCAATAGATCCCCTTCTTCCCAAACCTTAACCACCTTCTTGATATCACTTCCTCTTGGAGAACCCAGCCCCGGGAGTACAATGCCGAGTAATGTCCGTCCTCATTTATTATGGGTTCATCGACACGTATATAAAAGCCGGGGTCGGCATTAGGAGCGTGACAATCGGCAGGAATCAGACGAATCGGCCGCCTCAAAAGGATATTTCTGGAGTGGAAAAGACCTCCTTGGTCACTTGAGCTTCCAGCCGCAGCAATTGTCAAGGTAGCATTTCCGTAATATAGATGCATACGTTGAGCCTCCTTAGCCCAATCATCAGCATCTCCTTGGATAATACAAAGGCTATCAATCCAAAGATAGCGGAAGCCGAGGCCTCGGACTATCTCAACAGCGTCTACAAATGACTTCGGCCATTGAGATGATGGTGGAAGGGAGAATATTTTCTCTCGTTTTCTCAGCAGAAGACTGCATAGTCCAATTCTGCGATTGGCGTGCATTGGCGCAGTGTCACCCCAAACATGACTCATAGTCACATAATTAGCGTAAATTTCTTCATTCGGCTCGTAAAGCAAGGGCTGCTGGCCTCGGGCCCTGACATCAATGACCCTTGTAGGTAGGACTGGGAGAAAGTCGCGATGGTGGCCTCGTAACGCACATTGCTGGTGATTCTGCGCACATCTTCTATACCAATGCAGTGCAAGATCCACACTAGAGGTTGACCCGGTGCTATTCTCGGAACTTCGTAGGTCTTCTCTTTCCCAGATTTGCTCTATACGGTGACTAAATTGAGCAAACTCCCCTGGATCATAACGTTAGTAGCTATGGAAAATGAAGTACTCAAGGAATCAATACCAGTTGGGGCTTGCACCCGGCGCATTCTTACAGAGTAATGGCCGTAAAATGCGCGTACATATTCATTTACGGGGCAACCTTCCAATGATGCCCAGTCCATACCACAAAATTTCCCTCGATATATCCTTAAAACAATTGGTATATCGTTGGCATCCATTCCCATAAACATATCCCGCTGGGATTGCCCTAGAAGGTCTCGGAAAAGAGAAAGGAGCATATCGCAAAAATAGCAACCTGCCATTGCCGAGACTTGAAGGCTTTCAAAGCTTGGTTGATGAATGCAATACCAGTACTTGTCATCATTGTCGACTAGTGGCTGGAATGCCAAGTACCTGAGGTCAAATTGCTGGTGCCTTTGGATACTTTTGCCATCCTGGAAACCCATTTGTTCGCATACATTGCATCGCATTATGATAGCGTAAGAGTTCAGTTTGTGACAGGAAATATAGGCACTTGATACAATTATGGAAGGCTGTGATTGAAGCTCTATATAAGCGTAGGCTTGAAGATATGACTTCGTGACCAGAGCAGTCTGATGATGGCAAACTTGATCATTGACTGAGCACAGATTTTAGCTCGTAGGCTTGGTTTTGAACCAAAGAAATTTGGCATTTATTGAATAATATTGTTTTCCAAGGATACAGTCAATGTTGCGAGAATACCGCGTTCACGCCCTATAAACTCGAGAAACGTTTGTCGTGTGCTTTCCCTGATGAACTCTGCTCTGTTTACTAAAGCACAGGTGAGCATGGATTGTACTGGGCCTCGATCGTGTTAGATTTGACGCCATTATTACAACAACATCCGTGGCTCTTAAATATATCATCTGATCCTAGTAAAGGTCTAGAAAGTCTTAAACTATTACCGAATAGACTGCTGGCATTGTGAGCCCTGTGATTGGTTAGAATTTGTGGCAACAAACCGCATGCATAACTAAGCTCTGTTTCTAACAACAAGCAATGTGGTCACCCACCACACTGCTTTCCTCCCTTCCATGGTTGGACGTGGCGGTCACAGGACCAACCATTTCATAGCTCGCCCACGACGGGCAACTCCAATGGATCATCTCATCTTCTCATCATTCTGTTCAGACCATAACAAACCCAGTCAATCTGGATCGCAAGAATAGTGATGATCGATTTGCTAACTTAGTATTTTAAGGGTCTGTTTCATGGTTTTATGGATTACAGCTATCAATCCATGCCGCCTCATACAACCTAGGCTTTGTATCAGATAATGTTGCATGACGTAGTGGCACGATCGCCATGCGATTTAGTAGATGTGTACGTGCCGCTTCAAATATTGATAAACGGAACGACAACCACATGTGCAATAGGAGTGCAAAAGAACTAAGAAGACAATTGGTAGCAACAGGTCAAAATCTTCGGGGTCCAGAGCCAAGGTCCTTGACATTTAATCTACTGCCTATGGTGGTCTAGACAAAATGGTGTTCAGAGTCGGAAGAGATCGGTAGAAAAGGAAGGAAGAGTCCTCCGCGTTTATTTCTGATTTGGGCGTATGAATTCCTTATCATAGTCGGTACTCATGCAAAACGATTACATCTGCGTAGCTTCCAAGGTCTAGAATTTAAGTGACAAAGTAGCTCTTCCCTACAGCGTTGACTGGAAGCGTTATTTAAGATTTGATAACCACGTGGATTCTAGCTCCAGAGACACTCATCAGATATGTGTTAAGATCTGTCTTGTTTCTAACCTGACAATGAGTGCTTGGTTTCCATCCGGGAAAAGTAACTCAGCAGGCTGGCGCTTTGATGCCGTCAGTCTGCTAGCAGTTATCGGCGAGTCATCAGTTACGCTCCATATACCAGCGCTGGAATCATCATGGCTTTGCCTCCTCCCCCGTTTAATGCCTGCACCACAAGCGTTGCTCAAGCCTTCAAGACCGACACGTTTACCTACCGTGCCTGCTGTAGTAGTTGGTGCATACTCCGGCACTAGGGTTAATGAGTTAAATTTCTATGCAGATATTATTCACCAGGTCGATACATTACAGCCCTTTGAGTTTCACGAATATAACATAGCACGGCGTGCTACCGACAGCACACTATCCTCTTACCGCTCTTACCGGGAAATTTGCTCTCCTGTTATGTCTACGCGCACTTTCTCCGCACTACATATTCTTACGATGATGTCTTGCGCCATGACAGCTGGTTTAATCGTTTGGGCATGCATAATTCGAGATGGGGTTGCTATTGTCTCTCTTGTGATATTGGCATTCACTTCAATGCTTGTCGGTCTAGCTATGTGGTATCAGCCACAGCTTGCAATACGGCCCACGGATGCGGTTGTTCCAGATGGAGACATTATCATACGTACGCGAAAAGGCGCATTTATCGTTGTTCATTGCTCTGAGGAAGTTGCAAGAGAGCTGTACATTGGAACAGAGGAGGCAAAATACGTCATTGCGGACGGTGTGTTCGGATTATTCATGGGCACAGGAACCGTGTCTTTAATGGTTGGTGTTGTGCTCCTCGGAAACTGCAATTGGACTATGCAAACAGCAATTGGGGCATCATATCTTATCTTGAACGGTGCCTACTGGGCCCTTGGACTAGTGCCTGGAAAGCAGATATGGGATACCTCAATATACGAGGTCCGCGACATAACACCCCGGCGCCTAAAATCAGCACATATTCAGGGCATCGATGGTATTAAACCAAGTTATACACGAACTCTGTGGTACACTATACAGTCAACAAAAGAAATGAACGGAACAAGTTGGGTTTCTATCAGTGGGGCAGCACCGGAGACACCAGCCTGGGGAGAATGGGAAAGGTTAGCGTGTGACAACAGAAACAATCCAAGTTGGGATGCTGTTGGTGAAAAAGACAGGTTGATGGAGCTATTCAGAGACCGAGAACAACAGCGTCCTGGGGAAATATATGGTTACATTGCCGCAAATACTGCTCCGTGTTACGTACCCTCCCGGAGGGAGACCTTGTGAACAGACTGAGGAGGTCCTTGCGAGGCTTTGATCCGGATAGATTCTCCATTGAAATACGTTTGTTTTTCAACTCGCGACGTCCTCCTGTGTATCCTCTGCGAAGACGTGCAAGGTATGGCCGAGACATCGTAGAATGAACCTTTAGCCCTCGAGCATGGGAGTTTTAGCAAGTTTCTACCGGGCTTGAACTAGTGATTGGTCCAAGGCGCGTAGAACCTATAATAGTAGGTTATTATATACCTTAAATGTAAAGACTTACATATATCTGGCTCATATATATCTTAATAAGACGAGTATCAATGTTATGTTCTATTTTATATTGGAAATTATCTTTTGGACAACTCCGACTGTCTGTGCAAGATGGCAAGTTATCCCGAGAAAGATCACCTTGACCGTCACATTCGGCGGATCTAGATGCACTGTAGAGACGGATTCAATAAATCTTTGCTCCTTTCAAAGCCAATGTGATTCAACAAATAATTTATTGTCTCGTATAATATTTATCCATAACAGAAGGGCAAAATGACAGCTCGAATAGGTCTCTCTCGGCGGACTTTCTCCGTAGAACTAGTCTATACCCCAAGCATCCTTCTATCTACAAATCCCACCGCAACCCCGACTAAAGACGACTCGGCCGCTCCCCTTTGTGTGCCAGGGAGTCAACAATGTCCCGGACTCGGCGAGCCGCTCCATAGCAGAAAGTGTAGCCCAAACTGCCAAATCCATATGCGTGAACCACGTTTCCCTCCGTCTCAAGACGATATCCTCCTTTCCTCGCAGGCCGAAACGCAACGATATCCTTCTTCACATGTGTCCCCAATTCCACTGCATCCAGACCTCCCGCAGTGAGCTCCTTTACCCTCGCCAGAATATCCGGTCTCAAGCTATTGTCGACAGGTCGATCCAGATTCCCCTCCTGGCTGACTCCGCCGATAATCACGCACCCAGTGTACATCCGCGGTATCACGTACGTGTACTGTGAGCCTTGCCACATCATCAGCTCATCGAAGTCTGTTTGCGCAAGCATCGTCTGGCCCCGGACAGCTACTACGTCCTTGTCGTTGCTGAGTTCGAAAGCACCCAATCCGGACGCATTGACAACAACCTTCGCTCCGGACACGTGCATCGCTTCATCGAAGGACTTGATCTCTTTGCGAATGAAGCGCACGCCATCCGCCTCCAACCTTTTCTTCAGCCAGGGGAGGTACCGCGCCGGGTTAACCGTCATGGATAGGTATTGAAAGCCTATCTTGGCGCCTTTCGGGAGGTCTTTGGACGGTATACGTCGATATTTTGGCACTAGCTCCTTGTACCAAATGCTCGCATCATCTGTTCTGTCATCGTAGAACTCGGTGGTTTTGACGACCTGCACGCCGCTGGTGGGGTCTCGATGTGCCAGTGCCCAGAATTCTATGAACGTCTCCTTTTGTAGGTCCCGTCCATTGCCATCGGGGTTGGGAAAAATTGCGGCGCCAGCCCTGAGTCTTGTCAGCTTTTTCTTGATGACAGAATGCCGGAAATGCCATACCACGGGCTTGCCCAGTCCTGCGTCTCATCGCCAGGTAGGTCCCGAGCGATGATTGTCACTCGGTGGCCTGCCTGCGCCAGGTACTGGGCGGAGAGCAAGCCAATGACACCGGAACCGATGATTACTACTTCCATGGTTGGTAAGAGAGTCTGTACTAGTAGAGAACAGGGTTCTTCCGATTACTCTGTCGAGTATCGGGGGTATTTGAGTTTTGATTTATCTTGACGGTTCGGAACGACTTGCCATAATCTTTAACCCCGCATATCATTCCGATGCCCGAGAGGCACCATGCGGCCAAGAGTCTAATAAACCCACATGTATTTCTAGCTCAGAAATCTAATGATTGCAGATATATCGAAAGCCAAATTTTTAAAGCAAAGATAGCAATTCACCAGGCGTAAGTACACATGCACAAAAAAATACGAGAATGCGCAAGAAACCGAGGGTCTAACATCAACATCCATACTTGTCCATGAGAGCTCTGAATGAAGGGTCGTGCAGAAGTTGTGTTGCAGTCAAACGATTCTTTAGGTCGTAAGTAAAACTTAACACATGATAGTGCGCACAAGTTCCCATTCAGATAGATCAGCGTTCTTGCGAATGCGTGCGAGTTATGCTGTAAGATCATGCTCTGGATCAGGCGTTTCACGCTGATCATACCAGGAATCGAGCCCTCTGGGATGAGCGTAAAGGCCCTTCCACTTTTCAAGTAGGGGCCCTAAGGATTTGGCTATGTTAGTTATTATTCCATCTTCGAAGAAGGCGTCGAAATGCGAGTGACCAAGGTAAAGCGCTGAGAAGACGACCATGTAGTTCCACATGTCGCACGCAAAACTGGGGCCCATGCAAGGCATTGACGAACAACATCTCTACAGAAATGTTTTCAATGGTATCTTATCAGACAGGCAACAGCCAGGGTCAATGTCCCTAGAAACAAGGCGTAGTGATTAAAGGCAAGTAATGCAAGTAACACCATGCGTTGATTAGTGGTTTTTTGTGTTGTGGTGAAGCCATAGTTAATAGTATTAACGTGTTTCACATGCGAGCGTGACACAAACGAGCGTGACACCCTATATCCCATACTAAACCATTATTTTTGACCTCCAATATCCCAACCAAATCTTGGATACTATACTTCATATCACTATATCAGTACGTAAAAGTATATCCAATTCCAATATCTAAATATTGTACGGTATATATCACTATAGCTCAAGGTAAAAGAGATTACGCTGTATTTTTATGTAAGTTATTCTAAACGGATATTACCAGTTCCAGGTTCACTTATATACGTCTACAGTAGATATATAGTCATTGTAGGTCTATATATAGACTATATTAGTATCTGGCCATAATCGAGTCCATGGTGGTTGAGATATTGGAGATCAAAAATGCAGGTATAGTATGGGATACAAAGGTGTTACGCTCGCATGTGAAGTATGTTAACTTACAAAAGGGCCTGCTTACATCAGCAATGGAAAACGGGCTGGTCCTTCCACGTGACCGACAGCTTCTTTTCGCTTCTTCTTTTTCGTCTTGTTGATTTCTTCCGCTTCTTCTCTTCATCTGCTCTTCAGGGCTCCGGCCCACACAATTGTCAAATTCTCCGTCCCACAATCATTCTCTTGTAGTCGTTCAGATAATGCGAGTCTATTCCACGGTATGTCTCTTCGTATCCCCAGCATCTTCCACCCTGCAATTCCATGATGATTTCAATTATTGGAGCTGTCCGAGCTCACCATGCGGACAACCTAATTACTATACGCTTTTCATCTTTCTGATTCACATTGCGAGCCCTGTTTTCGTCCTTGTTACGCGAGTCGATCGTTTGAACAGCTGGCTGATCCCTCGTAGACTCTGCAGGAACCCACTGAACACATCTTTCAACCACCTTGACTATAACACTAGACCTCTAATCCTACCTATACTTTCATCATATCCCACTCCTAGGCCATAATACAAGATAAACAATCTCCTCCACCCATACACCATGGCCCACGACCCCCGTCTCCCGTCCAGTGCAGGCACTGCGACCCCCCCTCCACCACCTCCCCCTCCCCCGGAGGAACCGTCCCGTCAGGAGGAACCCTCCACAGACGACACCACCAAACCCTCCCAATCCTCCGAATCCTACAAGCTTCGCTTCTGCACAGTCTGCGCCTCCAACCAGAACCGGTCAATGGAGGCGCACCTGCGCCTATCATCGGCGCCGTCCCCCTTCCCGGTGATCTCCTTTGGCACGGGGTCGCTCGTGCGGCTGCCCGGGCCCTCGATCACCCAGCCCAACGTCTACAACTTCAACACCACCTCCTACGCGCAGATGTACGACGAGCTGCTCGCCAAGGACGAGCGCCTGTACCGCCACAACGGCCTGCTAAACATGCTGGAGCGCAACCGCAACCTGAAATGGGGGCCCGAGCGCTTCCAGGACTGGGTGCCCGGCATGCCTCGCGTCGACCACGTCTCGAAGGGTG
Source organism: Aspergillus aff. floccosus IMV 01167 (assembly GCA_001931935.1). Classification (NCBI taxonomy): domain Eukaryota; kingdom Fungi; phylum Ascomycota; class Eurotiomycetes; order Eurotiales; family Aspergillaceae; genus Aspergillus; species Aspergillus aff. floccosus IMV 01167. The sequence goes on from MSJE01000005.1 coordinate 350,466, forward strand.
ACAAGGGCGCGCTGGGCACCGAGGGCGGCGTCGTTGATGTCATTATCACCTGCGAAGAGCGCTGCTGGGATGCCGTCGTTGATGATCTTATGAACAAGGGCTCGTCGTTGAATCGGCCTGTGCATGTCTTCAATGTGGACATCAAGGATAACCATGAGGAGGCCCTCGTCGGTGGCAAGGCTATTCTCGACCTTGCGAACCGGCTGAACGAAGCGGCGAACCAGGAGCGTCGTCTGAATGGCCCGGATGGCTGGGAGAATGGTACCGGTCCGGCAAGACAGAGCTTCGACGAAAAGGTCCCGCATATTCTGGCCGATTGGCAGGAGAAGTGGCCTTCCCTGCCGGCTTTATGGACTTTAGCATGGCTGTAGGTGAAAGCCTTATGAATTCTACGACGATAGATGTCTATTTGCCAAACTCTAATCAAACTTATTGCGGACAAATGTCTATGTCCATATGTATGCGTTGACCAACTTCTAGAACAAATAGGGTATCATAGTAGCATCAGTATCGTAGCCAAAGTAATCATGAATGTTCACTCTTCCCCAAAAGTGCCTCGCGCCGTTCCCGATACCAGCGTTCCAAACAGGCTCGTCGCTGTGCCTGCGTCATGCTTTCCACGACCAGCGCAAACTCCGTTGCATTCGGAAATCCAAATCGCTTCGCCATGCTACAAAATTGCCGCTTCATCACATCTGGGGGAGGATGATATCTGAAGCGCACGGGTTTGCCGTCTTTTTGCAACGCGGTCGACCCAGGACCGTCCTGCGAACCACCAAAAACTTGAACATTGCTCACGCCGTCGCCAGCAAGCTCTGCGTGCCGACTTAGCTGTTGTTCTACCTTTGACGAGCCGATCACTTCGCTATTCAGATGAGTGTACTCAACACCCGCACCCGTCAGGATAGCCTGGATGGGATCATGTTTCTTCGGCATTGGCGAAGCCTGCTTAGTGGAATCTTCGGTGTCACCACGAATCATGGCGGCGAGCTGGCTCATGACTTCATCTTCGGAGTTTTGCTTCCGGGTACTAATGTCAAAGTTATCATCATTCGCATCGTTCTCGTTTACGTCGATGTCCATAATCTGCACGCCGGCGCGGCTTTCAGCAACGTTTGTCTTGTTAACGATGTCGCGAAGCACAATGTTCTTGTTTTGGTATTCGAAGAGATTGTTGAGACCAAAAATTTCTCCCTTCTGGTCCTTTTTTTCCATCACGCCCTTGAAATAGCGCCGTTCCGAACTAGCGTTGTAGCCGATGTTGGCCTGTTGCTGCTTGTAGATCTGTCGGGCATAGACAATCTCCTCGACAGTCCCGGCAGAGATCAGCCGAAAGACCTCTACATCTCGTGACTGGCCGATACGGTATGCACGATCTTGGGCTTGGAGGTCGTATGACGGATTCCAGTTGGGATCCATAACAACGACCTTGTTTGCAGACGTGATGTTGAGACCTACGCCACCAGACCGGGTCGAGATCAGAAAGACGAACTGTCGGGGGTCCGCGTTGAACTCATTGACGGCTTTGGCGCGATCGTCATAGGTCATGGACCCGTCAAGATAGCTGACGTTGTAGCTGGTGTGGTGGAACAACATCTGCAACATCTTCAATAGCCGGACGCTGTGAGAGAAGACAAGAACCTTGTCGCCATTCGCATGCCACCATTTCAAAAGACGTCTGAGCACTTTCCATTTCCCACAGAAGTCGGGATTGGCGTAGTTCACGATGGAGTCTCTCGTGCGATAAAGCTGTTGCCACTGGTCTGGAACTGCGATTTCCAGCATCTCTTTGTCCTTTTCCTGCTTGTCATTGGAGTCTATTGCTTGTGGGATCAAGATGGCCAGGTGATTACTGAGCTTCTGCAAGACAGCCATGGCGGGAAAGACGTAGCTCTGCCAGCTTCTCCCCGATGGCAGATGTGTGTAGCAACACCAGCCTGCTTTCTTTCCCGACCCACAGTCGCATTTGTCAGAGGACTGTTTGATGTAGGTTATAATGTCACTGTTGACGATATTCTCATAAGCATCCGCCTGGGTATCAGTAAGGGGACAAAAAACAACTCGATCAATCTTCTTGGGCAGTTGATCAGCGATCAACGACTTCATACGGCGGAGAAAGAATTGCGGTAGGAGATTTTGCACGAGCTTCTTTGCTGTTTTCCGGGCCCTACTGAGCTGGTGCAGCGTTGCATCATGCGACTGACCAATTCTTAACGGCTCCGAGATGGTTCGTTTCCAAGTCGTCACCGGTCCTAACTTTCCTGGATTCGACCAATTCAGGATCGTCCACAGTTCCTCGTATTTGTTCTGGATAGCCGTGCCAGTCAGGCCAATGCGACACAAGGCGTTGACCTCATTCATTGCCTTGGTAGTCTCCGACGCCCGTTCTTTGATAATATGACATTCGTCTGCAATCACGCAGTCCCATTCCACCATGTTGACTGCATCTTTGTTGTGGAGATATGTGGAATAAGTCGTGATCAAAACCTCGAGTCTTCCAGACCTCGCCGCTTGGAGTGCGAGCTCTTTGCTGTCCCCATGGTAAGAGTCAACTTGCCACCAGCCCCAACGATCGAACTCCGCCATCCAGTTCTTAATCAGCGTGCCGGGGCACACAATGAGAGTCCGAGGGTACCATCCATGGCCGCTGCGGCGCATCTTCCGCATTCGCTTTGCATCTCGCTCATCACCAGTTTTACCATAAGCTGCCGTAAGGAACGCAATAACTTGCACAGTTTTTCCCAAGCCCATGTCATCGCCGAGAATACCGCCCTTCTGGTAGACAAATAGTTCGTGAAGGAACGCAGCGCCATCCACCTGATACTGCCGCAACCACTGCGCGATTGGCGCCGGGATCAACCCAAGTGAGTACGGTAGGGTGATGTCTTTGTACGGACTGCACGGGTTCATGGCTGTAAATGCGGGCTTCTCTCGCAAGAACTCGAGCCGTTCGTCGTCCGAGAACTCCACGTCGCTGTAGTCCGGAGGCAACTTCAACCCTGACTGTTTGAGACGGTCCATTCTCCCCTCGAACAGGGAGCGACGCTTCTGCAGGTAGTCTGGAAGGGTATACTCCATCAACTCATCCTCCGACGGAACCTCCTCACCGTATTCGCGGAGCGGCCGACGCGGCCGGGGTTTGCCTTCGTGTTTCCGCACCTTCCCAACGAAAGAGCTCGAGGTCTCTACCTTAGGCGCTTTAAGTTTTCCTTTGCGCGCATTTGTTGAGGTTCGTTTGCGCTTGAGAGACTTCCGTCGTTTGAATTCTTCGTAGGCAGCGGCGCCCTCGTTGAACGAGCCATCGCTATCGGACGACGGTTCCTTTACCACGGGGGTATGCTTGTTCTCGGCGGGGGAAGAGGCCTGTTTGATAGGGTGTGTAATCGGGGGAGTAATCGCTCTTGATGGACGGGTCGGTTTGTCTCCTGCGCAAGAAGTTAGAACTGGTCCGGCAGAGCAGGCACATGCGGAGAACTTACGGGGCGTCGGTTTGGATAAATAGGCGTCGAGGTCGTCATCATCACCAGAGTCATCGATGGTAGTGGCGTCTGAAGGTTGGAGTTCCCAGTGACTCATGGCATGTACAGTGTTAGAGGTGATGAGGTGACTGAAGAGGATAAGTGAGCGCAAGAGGAAGATGAAGTTAACAGGTTGGGTGAGGCTCGAATGCGGAGGGAGATTTCCCAATTGGGAAACCAGCTAAACGGATCGATTTTTGCCGCCGATTGAATTCCGCTCTTTTGTTCATACCGCGCATTTCCAGCATTGCACCCAACCCAGTATAATTTGCGATATTGAACGCATTTGGGAGAATCCTATCATCGCAACATCTCTTTCATAACCAACTCGCGTTACTTCGCCCTCTCCGTCGAGCGCTGCAGTCGGTGCGGGGAAAATCGCTGAATATCATCGCATCTACCATCCGACCAAAGTGAAGACAAGTCACTGCAATATACACGCAAGATGCCTCTCGATACATCCACTACATACCCCCTCACAAAACTGCGCCTCGATGGCCGCCGGTGGAACGAGCTCCGACTCTTCCAAGCGCAAATCTCTACCAACCCTGCCAGCTCCGGTTCCTCCTACCTTGCCATGGGAAATACGACGATAATGTGCTCTGTTCATGGACCCGCCGAGGGACGTCGCGGCGATGCAACAGGTGGATCTGCAGGGTCATCCGGGGCGGTGGTCGAGGTGGACGTGAATGTAGCCGGCTTTGCAGGGGTTGACCGCAAGAGACGCGCCGGAGGAAGCGACCGGTAAGTGGCCTCAATTTACAAAGAACTATGTCATAGTGATATGCTGACTTGGGTTGACTTGATCAGGCAATCCTCTCGAATCGCGACGACCCTCCGCGCTGCCTTTCAGTCGCACCTGCACACATACCTTTACCCGCACAGCACGATCAGCATTCATGTCTCGGTGCTGTCGGCCGACGGATCGCTTCTGGCTGCAGCCGTAAACGCCTGCACCCTAGCTCTCGTAGATGCGGGTATTCCGATGCCCGGTCTGTTGTGTGGCTGTACCGCCGGCATGAGCGGGAGTGCCTCGACGCCTCGGGACCCTCATAATGACCAACTCGACCCGCTGCTGGATCTGTCTCTCCCCGAGGAGCAGGAGCTGCCGTTCCTAACCGTCGGTACTACGTCCTCCATCCCCGTCGGGGAGAATGCCATGGACACGGATGAGGAGGATATGAAGGTGTCGATGCTGAACATGGACTCCAAGGTGCATTGCTCGTATATCGAGACGATGCTGGCGGTTGGAATTGACGGGTGCAAACAAATTCGCGAGATTATGGAAGGGGTCATCAAGGGATCGAAACGCACATGATAGACAGCTCGGGTGGGCGCATCTTTGCCAGGACTAAACGCATGGTTTACCTATACCCATCGGGAGCCATTACGGTGTTGGGCGTGTATTTTACGACATCATGCATGATTTTCTTCCTTCGATCTATTTCTTATTGTCTTTTTCGAATTTTCCTGCTGAAAGAAGATGGGGCTGGATATTATAAATGGCGTGGTCTTAGTCTGGCCATAATGTGCTCAATTCCTCGCACAAGCATTGTTGTGATTGGCGATGTGGTGATAATGTGCTCACAGTGCATCTCAGTGCGCCATCAAACAATCTTCTCAATCTCGATCCACGCCATCTGTCACACCGTATGAATCCATATATTCGATCGGATCCCCCCTTATTGCTGGATGGTCTCGTATACCCGTCTATTCATTGTCGTTTCCCGTCGTCGTATCAAATCTGATACCTGCCAACCATGGACCACTCAATGCACACAATGACTATGGACATGGCCACGGCCACTGCCACTGAATCCCCCATGAGTACCAGTACTTCTCATATGGGAATGGACATGGACATGGACATGGGAGGAATGCACATGTCCAGCTGCAAGATTTCCGTTTGTTGCCTTCACCATCATCTAAACTGACCGGACCATTAATCAGAGGCCCTCAGATGCTTTGGAACTGGAACACCATAGACGCCTGTGTGCCTCCCCGCCCAGGATGAACTCATTCCTCGATGCAAAATGATTAACACCCGACATCTCAGGCTTCCTCTCCGAATCATGGCACATCACCTCGCGCGGGATGTTCGCCGGCTCCTGCGTCGGCGTCATCTGCCTCGTCATATGCCTCGAGTTCCTCCGCCGCGTCGGCCGCGAGTACGACACCTTCATTGTGCGCCGCGCGCGTCTCCGCGCGCAATACTTCGTTCTGCCATCTGAATCCACCAAGCCCGCCGCTGCATCGTCTTCCTCCGCAGCCGCGTCCACAGACGCAAACGATGACGGCACTGCTACCCCGGCTAGCCAGACGGACAAGACGCAGTACACGCCGGTGCGGCCGACACTGGTCGAGCAGGTGGTGCGGGCGTCGCTGCACATGCTGCAGTTTGCTGTGGCGTATTTTGTCATGTTGTTGGCGATGTACTTCAACGGGTATATCATTATTTGCATCTTTATCGGGGCGTTCCTGGGCTCGTTTATCTTTTCGTGGGAGCCTTTGCAGCTTGGGAAGGAGTATGTCTCTTCGTTCCTTTCTTGCTTGGTTTCAGGCGCTGACTCTTCCAGGAACGATGCAACCGCTGTGACCAAGTGTTGCGGGTAGGAGGCAGGTTGGTTCAATGGCAGAGTGTCGGTGATTATCTTGATATAACAATATCTAGAAAGGTACATTGCATACTAGGAAATGTTGGTGATGATAGACAGTCGGGTTTGGTCTGCAGTCATGCAAGTGGGCATGTATGCATTCTTTCAAGATCCTGGGCATTTATCAAGTTTACTACAGACATAGTACTTATGGGGCCTCTCCGTGGCGTTGGCCTTTGGCTGTTTGTGGTCATGGATGTAGTACATGTCCTCCAGACACATATTTCTGATACCTGTTACTCCAGCTAAAGCTATGAATCTGGCCAGATGGCGGCCTGGACAACAACGTTATCCTCAAATTGTCATCACTGACGTATTAGCCACTCCATGTGAGACTGGACTTGATCCTCGTAGGGGTGTATTCACAATGCAAGCCCCGAGACAACTAAGGTGGGCCCTTGCACGAGAATTCCTACTTGTCTATAAGCCGAGATAGGGCTATCCGGGGTTACTTTTTTTCAGCTTGCCTGAGGCAGGAATAATGTAACTGGACCCCACCATCGCAGAGCGGGGTTATCCGGGTTACACCACGCAGGTACATTCTATCTACTAAAAGGGACACTAAAGAAGATACAAAGAGAAAGAAGTGGTCGCAGAAACCTCGTCAATATATTCATAGACACTCTAGATTACACCACGCAAGGAAAGGAGACCCGACAGGAGCCGTCGCCCAATGTCCGCTCCGAAGGAGAGTACTACATGTGTACCTAGCTCCCCAAGCTCCATCAAGCTCAAACTCCCGTCTAGAATAACCCATGTCCTCCCTTTCCGGCTATCTCTGCTTTTGTTTCAATTAAGCGCTGCCGCAGTCGACGATCGTGGGCTTGACAGCAGAGCGGACAGAGCCGCTGGAGCTGCCAAGAGCCTCGATCTCCTTGACGACCTGCATGGACTCGGGGTCGGCAACCTCGCCGAAGACGACGTGCTTGCCGTCGAGCCAGGAGGTCACAACGGTGGTGATGAAGAACTGAGAGCCGTTGCTAAGGGAGATGTTAGTGAGATTTGCCCGTGGTTTTACGAGCAGATGAACTTACGTGTTGGGGCCAGCGTTAGCCATGGAGAGGATACCAGGCTTGGTGTGCTTGAGCTGGAAGTTCTCATCGGCGAACTTCTCGCCGTAGATGGAACGACCACCGGTACCCTGTGTCGCGGTTAGCGGGGATGTGTTTCCCTCATAGGGGCAATCAGAGAACTTACGTTGCCGCGAGTGAAGTCACCACCCTGGAGCATGAACTGGGGGATGATACGGTGGAAGCTGGAGCCCTTGTAACCCTCACCCTGGGGCTTCTTGCAGAGCTGAGCGAAGTTCTCGGCGGTCTTGGGGACAACGTCGTTGAAGAGCTTGAAGTTGACACGGCCAACCTTGGCTACAGCGACAGAATCATGGTCAGCAATGTTGGAAGAAAGTTTGGTGAGCCAGGATTGAGGATTTCAGGAATTGCGAGGCAATTGCACAGGGCCGTCTAGGCGACAAGATTGCAAAGAGGGGTGACCACATCGGAAAAGACGAGGAGAAAAGCTGGGAGGAAGGGACTTACGGGTGCTAGAACCCACAGGGGCGTACTGGATATCGAACCAAGCGGAGGAAGCCATTCTGACGGTGGATTGATGGAAAGGACGAAGAGAGAGGAAAGAAGATTGATTGCAATTGAGGACGGAGGAGAGGGGACGAGAAGAGAGAGACGAGAAAGGTGGGGTTATTGTTGACCTCAGGCTTCGGGAGAACATTGTTGCTGGAGGGGCACGACTCGGATTAACCTGCTTCCGGCACGATCTGATCGCCGTTCCGAATACCGTCAGTGACCGTTTTATTACCGATTGGTGACCGCTGACTCAGCTACTCCGGAGATGGACCTGGAGAGAGCTGGAGAGAAAAGACAACAAGAATGCACTCTTCATTCATCATTGTCGACTCCCCAGTTCTCCCATGGTGATACCATCCCATCTCATTGACGCTGAGCGAGCACTCCAGCACCAGAAAGAATTGGAACCTCTACTTACCAAGACCTAGGTATACTTCAAAAAACCAGCGTAAGCGCGGCAGGATGGTGTGTTGCAGCTGAAGGCGGATGGAGCCGGGCTTGACGGAGGAATCCCGGAAAAATATCCTGCCTTTCCGAGCCAGCTCTACTAGCCAGTCATGTGATTTACTCCTGGACTACTGCTGAAAGTGGTATCTAGCAAGCCTATGCCCAACGGACAAGTATAATGCAACTATCAATAACACCTGGAAATCAACAGGGGGTTACCTAGTGAATCAACCGCTAATCACACGGGGGAAACCAAGCAAAATGCTAAATAATAGACAGAGAAGGCCAAAAGGTAAGTATACAGATCTCGTAGAAATGAGCCAAACAAACTAAATCTGAAGGGGGGAAAAAAAAGGTCATAAGGTCCACCAATGTCAACATTTCATCCCACGTGGTTGCTCGTTGTCATGCATGATGGGGAAAAGAAACACCCCCGCAAGAGGCAGAATGCGAAAAGAATATATGAAAATGAAGAAGTGGAAGACAAGAGGGTTCTCAAACTGAGGACGAACTATCGAAAGTCATCCTCCGAATCGTAGTTCATCGTCTCAAACCGTTGGACGAGCTCCTTGGTTTCTCGCGCGATTTCAAACGCAATGGGTGGAAGCTTGTTGGTGACACTCCGCAGATGGTCTGCGTCTGGTGCCGTTTCACCTTCGGCCGCCGTGTTCGTCAGCCGGGCTTTCTGTCCATCCAAGGTGTGAATGAGAGGCGCAGCGCGTTCCCGGAGTGCCGGACTCGTCTCTGGCCGGTGAATGAAGTGATCTGCGGAGGATGACACATGCGTGACTACAGATGCAATGGCAGACACATGTGCTCGGACCGCAGTCAGTCCCTCTTCACCGCGGATGCTGGCGACAAGGGCCTGGATGGATTGGACAAGTCCATCAGTCTGGTCCTCGAGATAAAGCTGCATAGTTGTCAATCATTGCAGACACAGATAACAAGTGGTTGAGGGGGCGAACCTTGATCTCCTGCAGTTCGTGGTCTTCAGACTGAGCCGCGTAGCCGGCCGTCCCATTCACAGTACCTCCATTAGGACCATTCTCCAATCCATGATAAGAAGCCGACGGGTTGCGGGAGTGGGGAGGGCTGATAGCACTATAGACCGACTCGTTATGGCTCAGTCGGCTGTGGCTCGGAGCAACGCTGAAGTAGTCCGGCGACTTCATCTGGGCCAGGTGCTCTTCGTACTCCTCGTCGAGATCATCAGCCGGCGAAGGACAAATCTTCACGAGACGAATGAGCTCGATAACAGCCGTCGACAAGTGCGACGCAGCTGCATCCAAGAGAGAGACAGGGGAGAGGCCGCTAGATCCTGCAAAATTTTTGGATGCAGTGATCAAATTGTTCGCAGTGGCAGATACTCGGCGGGTTGCTTTGGCACGCAGTGCAGCAAGCCCGTCATCGAGGCCGTCAGACTGGCCGACGTCATGCACGATGTAGCGAACGGCAACAATGACTGCCTTGACCTGCTGCATGACCTGTTGGTGGTCATCAAAGCGGGCGATTCGAAGCAACTCGTCGATCGAGATCTGGAATTTCGTCACATGCACATCTTTGATGAGGCCGTGCTCGTGCAGATGCTCATTATTCTTGGCGATGGTGCTGACGTCCGGACGGATTTCCGAGATACCAGTGGACGATGCGCGCAGATGCCGTAATTGAGTCTTCGCCTTGGCATACCGGCTCTTCCACTGCTGAATCTCCTCCTCCAAGCGGTGCACTTCACTCGAGAGCTGCTCTTCCTGTTCCCATCTCGCATGGCTCTGCTCTGACAACGCCCTCATCTCCATCAAAAAGCCAGCGGCCTCCCGTCGAACTTCTTCTGTGACCTGTTGCTGCTCCCGCAGCTCATCCTGCAATCCTCGATGTTTGATCTCCAGATCGGCAAATCGGGCCTGCAACTCAGTGTCCGTGGACGCATGCCGGGACGCCTCGTCGATTTGGCTTCGTAGATCAGCCTCCATGGCTTCCTGCTCCATCCGGACCTTGTCAAGCTCCATCTTCAGCGAACTGTTTAGATCCTCCGCTTTGGAAATCTTGCTTTCCAGCTCGAGCTTCAAATCCTCCCACTCCTGTCGCTCCGAGGTACTTATCTGTTCGCACGATCAGCAAAAAACCATCAGGATTGATGTCCGGGCATCCACATACCTGGGATTTATCTTGTTCCTCCTGATACTTCACAATCTCCTCATCCTTCGACCGAATCAACTCCTCCAACTTGTCTATCTTATCCCGGTCCTCATGGTACTTGGTGAGTTCCTCATCCTTCGACTTGAGCATCTCCTCTAACTTGTTCACCTTCTCCTGGAGCGTAGTAACCTGGGACTGGGTGTCGGCCAACATCTTCCGTTCGCCCTCACCTAACGTCGTTGTCGTCCCTCGTCGACTCAAGACAGCGTCCAATGCAAAGGCATCGCTCCGCGCATCATAGTCATCCTCGGTACCAGCCATGTCATCATCATCCTCTACCATTGTACTCTTATTCGGCACGATCGTGTTGCTCTGCACGCCGTTCATCGATGGCGGCGCACCACCCACCAACGACCCTTTCCGGGGCGGGAACGCGCCCATCGGACTGCCGGGCGGCCCTCCGGAGGGATAACCGCGTCCGCGCGGGGGGCCACGAGACTGTGACCGCCGCGAGCCCGGCGGCGGCGGGTATCCGACAGGAGGATAGCCATTCGAGGGACGGCCACGGAAACTAGGAGCGGGACTGGCGCGGCGCGACTCGCGCGCGGGGAACTGCGGGAACCGACGCTCCAATTCACAGTAGACGTCGGTGGCTAAGTCGCGAAAACGCTGGTGTTGTAGCGAAGCCAGCTTCTGACGGGCCTGGTTGCGTTTTTCGTGGAAATCGTCGCGAGGAGGTAGGAAGGGCGGGACGTCAGGACGCGGTGGACGCGAGGGTGACGGCATGGCCTGTTGGCGGCGGAGCAGTTCGTCGTAGACATCGGTACTGAGTTCATGAAACTGTGTAGGGGACAGACGAAGGAGTTTGTCGCGTGCCTTGTTAGATTTGCCGTTCCGGTCGTCCCGATAGGGGTGATGGAGGAAGCGTCTCAGTGCGACATAGTGCTGGCCGAGGATCTCCTCCATTTGCTTGTGCCGTCGGCTGCGTTGGTCGGCCAACGTGCCATCGCTAGATCGCGCGGCGACCGAGCTGGGCGGCGACGGGTTTCCTGCGTCGCTCACCTGGCTCGGAGAAGGGCCACCATTTGCAATGGCTGCGCCATTGGCAGCGCTGGGGACGCCGGATGTCGGAGGGGTCGCGAGATTGCTGCGATTCGAAAAGGTCGGGGAGAAAGGCGGTTCGGACTTCTGATATTGGTTGATCCCTGACCAGTCACTGCCGTCGACGGAGACGGGCGACATGGTCCCTGAATGACCATTCATCAGCGGTCGCGGCGATGAGGGGGTATCAGCAGTGAGAGAACTCCTGCTACAACGAATCGGAGGGCGTGATGGTTGTATGCATTCGAGATTCGACCGGAGGGATTAGAATCGAGTGACACAGAGGTAGGAACGGCGAAGCAGCCCTTGAAGATGGTCGGTATCCCCAGACACTTCCGATCTTCAAGATTGTGGCTGGTGAAAGGAGCGACTCTGTTGGGAATTCCGAGGCTGTGGACGCGCCGGAGATTACGCAACGAGGGATATTAAGATTAAAGTAAGGAGACGAACGACGACCGATAGGTTTTCTCAATCGGAACCAATATATAATGAATGAATGAATATAATGGTCGATCGATGAAGCGACAAACCAAGGGGCGAGACAAGGGAATGGGAAAGCGGAGAAATCAACCCCAGACCGGATGAAAGAATAGGAGAGAAGAAGAGAAGAGAAAATCCACGCTCCAAGGCCCTAAGGAGTGGAGGAGACGGAGGAGGAAGCGGCGTGGATGGAGAAGAGAGGATGATGAACAGGGGAGAGAGAGAGAAAGGGAGAAGCTGGAGATAGGAGGAATTATTTACAGTACGGGAAACTATTCCCCAACTTAGGTAGGTAGGGACTCTTTCGTACTGCCTACACAACTTAGAATAGGTTCATCCGGGAATTTTCATTCCCAGCGGTGAATTCATAGTTCGAGAATTCGATATTAATAGACCCCGTCCTTGAATCCACACAATCCCTTCCATGCATGTGGGATGGCCCCCTTGAGTCGCATGTTTCTGGCCATCGCGGGTACTTGATGCCCTCGTACCACGGCAGTACCAACCAATGTACCTGGTATGCGCTAGGTACCAACTGCTCCACCACCAGGAACCGATCCTAATTAGCCTCTGGTGGCGGTGATTTATTCACGGAATACACCAGACGAAATCATCCTGCAGGGAGTAGGCCAGAGTAGTCCCGAGCTTATTCCAGACCGAGCACCCGGGTCCAGTAATTTCGTCCTCTCTTGTGAGCCCATTCCAGCGCACCAGGAAGAAGAATGCAGCGACTACTTGATGGACTATGCGAAATTGGCGCTCTTCCATGCCAATCACCTCGCCGACCAGTCCAGACCGTTGGCCTTGGCGCTGTTTCCCGTCCCCATTCGAGAAGGCCTGTTATTTAGTCGATTTAGTCGACCTAGTTCGTCGTAGTTCGCCGGGGCTCGGGTTTCGCAGGTTCCACACGGAGACTTCTTCTGTCTTCTGTCTATGCTCAAGGTAGATATATACATAGATAACCATATGAAATGGGGGGGGAAACAATTCATTCTATCTGTTCACATCATACATGCCTCACAGGCGTTCATTTCCGAAACGATAAAACTGTCCAAATTAATCAATCCCAGAGGCATGCAGCCTCAGCCGTCGGTTGCCCGATGTCCTGTCCACCTGCCACTCAGGTGATTTAAATACTGAAGATGGTTCTCTATCAAATCCATTCCCTTTTCATTTCCACGCCGAAACACAGAAGGATGGCTTCGGTGATGCCCATGCAGACTCCACGAGGTGATTCCTCGGCTCCCGCAAACACAGTGCAAAGGTAATAAACATAGAACGAAGCGAGAGAAAGACTTGACCCCTGTCAAAAAGGCCCATCTAATCGCATGTGCAAATGAACTGAGATGGGCTTCTTGTTCGGGTTGTCAAGGATGCATAAGAGTGACAAGGAGGATGTGCGTGGGTATTCTATCGTGATTAAAGTATGAGTGACATGTCCATAGCCGTCTCAGTCCATGCCCGCTCATTTCGAGGCGGTCATGGTGAGTCCGCGAGCAGCGCCCACAGCGGCGGAGACTGGGGTCGACGACCGCGTAGGGGCGGCACTGCGGTTGTGGGCCATGTGCGCTCTGACCAGGTGGCCGGCAGCGAGTGCAGAGCACAAACTTAACTCTCCAGCGAGCACAGCGGCTGCCACAATGCGCGCGAGCTGGCGGGCGTTGTCGCCAGGGTTCGTCGGGTGAGAGCCACGCACACCCAGAAGATCGAGCATGGCAGATTGTCCTTCAAGGATTGTACCGCCGCCGATAGTGCCAACTTCGATAGCCGGCATCGACACCGCGATCTGCAGATTGCCATTGACGCTGGAATTGGGAGTTAGTATCGACAGATCACTAACATCGTTCAAGTAGAAATGAGCTTACTTCTTCATGGTGGTAATGCAGCTGCTACTCTCCACATTCTGAGCTGGGTCTTGACCCGTTGCCAAGAAGACGGCAGTAACAAGGTTGGAGGCGTGAGCGTTGAAACCACCCAAGCTTCCAGACATGGCACTTCCAATCAGGTTCTTGCTGGTGTTCAATTCGACAAGGGCATTGACGTCACTCTTCAGAACGCTACGAACGACGTCGCCCGGGATGATAGCCTCGGCGACGACCGACTTTCCGCGCCCATCAATCCAGTTCAGAGCGGCCGACTTCTTATCGGTACAGAAGTTACCCGAAACAGAAATGGTAGCCATATCGTCGAATCCACATTCCGTGGACATGACATGAAGCGCCTTCTCGACACCTTTGGAGATCATGTTCATGCCCATGGCATCGCCTGTAGTCGTCTTGAATCGAATGTACAGGTAGGTACCGGCAAGCGCAGTCTTCATCGATTGCAAACGGGCAAAGCGACTGGTGGAGTTGAATGCAGTCGTCATGATGTTGCGGCCCTCTTCCGAGTCAAGCCAGACCTTTGCAGCGGCAGCCCGAGCAAGGGTAGGGAAACCAACACAAGGGCCACGAGTCATGCCATCACCCGTCAAGACGGTCACAGCACCACCTCCAGCGTTGATAGCCTTGGCACCACGGCTGGCACTTGCCACCAAGACACCCTCCGTCGTGGCCATGGGGATGAAGTAGTTCTGACCATCGATGAGCATGGGCCCGGCAACGCCGAGAGGCAGGGGCAGATATCCAATAACGTTTTCACAGCAAGCACCATGGACGAGAGCGTAGTTGTAATCCTTGTAGGGAAGCTTAGATGTTTCCAAAGAGGCCGAAGTCGCGGCAGTGGCTTTCGTGCGAGCCACCACAGCTCGACGAATCTTGACGGCTCTGGTGAATGCGTCCACTCGGCTCATCAGATCTTCATTCTCCAGAGTTTTCTCGAGAGCATAGCCGGGAAGCTTTCCACGCAGGGACAGATCGATCAGTTCCTCATCCGACAGATAAGCGGCCCGCTTTTCCTTCAAGAAAGCCTCGCACTCCTCGGGGCTTCTCTTGGGGCGGTCCTCGGGGTTCAGATCGACCTTGGGATACACCTTCGGCGCCGGAGCAGCGACTGGGGGAGCAGGCTCGGGTTCCTTGATGCTCCACCGCGCAGCGTTGAAGAGGTAGCCGTTCAAGACGATGCTCAGGGTCAAAGCAGCGATGATCCACTTGCTGATAATGGGGTCTTCAATGCTCTTCAAAAGGCTCTCAATGACCCGCCCACCAACAGCATCCAGGAATTGGTCAGTGTATTCGATGTCGAAGGACTTGCTCTCAACGGGAGAAGCGTAGTGCACTGAGGGGTATTCGAGCTTGTACTTGATGGGCGGAATGACAGTGACGATAGTCTCTCTCATCTGGCTCTTGGCAGACACGTAAATCGAATCAAGGCCATTCTCCGCGACCTTGAAGGGATCAATCGGGGCAGGAGCAAGAACGTTCGAGACGCGCGACAGGATGGGAACACCGGAACCAGAGGTGAAATTGCGGAACGGGATGGCCGTCAAGTTGACAACATTGATCAAGACAAAGCCTCCAACCATAAGGATCTTGAAACGGCGCACATTGCTAGACTTTATCTTCCTGCCGAAGATGCTGGCATCACCGGATGCGTTCTCCGAGCCAGCCTGGGGCCAATCGTTGCTGGAAGCCACATTTTCCGCGACCCGGTGGCTCATGCCATCCTCTTCCAGAGCCTTGCGAAGAGCCACATGGCGCTTGATCCGCGTGATTTCCAACTTGATACAGAGGATAGTGGTGTAGAAAGTGAAGAGCAGAACGCAATCGAAAAAGAGAATCCAGGCAGCAAGAAAACAGAATTGTCTGAGACCACCCTGAACACCAGAGGCGGCACCAGCCACGAGAATGGCAATTTCGATGCAGTAGTCACGAACAAGTTCAAAACCTTGCTCCTTGATCGCCGTCTGGATTGATTCCTGGATCGATCTCTGATTGTTGGCGGCCGGCTGACCAGACGCTCCACCCTTCTTCTTCTCGACTGAAGCATTCAGGACAGCCCTTGTCAGGATAATCGGCTTTTCAAAGCCAATGGTGACGACGAGGAACGGCAGGCCCTCCGAGAGAAGGAGAACATTGATCGGGACACCAAGTTTCGTAGTCACCAGAAGGCCGAACAAGAAGGCAAAGACACCGGCCAACAGGACGGTGCTAGCTAGCCAATACTTCGACCCCAGGCGGCGCATGGAGAAGAAGAGGGAGACAAAGCTGAGATGCATGGAAAGGTAGCCCAGAGTCATAATGACAATATCAATGGTTTCGGCGTGCTGTTGCCTGTTAGCTACTGGGTCATAGGTTCGAGGGAGAAAGGAGAGCCTACCTTGATCAGATCCACGAAAGAACTCCACGCGTCGGCGAACCAGAGCTTGACAGATTGTCCAGACCCCGTGGCGCGAGCCGCCCGCATGATCCACTTCTTCTGTTCATCAACCTCCTCATCGGCCGAGGGATCAGGGATCTCCTGCATCGCTTTCATAAAATGAGGGATCTCGCTATAAGGCATACTGAATGCCAGCGACGAGTCATGCGAAAACGGCGAAAATAAGTTCGGAGTGTGAGGGACGACTTGGGCAGAGGCATTGGAAGGAATGGGAACTTCGTCGGCGATAGGGGCGGTCGACGCTGATCTCGAGGTAGAGTCGGGGAAAATGAACGTCGCCAGACCGAGATGTTGGGCCGTCTGATTCAGTTCGAGAGTTAGGCATGCGAGCCTCAACTAGGATGAGCTCATGAGCTCAGTGGAAGAGAAACTCACCTCATCTTCGATCGACAGGCTGTCCTCAACCTGCCATTTCCAGGCTGTGCTCTCTCCTAGCCGGAGGTGCCGACTTCCACGAAGCAGGGTATCCACATCCACCTGTCCGGCCACATCGCGCGGATTCTTGTTATCAAAGATACTACCTTCGATCAGGCCGACATAGGTTGTACTGGCCAAGAGAGCCACCACGACGATGGTGTGAATGGGGTGGAGGCAGGCGCGGCGCGAGATGGATTGGAGAACACCGGTGACCTGACGCTTTAACCAACCAGGCTCAGCGTCGTTCTCGGAGGTCGCCTGGCGTAACTTTCTGGGGATCAAGGTGGTCGCCATGTTGGAAAGAAGACGGCGGAATGGAGGGTCCGCAGGGAGGAACCCTGGCGCAGAGGGTTGGAGGTAATTCAGAGGTCTAAACGGGGTCCAGATTACCGTCGACGATCGGTCAATGGCATGGAGAGGGGGTCTGAGAAGGGAAGCGAAGCCGCACGAGGTCAGTGTGTGATAAACTTTTGCAAGGAAGCCCCCTAGAAGGTCCCGAGGGGAGAGGACGGTATCGGGGAGGAAATACCAGAGGGTCAGGTATGCCGCGCACAATTCCCAGCTGGAGGAGGAAGGATTGAAAGCACCAATTCCCAATTCCTGGTAGGAATTCTTCTTGACGAGGAGGGATTAGGCAACGAGAGAAAAGGCGGGACCCCTGAGAGGCTGAGCGGTCGTGGCGATGAGGTTGAAAAGCGGGTGAATTTTGCCGCCTGTCACGTTTTCTTAGTATTCACCACCAAATTGGATGTTGACCGCTGATCTTCCCAGGGAAAGGGATCGCTTACCTAAGGCAAACACTTGACTATTTTTTCGTTCCACAGGGATGGGAAAGGGAGAAAATGACAGTCAAGAGGGAGAGAATGAACAGAGAAGGTGGCCTTGAAAGAAAAGGAAGGACAAGAAAAAGAATAGCAGAGATAATAAATTACATAAATATCACCCTAGTCGCCAACAATCAATACTCCGTTACATACCAAAGGGACTCCCAACTTCTGGGGCTCACTCTCCGCTTATCGGCTCGGTCAAAATACCCTGCGTTTTGGGACCACCAGTCGACATGTAAGGTGGTTCTGCGAGGAGAAGAAATGGGAAGCTGATCGTCCACGTCTCATTGTCAGCTTACCACGAAAGTAATTCTGCATCGCTTGTCGAGAATGCGATGGCAATCATCACCTTGTGCAGGGAATAGCCCGGACGCTGACTTCATATATTCGTATCCATTTGTAAACCCACAGCCCATGACGAAACAACCAACCTTCCCCTCCTTCTCTCTACTGGCATCCATCCCGGATGGTCGAACAAGGTTCGTCACAACCGGTCTGTAATGATATCCCGAGATGTCTCCAGACGGGGCACAATGGTACTGTGTTACAAGGAAACCTACCTGGATAGAGTTACTCAGAAAGGTACGTACGTATCTTACCTTAAGTAACCCGCTGGTACTTCCTTGTATGGAGTACCAATTAGTTCTTTTTCTGCATGGATCACAGATACTACTGCTTATCCTGGCTGCATGGCGTTCTCCAAATCCACCCCCCCGACTCGTATAGTATTCATTATCGTCCGCCCTTGCCGAATACATGGCTAAAACGCCCAGTCTCAGACGGCCCGCTATTGAGGACGACTGGAAGCGAGCAAAAAACGACACAGTGCTGCTCCATACACAACAGCTCCCTTCCGATCAAACTAACACCAAACCGAACCAGACACACGCCTATCATTGGCCAATACTCACAAACAGCCTGAAAAAGTTATGTAACTGAAGAGACAGTATCTCCCGGTTCCCTCCGCCACTCTCGCATGTTTCCATTCCACAGGTCTCTCCTCCATAGTCCCTCGCTATTCTTCTCGGCGGTGGTGGGACGCTGGACCCAGGTGGATTCCAGAACGGCACTCGAGCCATTAAGAAGCCGGGAGCCCTCGGAGATAACGCACAGCATCCCCACCCTTCATCTAATCAATCTCTTCATCTCGTTTCTTTTCTGCCCACGCGAAGCGACAAGCCCCATCTTCTCGATTCTACATTGCCCGTAGGGCATTGCAGTAGTCGAGACGATCATTGCTTCTTTCCTCGGCCCGAGACATTTGCCTTTACTGGGTAAAAGTCCGATAACAGTGGCTTGCTTTCCCGAGTTTTCTCTTCAAGGCTGGTACGATGCAATGGATGGCTCATGATCCAATTAGGGTTGTCAGCTTAGTCGCATATACGGAGTAACCCTTACGTGACCAAGTCACATAAGAGTAGGTTGGTGACGTAAATGAAACACCATCAGCTAATCCTCTGTATAACCCATTCGTAACTCCAAAAGAAAACATTGTTGTGCGACGAACAATACGAGTTGGTTATGACAACAGTCGCAATCCTGGAACCGCCGGGTGGTTCCTAGTGGTCATCCCATACGGATCAAACGAGGCATGCAAGGCCAGATATATTCTCCGGGAGGGGTCGTGGTGTGGTCTAAATCTGGCTAGAAAAAGCGAATCTCAACTGCTCAGAGCTATCTGAGATACGAAGCTTATACTGGGGAAAGTTCATCGGTTCCCCCATCATTGCTGTCTGACACGCAAATTGAAGGAACGCCATTTTGGAGTAAGATGAGCACAGCCCATGGTCAGAAACTGGGCATCAAGGATAATCGCTATGAAAAGTGAGGCTTATCTCATTCGTAAGCCATTTAGCACTTCTAATAGCACTCAGCCATCGTGAAGTTAACGGGCTCAATACCAAATGTTTCTCACTATAGAGGATTATTGTAGTTTCAATGGTGAGGACACTAGCACGGAGGAAAAGCAAAGTATTGACACTGGATGTGTCCTTTCGCATGAAGCTGGAGACAGGAGAGCGGCCTTTAATTTATATTTCGGGTGTCTATATATACTTCACAACATGGATATAGGTTTAAAACCTAGAAGAATCACGCCAGGCGTACAACTATCGTTATGTACGCTAAACTGATCGCTTTCTAGTCCACGTTACCTATCTTGTGCCTAAAGGCATGTTTAGGATCAACTTCCAGCCCAAGCATCCAGACAGGACTCATTGTATAGAGTATGTGAGTACCGGGCGACGAGTCAGAGCTTGATAAGATATAGTCCAATGTTTTGTGAGCTGTGGACACTTTTCTATCTCCAAAATTCCAAGTTGCAAAATTCCAAGTTGTAAACACTCACTGTCTTCTAGCGCTTTGAAAATCTACCGCGCTTGCTGTTCGCGCCGAGCCTCGATGACCGGGGGCTAGTGTTTCAATCCGAACGGCGCTTGACGCCCAACCGCAGCGAAGCCGTTGTCATCTTCACCAAATTATATACCATGTACCAAGTCGGCCCCGTGGCAGCGCTTTCAACGGACTTCTTCAAATCCTATCCCAAGCGCCCAGTCCAAGCTCGAGCCAATGGCAAAGCTTTTTCGAGAGGATAGCTGCAGTTCTGCAACACCGGAAAACCTCCCGCTATGATTGTGTGGATAGGAAATCTCCGGTCCGCACACCGCTAAGCGCTGTAGCTATTTACAGGTCTGTCGCAGATGGCAGATTTCCGTACTCTTGGGATCTCCTTCCTCGCCTGGTGACCCTATCATGTCTGCCCGACTCCACCGCCGCCAAATGCATCAAGCTAATCACTCGCAGGGAGGATCGACTGACCTGCATCTGTAACACCCCAAGATAGAGATCTGTCTGGGAAATGACGTCGGTTCCTGATCGATTGGCTGCGGGCTTGTGCTGTTGAATCGAAAGATTCACCCGGAATGTTAGCGCCCAGGCGGGCCAGTCGACTTTGTAGATACCTGGGTACGAAGAGCTCTATGGTCCCTTAATGTCTGCTGTGTTTCGGACCCAATAGGTTTACTATTCATGCAGTTGCCTCTTTATTCGGGCTTTTGCCTCTTAAAGGTGAAGTGCCTGACCAGAAACCACAGAAAGAACACAACGTAAGGTCCTTGTGTGGCCATCTATTGAAAAACGACTATTCATTGCGATTTCGATCCTCTATTTGCAAGTTTGTTTTCTTTATTGTACCACGAATACCTTTGAGTCCCATTCTTCAGTACGTCAGACTCTCGAATTACCCCAAAGAGGAGACACCACAAAGGAACCCTTCCTCAAGGCCATTATGCAGATATAAAAGAGTTGTTTATTCCACAAAAGGACATACCTGTGTCCGATATCACTCCGCTGGCCGGTGTTCCTACGCTCTCTTACCGCTACTCGCCGTCGAAGAAAAGAACAGCAAATATTCAACCAGCCAATACCATGATCGACCTGTCCAAACGTAGCCTGGAGCTGCTCGCATTGATTACCATACTTGTCTCAGCCACTGTGGACGCGCATTCATGGGTCGAACAGCTCATGGTCATCGCGCCGAACGGAACATTCGTTGGCGAACCCGGATACCCTAGAGGCAACGTGCTTCGCACACAAGCTGGGTTCAGCGACACCGCCATGACCAACCTGATCCCACCAATCGGCCGACCCAGCGCAACTAAGATCCTACGGTCCGATAACCTCTGCAAAGCCTCTCAGAGAACACAGATCCAGAACAAGGGTAGCCCACGGCTGCGGGCATCGGCCGGTGCTGCCATCGCGCTTCGTTTTCAGGAAAATGGACATGTAACCCTGCCTCAGACTCAGCCGGGCAAACCTCACAACCGGGGAACCATCTACGTCTACGGGACGACTCAGCCAAAGGAGGACGAGAAGCTCCTGGACGTGCACAAGGTGTGGAACAAAGATGGAACGGGCGGGGACCAACGTGGCGTGCTCCTGACTGTGCAGAACTACGATGATGGCCGGTGCTACCAGGTCAACAGCGGCAAGATCTCCCAAAAGCGTCAGGCTGAATTCCCCCATGAGGCAGACCAGCTGATGGGGGCAGATCTGTGGTGTCAAACCGACGTCGCATTGCCGGAGGCCGCACCGTCTGGGAAGCCATACACGCTGTACTGGGTGTGGGACTGGCCGACGGCTCCTCGCGCCGATCCGGCGTTGCCCCAAGGAAAAGCGGAAATCTACACCACCTGCATGGATGTGGATGTGGATGACGAGATGGCGGACCATGTGCAAACTTATATGCGCGTTCCGGTCGGGTATGCGCAAGGCCAGGATCTGAACCGAGCGTCCATCCCGTCTCAGTTTGCCGAAATCATGGGGTACCATGCTGCTCCGAACGTTGGGAGTAGTTCTTCCGTCGCGGTTCCATCACCATCTCCTTTTCCATCGCGGACTCCCCAGGAGTTGCCTACCGTCACCGTTACGACCTTTCTGACGATGACGAAGACGCTTGAGCCGAGCGGCTGTCCCTCCAACATGGGCTCCTAGGGAGAATCGGGGCTTTGGTGGGGTGGGTTGAGGATATGTCAACAAGCGCTTTGTGTGTATGCAAGCGGGGCAGGTTCCCGTGTTGAAGTGTATGAAAATGTGAGAATTCATTGTATAGTGGAGAAGTCTTTGTAGAGAGAAGCGGGAGGGAGGACAGAGATTCAGTAACTCATCTGCGATAGATTAGAATGAGATTGTCGGAGCGACTCCTGAAGCTCATCATGGAGATGTAGTCCATTGCCCAATCAGGAAGTTAGTCAGGGTGGTGAAACACGCTAGGCCACGCGTGGACGGTCACGTGTGGCGACGTCGGGAAAAAAGAAACGAAGAGCAAGACGGCCGTTGTCGAGTCTGTCTTTACGAATCTACCGGGACTGAATCCTCGCCAGGAGGGACGCTTGTCCATTCCGTTGTCATATTGCAGTCGGTGTTACCTTACTGTCACTGTGTTCTTCAGCACCACCATCTTCAGCCGCTCATCACATACAATACTGACCGAAAACCACCCCCACCCCGGCTGCGCCTCGCTGATCCTTAACTATTCCTCTACGTTGGACCAAGGTAGTAGGTAATCTCCGGTAAGCCTCTTTTTCCTTCTCTTTCTCTCCACCCAACCCAGCCCTCGCCTCGACTCGACTCGACCACGAGAAGCACCGCATTCCATCCGGGTGGTGGGCATGCACATCTCCCTCTGTTGACCCTCCTCTTCATTTCTCTGACCTGTGGCGCTCTACCGCCGCTGCTATATTTAGAAGCCGGTGTTCCTACAGACAGACCATTTCACCCTCGAATTCTTCGTTCGAACCGTCAAGCGCGCGGGACCGTCTAACCCCTCCGATTATTGGCTCCCATCTCATTCGGAGCTCTCCTTGATTGTCGCCTTCGCACATACCGACCGACCTGCGAGAACAACCCCTCAACTACCCTACCACCATCGTTCTCCAATCGTCTGGCTGCAGGTCCTCCCCCTCCATCTTGCATCGTCAATTTCTCTGCCCTTTGCGAGAGAACCCCCATTGAGCCCCATCTCGCTTGTCGGGCGTCTTAACTTCGACCGTTCGATTCGGGGTCCTGCAAAAAAATAATACAGCCAGCCATACCACCGAACTCTACTCCGACTTACCGTCCCCAGCCCCAACCGTGCTTCCACGCAAGGAGTCACCTAGTGTAGTGTACCCCTCCCAGTCGGGGTTACTTCCTCCTCCTCTGTTCCTACAGTCGCACCCCTTTGCTTGTCGATCATCATTGGGACCTGTCGGTTGGCCCTCCAAGATCAGACCTCCTGCAGAACACACCGAGGGGAGTTGTGGCTGAACAATCGCGATGCCAAACTGGGCGTAACGGCGTTGGATCCCTGATAATAACCTCTCTTGAACTCGCATCTCCTCTCTTGATTCCCTGCCTGAAGAAAAGCCGACGAACACAACCATGGCTTCCACAACCACCACCACATCCCCGCCGTCGTCGTCGCAGAATGTCGCCGCCCCCGACACAACATATCTTCCCCCCATCGTCACAGACACCGATGTGAGACGTCAAAGCCGGGGGCGGTCTTCCTCCTACGCCAAAGACCGCCTTTCGACTCATTCCAATGTCTCCTTTATTTCCCAGAATCGGTCGCGCCCCGGGTCGCATGTGTTTCCTATCTTCCACTCCAGCTTGCCGTACGCTCTCGTCCGCGACTTTGCCTACCCGCCCATCCATCCGCTCCACTACGGCCCGCTGCCCCCGCGTGCCTCCGTGGTGTCCACCCCGGCGAGTGAACAGCGACGTCTGTCGGATCCTCCAGCGCCCTGGGACACGTCGCGCGGCCAGTGGTCCACCGGACCTTGGAGCACAGAACACAGCTACGGTCACCAACAGCTTCCGGCCATGTCATTTGGAGATGGCCCCCCGTACAGTGAGGATGAGGATCTTCACAGCCCCGTATTTTCCACTCCCCGTCACCGGAAAATGAAGTCCACCGGGACTGATCTGAATGGGCGCCGTGGTCGAAGCCCTGGTGGTGGCCATGGTGCGCCGGGCCACCTGGGAGAGGATCGCGGGACGTTTGTGGGCACCAACGTGGACGGTAGCGAAACCTATTATGTGAATGACGAGGACGCCGCCGATGACGGACCGGGCGGAGAGTACGTCACGTACCCGGCTAACGAAGGCCGATACTCGCACATGGGCTCGTACGCTGGTAACCAGGGATACGGGCACGAAGCGGACTTCGATTCCGAGGACGAATACACCGGTAACCGATACTCCCGAGACTTCCAGTTTGCGGTGGGATGTCCGGATGAAGAGATGCACGGCAAGGCGGTCGCCTTGTTCGATTTCACGCGAGAGCATGAGAATGAGCTTCCCCTGACCGAGGGCCAGGTGATCTTTGTCTCCTACCGCCACGGTCAAGGATGGTTGGTTGCTGAGGATCCTCGCACAGGGGAGAGCGGCTTGGTCCCGGAGGAGTTCGTCCGACTTCTTCGTGATATTGAGGGCGGGCTGACGTCGCTGAACGGCGGTGATGCCGACCAACCCAGCCCTGACTCGACCGATTCCCCGCAAGCGATCACCCCGACGCAGGAGCAACACGCCGCGGAACCGGCCCATGTCCCTAATGGTGCGACTGAGCACAGAGCGGAGACCGCCTCCGGAACGTCGCAGTCGCCCGGTATGCCTGTGTCGCGAAAGCCGTCGACGGAGAGCCAACCCACTGGCAACAACGCCACCGCAACGACATGAGGCTCTTTGCGCGGACAACCTTGTACGGTGTACAAGTGGAGGAGCGCCCCCCGTGCGCAAATCAAGCATTTTTCTCTATTTATTTCTCATTTCTTATCTTACATTCTATTCTCCCGCCAATTCTAGTTCCCAGGCCGGAACTTCAACCCTATATCACATCACGATGGACTTCGGTCGGAAGGAGTTTTCGCATGCATGCATCCATACAACACATTAGTATGATAGAACCATGATGACCGTCCTGGCTCAGCAGGACGAGGACGGGAATCGGCAAGTCGCGCTAGCACCGCGTGCTAGGGGCTGCAACGAGGAAGCAGAGGGACATTGTCATGTTTATGAGGACAATCGAGTGGGCTGTAAATAACTACATGTGTGTTTTTTGAGTACTTCAGCGTCGGCGTCGCATAATGCATTAGATGTATGCAATGTATCACTGTACAGCAACTGCATGCAATCATATCAATCGTTCCAGTCCATACGCCATTATCTTACACACTCTCTACCTAACCATCCACCCTCACCTCTCCCGGTCCCCAGATAACTCCGCTACGCCCATCTCCCCAGGCAACTCCGACACGCCGCCGCGGTGAACCATTACCTTCACATCCTGCCCCCCAGTCCCCATCTCCTGCAGCGCCGCCCGCCCCTGCGCATCCATCTCCTGTCGCATCTGCCCGTCCAAGATCGGCACATCCTCCTTCCTCCCGCCACTCTCCCCTCCATCCTCCTTCTTCTCCACCGCATCCACCGCAGCAGCAGCGCCCTTACCACCCTGCTCATTCGGCAGACCACCGGGCGTGCCCTCCTCCTCGCTCTTTCTCCTTCGCCGTCGTCGCCAGAGAATCCACCCCACCGCAACTGCCACAACAACGACGAACCCTACAACGCCACCGACTATCCCGCCGATCTGCGAGGCCGTCAACCCGCTGGAGCTGTTGTCATGGACGGGGGTGGAGGTGGTGGTAGCGGTAGTGGTAGTGGAGGGAGGGGAGGTGGTCGAGGAAGTTGTCGTCGAGGAGGTACCGTTGCTCATATCGGCGTATTTGACGCAGCATTGAATGGAGTTACCGCCGGGACAGGGCCAGGGGGCCTGCATCAGTCAGGATTCATTCATACTTTCATACTTTCATGCAGTGGTAGAGTGTGTGCGGTGCCTACCTGTGTCCCGGCGATGAAGGTCCCATCCGCACAGGTCTGGTTGGAGCGGTCCTTGCACCAGCCTGTGCCTTGCGGCACGGTGCATTCGCGGTTGAGACAGCACTGCCGGTGTTGTCAGTTTGGCCAGGATGTGGTTCTAACACGGACGCTGAGGCAGCGCAGCGACGTACCACGTGGTTGGAGCTCTCGGTGCATTGGTTGATATAAAGAATGCCCGCGCCTGGCGCTGTTAGACGACCGGCCATCTATCTGTCAAGCAAGAACGGACGGCGCGTACATCGGTCCGCGGGGAAGCATTCGCCCTGGCCCAGGCCACCCCAGCACTGGCCATAGATAGAATTGTTGCCGTCCTGGCGGCCGAGAAGCTGGTTTGTATCGATGTATCCCGGGAGCATTTTCGGTCGTACACATCTATCTGTGTGTGGATGGGGTATTGAAGTATTGGTGTGGTGTGTATAGTGTTCGGTGGAAGAAGAACAGCGAAATATATGCGGCAGCTGGCAGCGAAATGCCCTGACACAGGCAATCAGGTGCATCAACCGACCCTAATCATTGGGGACGCCAACGGATTTATGGTTGAAGGATCTCAGCATGTAGCGGCGATCGACAGTTCGAATGGTCTAGTGTCCCTCCACCCACAAAGTTAATGTCACATTGCGAACACACTTTGCCCTGCACGGGGAGTGATCGACCTGAACATGTCAGGAAATACGAGCCGGCGGTGTCAGGCTCAGCCAAGAGCTGAGTTCTAGGCAGACAATCAACAAGAAACATGGCCTATGGGAACGCCGGCTTGAATTCATCATTATTTTCCATGCCCTCGACACCAATGCTAGTGGAAACGGCGAAAAGAGGTCTAGGGAGCTAAATATCCCCAACCCCTTCGAGATATGCACACCAAAACAACAACAGGAAGAGGTCGGGCCTACGACATGAGAATAAGCAACGGGAAGAAAAACAGAGGGGTAAATCAAACAAATCCCTAGTAAAAATCGAATAGCTAAGGGGAAAAAAAGGGGATAATATCGAAACCAACGACTAACCCAGCAAGTCATCAAGCCCCGAACTTCCTGTCTTGGGCCCTTGCTGAGATGCACTGCTATGCGCCATTGATGAGGATGGAGAGGCAGATGTAAGGCTAGAGGTAGCGGAGGCGCCCCAGATGCCGGCGCTGGCTTTTTCCTTGGCCATGCTCGCCAAGTTGGGCCCTCTGCTGGCATTGGAGGATGACTTTTGCAGTCCCGCGCTGGCACTGGCTGTCGACCACAAGGACCCAAAGGCATCGCCCGAAGGTTTGGACGCCGCTGGCTTCGCGCCCGCAGAAGAGGTCGTGGTGGCAGAAGTGAAGGACGAAGTGGACGGCATACCGGGTCGGTGGTTCGACACGCCAGCCGAAGAAGGTTGAGGGCTGCCCACGGAGACAGAGGTGAAGTAGTTTGGAGTAGCTGCCTGAAAACCGCTGGGCTTCGGTGCGGCGGGCTTCTGCTGTTGCTGCTGGGGAGCCACCATGGAGCTCTGGGAAAGGGTGGGAGAAGCCATGCCGCTCGACGACGGGGTTGGCGTCATGGAGGTAAATCCAACAAGACCATTCAGGTTGGATCCTTGGGTGCCCGACACCGGCTTCGGCGCCGCGAATTGAGTGCTCGAGGTCGTGCTGACAGTGGACGCGGGCGGGGGGATAGCAAACTGGTTCGAGGCGGGCGCCGCCGGTGCGGGAGTTGCGGATTGAAAGTCGTCAAAATCGTCGTCATCGGCGGCGGCGCCAGTAGCCGGTGTCGAGTCGAGAATATCCAAGCCATTGCCGCTAGCGGCGGGTTTCTTCCCCGCAGCAGTCGAGCTTGTGGTGACGGTTTCTTCCTCGCCAAAGTCGAAGAGGTCCGGTTCAGGCGCCTTCGGAGGCTCCGGCTTGGTCTCGCGCCGCTCGCGCGGTGGGCTAGCGCCTCGTCGCGGGGGGCTTGCATCGGCTTCGTCATATTCATCGTACTCTTCGAATCGGTTGTTGCGCCGGCCGGAATCTTGGAAGTCGCTGGGAGCACCTCCGAAGCCGCCACCGTCGCCGTATACGCCCCCGCTGTATCCTCCAAACGACATGCTATCGCTACCAAAGCCTCCGTACCGGCCACTCGACATACCCCCGCCCATGTGCGATCCTCCTTCGAAGCCACCAAACTTGTTGCGGTTGGCCCGCGCCTTCTTGCGCTCTGAGCGGATCATGTCGACGTCTCCAAGGAGCTTGACCAGTTCCGACGACCGGTTGCGTACGTTTATTCCTTGATCCTTCCCATTCTGGTCGATGTAGTGGAACTGGCGGAGCATTCGAAGCAGAGACATGTGGGATCGGGCATCGTCAACCACGCGTTCCGATCCGTTCTTCACGAGGAATTCCAAAAGCTGAAGGCTCTGTGGTGGCGACCAGACGTCAGTGACAGACAACAAAACTAACAACCTCAACGCATCGCACCTTGTAGATTTGTCGCCACTCCTCCGCGGACTTGTCTGTGAATCGTCTGTAGATCATAGGCATGATCTCATTCAGTAATTGGCTAGATCGGGCGTAACATGTTAGGATGCGATTTCATAGAATTATGCGACGGGGCAACACGGGAGACTACTGACTAGCTGTGAGTTCCGTTGGCGATCTCCTGCATCAGCGTCGTCGAGGCACCCCACGGCTCATTGTTCGTGGCCTCCCGAACCTGAGGAATGTCAGTGACATTGCATAGAGAAACCCATGCGATCGGCATCGTGCTGCGAGGGGAAAACAAAGGGAGGACGACAGTGGCGGAACTGCGGTACGAACCTTGGCTTCCATTTCCGTATAATTCATGACCGCTAGATTTTGTTAATTCAAAGACCCATCGATCACCGTATGCAGAGCCACCCTGCAAAAGCCGAGGAAGCCTGGTGATTTATAGTCGGGGTCGAAACTCACCATTCTGGACCTTGCGAACACCCGCCTTGAGATCATACAGGGTCAGGTTGCTGACCTGATCCTTGAGGTTGTTGAAGTCCATGGCGAAGGAGGGATTCACAACACAATGCCAATTGACACAGAGGCAGAAACGACGAGCAGTCGAAGGGAGAACAAGAGATGACGGAGAGAGGCGGAAGTTCGAAGGCCGTCCGGCTGCTCCAGCTGGCCGTTTGGAGCCCAACAGTCACGTGGCTGCCCCTGACCCTCACGCCGATGACGTCCTCTTCTTTACCTACACCACGTCCAGATAAACAATCGCAATAGAGGAAATGTCCCATTCATATTCCGGATACGTACATACAGAGGCTCGTCTAAAGTTCGTCACAGAGAAAGAACTAAAAAGGGTAGAAGCAGAAAAGCAATGCGAGGTCATCAAACAAAATACATAAGCTGAACAATCTCCATGCATCAGTCCAACACGAGGCACTCCATTCCTCATGTTGGACACTTTTGGTCTCATGCCCGACAAATCATTAACTCGAAGGGATATCACGGGGAAAGAGAAAATGTTGAAATCAAGAAAGGAAGCGGGAATAGAAATAAAGAAGACAAGAACAAAAAGAAAGAGAAAGAGAAAGAGAATCGCTTGACAAACAAAGACCTCCCGGATATCACTCGTTATAGAACTTCCTCATAATCAAATGCAAGAAAAGGTTGACGTTGACCCGTAGGTTTCCGTCGAAGAAGTCCAGGAACTGCATGTTATTGAACTGCGCCTGGAGGAGATCATCCAGCGGAACCTGCGCATTGGCGCCAGGAACCATCATCGGTCCGCTGCTACCATCAATGGTGAAGACGCCAACTTCGTTGCTGGAAATGGTCAGGTCGACTCGGTCCCATTGACGTTCCGTGTAACCCTTCCAGTGCACAAGGACTCCTTTATCGGCTAGGTTCCGTGCCGAATACTTGTAAGATCCGAACTTGAACACTTTGCCAGACTTCTGTAGTTCACGCTGGTGGTCCCATTGCTTCGTAAACGGCATAAGGAACCGCTTCTTCCCCTTTTTGTTTTGCAACGTGATCATCGCCTGTTCAATGTAGTCGTTATAGGTCTTAAGCTGCTGTTCCAGCCAGCTAGCCTGGTCGTTCAGTCGCGTGAGGGTCATTCGTGCACTTTCCAGTTCCCTTTCGCGCTGAATTCTGCGGCGGTGTTTCGTCCGGATATCGATGGCAATAGCGTTCAGCAGGTCCTGGTAGTGGTTGTCCCGACGGATCTTGCCGGTTCGCTCGAGTTGCAGGATGTTTTCCAGCGCCGTTTGTTTGAGCTCGGTATAGCTCATGGATGCAATATCAACCAGCGTATTGGCCTCGGAATAGGCGCTGCGTCGTGTATTGTTTGCGCTCAGCTCGTCTCGGACCAGCGTCATCCATTTTTCCTCGTCTTCCTCTGTCGGCGGCTTCACCATGATCTCCATCAAGTTTGCTCCTGTTTGGACCCTAATGATATAAAGGACACAACGTTTTGTTTCCATGAACAAGGCCTTCACATTTGCCTCCGGGTCTAGTATAAGTTTGTTAATTTCTATCATGATTCAATATGCATCGGGGCACTTGCCTTCCACTTGTGCAAGTTTTGGATTTAGAGTGAGGTTGATTTCAGAGGAGTTGACACTCATCAATTCACTCTCGTTGGATTTGACATTTCCAAGGTCACGGATGATCTCCTTCAGGATGTCGTCGGGGTTGGGACAGATGTAATGAATCTCACCCGCCACAAGCTGATGAATGGAGAAAATATCCGACATCTTGATATACAGTGTAGGCTTCGTTTTGGCGTAAAGGTCGTTAAATTCATCGATGTCAAAATACTCCTCTGCGTCTTGTACAGAAACCACTGCGAGGCGTTAGCTTGAATACACGGGACTTCTGAAGCGAAACACTCACTGTTACCCCAGATCTGCCCCAACCGCTGGATTGACTCTCCAATATAAGCATTCAGAGGCTGAAGATAAACATTTTCCGCCCCAAACAGCCGCCCAGATGCTACCTGTGCCACCACCTTGGCGATCTCGCCTAGGTTGCGCTTTTGCTCTTGTGTCATCCCCCGATCGACAACGCCATACTTCTCGGGCTCCATCAAGGCAGGTTGGAAATAGTTTCTCCAGACCCAGTGTCCGGCAGTTTGAAGAATAAAGCCGGGATCTTCATTAGCAAACCGCGAGAGAAGGCTTTCGTACATTGACTTCGCGATGTACCGAATCCCAAAGGGCATGCGATAAAGAACTTCCTCCAGCGCGTTAAAGAATTGGTCAGCAATGTCCCGAAGTTCCTGCAGGTTCTGGATAAATGTGGCTCTCGTTTCTGGATCTCTGATTGCTTCTTCTCGCGGGATGTCAGGTCGGCGACGACTTCTTCTACCCGTGCGAAGCTCCTCATTGTTTATGGCTGACCGATAGATTTGGATTGGATCGCTTTCGAGGTCCAAGTCTGGGTTGTCAATGATGTTCTCGCGCACAAGCGGTCCTAGGACGTCGCGCATAAATTTCCGGTCCCGAGGTGACTTAATATACGACGCAAACAGCTTGTTCCAGAATGAATTGCAGCGCAAGTAT
The DNA here is from genome assembly GCA_001931935.1 of Aspergillus aff. floccosus IMV 01167. Taxonomy (NCBI): domain Eukaryota; kingdom Fungi; phylum Ascomycota; class Eurotiomycetes; order Eurotiales; family Aspergillaceae; genus Aspergillus; species Aspergillus aff. floccosus IMV 01167. The sequence goes on from MSJE01000005.1 coordinate 381,848, forward strand.
TCATGAAGTGTGCCGAAACTCTGGACCTCCTCTTGCGCAGACCGAGCCAGCAGCTTGACCAGGTAGTATTCTTCACGTCGCTTTTGCGAGTAGCCAAAGAGTCCCATCATCAGGTGTCGGATTCTCTCATATTCTTTCTCCGACGTATTAAGCTCACGGAGCCGCTTGAAGAGCCTCGCCAGGTAGTGAGATTGCGTCTGAAGGAGGAAGAAGAAGACTTGATATTGCTCAAGCTTTCTCCGTGACGTTTTGTTCAATGCCTTGAGGTCAAACGGGTCTTTGGACGAGATCTCCCGGTTCGGTAAAAGGTTCCCAACATGGCCACCAAAGTGTTTCTGGTGCTTCACAACTTCGTCAAGAGTAATCTTGTTCTTAACCAAAAGGGCAATCTTGATGTCCAGTTGGCTGATGTATTGCTCTGCAAGTTCATTTTGTCGGACCTGTTGAACGACCAATTTTCTTGTCCGCTCAAACTCAACTTCTTCGTCGAAATCAAATTCGCTATCGTTCAAAAGGTGAACAAATCCTTTGACGGTGCCAACTGGTGGGTTTTTGCCGCTGGTGAGGCTCTTGTATGCTTGGCCCTGAATTCTGCCCCGGACAAAACTTTGAGCTTTAATTACCTTCTCCATGTTCTCGCGGTAATAACGGCGCCGCTCCTCAAACTTCAATCGTACAAGATGTCCACGGATGCGAGATTGGAAGTCGGTAATAACGTCTTCCTCGGCAGCAAGATCGGCCAGCGTCTGCCCGACTTCAACCCGAACGAGCATCGCTCTAATATGCCCTTGCAAAATGCTGACCTCCTCATCACATTCGTCAAGTTGCTCAAGGATTCCCCCGACTTCAATCCGTAGGATGGCTGCCCGACCAAGGGCTTGGAGGTCAATAATAGTAAGTTCCTCCCTCTGTAACGCCTGTGAGTCAGCCTCCAGGCGTCTTCTTAAGATAATACCCCGAGCCATAGATTGCAGATCAAGAATTGCGCCGCTTTCTTTGGCCAGACCCTGACGCTGTGATTCCAAAAAGGCTCGAACGGCATTGGCTCGCACGGTACTCTGAAGGCTGACGCAGACTGGCACATGTTGAGCCAGGCTTTCACGAAGAGAGTTCAGATTTGCCCTCACAGCACGGCCACGAATCATGGCTTGCAGAGCTTGGCACCCATCGGCCGTTTTCTGAAGAGCTACCGCTTGTTGCGATTGCCGCGTTCTGGTTGCCAACGCCCTCGCGGCCGCTTGGATAGACACAATAGAAGGCCCTTCTCGAGCGAGCAACTCTTCAATACGGGCAATAGATTTCCGCGTGATCATTCCCCGGATTGCCGCCTGCAGCAATTCAGCACCATTTTGAGCGCTGTCAATTTCCTCATACTGGACGCCCATCCGCTGTCGTAAGAAAGCACCTCGGATCAGAGCCTGGAGATTCATGACATCGTGCTCTGCGCTATGAGTTTCTTCCCATTGTTCCGAAACCTTCATTCGCTGCAGTGCACCCCTCAGAGCGGCTTGGATTCTCTTGATTCCAGATTCTTCCTTTCGCACTCGGTTTCTGACATAGTCGATCTCCGCTCTGGCTCTAGCTCCTCGGATGAGACTCTGCAACAGTAACACATCGTCTCCAAGAGCCTCGCACGTCTGAAGGTCGCCCTTCTGCCGTGTTCGAGCGATGAACCCTCGGCTGATCGCTTGCAGGTTTACAGCAAATAATCGCATATCCAGGCGATATTGGACTATCTGGCGGGTCCAATCTCCCCGAAGCCTCGATTGAAGATCAATCAAGAAAGGCTCAAAGTCCCACAATTCGTTCATCAAGTTGCCCAGCTTGAGTCGTAGCATGGCACCCTTGATCTGGGCTTGGAAGTCACTGATTGAACCTTCGTTTTCGTACAGCTCGCGGTGAATTCGATCTTCTTCGGACTCTTGTGGTTCTGGTTCTGGCTCTGGCTCCGCGCCGAAATTTGCAGCCATGCCAGAGAAGCTGGGCATGCTGACTCCCGCTTTGTCGAGGCCTTTTTGTGTCTGTTCAAGTTCATGGTGTTCAAACTCCAGTTGACCAACCAGGTTCCCCATGCGGAAGTCGACGAGGCCCTTCTTGAACAATAACCAGGACAGGGCGTGGACACAATGAATGACTTTGGGAAGATTCTTCTTCTCGTACAAATCGATCAGCTCGAACCGAAAGAGCTCTGGCAACTCGACGTCGTCCAAGAAACGAAAAAACAAGGCAATGTTGTCCGAATGACGATATTGTAGCTTTGGATGTCGAAAGATCCGAAGAGGACGTTCCGGGTACATCGCTTGGACAACTTCTGCAAGGGTGACACCGTCTCGAAGTGCTTCTTCGAGTTGAACGATGGGCGGGATTTGCTTCTGGATCACTTCCTCGATCCATTCCTTGGCTTCTCCAATGTGACAGAGATACTCATATGCCTGCAAGAATTGTCGTTGTTTGTCCATCCAGTTCCCAGCGGCCCATGATGACGCGTTCGTCCTCCGCGCGACAGCCGGGCCATTTTTACCCGCCACCGAATCGGCGCGCTTCAGGCGCCGGCGTCCCAGTAGGCCTACAACAGACGGACTATCGATGGCAAATTCGTCGGTTTCTCCCGATTGAGCGAACTTGGAAAGCGTGCGCAGGTGACCAGTGGAAGACTTTTTCAACGTTTCCAGCTCGGGTGCAGTCAAGGCGGCGGTGAGGGGAGGTGGATGTGAGTTGGACAAACTGTGAGATTGGTGCGATTTTACGGGTGATCGATTCAGGGGCGATGCAGTGTGGGAGGTATGGTGGTAAGGTAAAGTAGGTGACGGTGACGGCGCATCATATACCCCTCTTTCTTTGAATGAATCGGTGTCTAAATTAGCGAGTGGGCGGGATTCCGGCGTCTGTGGTCTGTTCTCCTTCCAGAACTGAGGATTATCAGCTGTTTGGCTTCGGGCATGGCGATATATGGAGTGTTTGGTGGGAGGCGGCGACGCGTTCGGCGCCTGCGACAACGGTCGCAGGGAACGACGGACACTCTCGTATGTCGTTCCAGCGTTGGTCGAGCGGCTCAGCTCCGTCGCGCCAACTCCAGGGATGGATTCCGCAACCATGGCATTCAGCTCGCTTTTCCCTCGCCTGTGGCCAATGCTGGGCGTAGAATCAATCGAGACGGTGGAGGAGACGGTGCTTGTACGGCTGGGGGCGAAAGAAGCGGATGACATGGTGTAAACGGAAGAAGCCGTGGAAGCGGTTGATCCATGTCGAAGCGGGCTGGATGTTTCGGACGGGAGATCGGTCTGCGCACGTCGGAGAGTTGCTGGATGGGTTGACATCACTGGTGCGATTCTGTGTACAGGAATGTAAAGGCCGGAAGAGCTGGGAGAGTCTGTGCGACAGCCGGCCGCATAACTCCCAAGAAGCAGTGATTCTGCCGAGTAGGTTGGAGCGCAGTGTGAAACTGGGATGGAATGCTCGTTCAAGGGAGGGAGAGCATCGGCCTATGGTAACGGGAGGAATTGGCGGACGGAATCGGGTTGATATAGCAACAAGGGAGAAAGAGGGCGAATGCCGGAAGGGATGGAGAGGTCGAACCGCAATACAATGAACAAAAAAGAGGATGGATAAGGCAACGAAGAGAGGGAAAAGAGGAAGAAAGAGAGAAACCGATTGTAGTGGATGTGATAGTGATGGATTCGCCCGACGAAGAGCGGCGGGGGAAAGAGCGACTCTTTCCCAGCCCCAAACAAATCTCCCGATCGGGCATGGCGGGCTCTATCGGCCTATCAGGTCCCTGCGCCACAGATGGCTGGGCTCCCGTGACGTCGATCGCCCAGCCACCTTTTTCTCTTGATCTTCATTGATCCAATCGGTTGGCCTTCGCTACCTACAATAATTCTACACTTAATCTACAAGAAATGGTCATCTTTTCAGATCGGGTGGGTAAGGATAAGGCAGCACCTCTTCCCAAGGGCCCCATCTCCGATCGGATCCGTCGATGGCAGATGGACCCACGATCGGCCCATTTCCCACCATCTGACGAAGAATTCCAGAAAGTGCATAGAAGTCTGCCACGGTTATTGACATGATTCAAGGGAAAGCTGTTCCATGCGTATGACAGGTACAGTATAATATGAATTCTGATCCGGAGTATAGCTTGGTAGATAGTCCCATGAACGGTAGATTTGTATATAAGTACCTACCCGTCGACGTCACAACCCGATCGTTCTGCAGGTACTGTTAACACCGAAGACCAATCTAAGACTGCAAAGATAGACAAAGATAGACCCCAGAGGCACCGGATACTCTGTACCTGGAGCTCAGTAGATGAGAGTAGGGAACCGCCACAGAGCACCTCTCGATCATTCATAATGATCTCATCCGAGCAACTGTGGTTACTGCTGGCCTACCGGAGGCGGAGAATTGCACTCGCATCGTCGTAACCCCACAACTACCGTTCTCCGACTGGGACTGATGGTCATAGACTTTCAATAATAGGTGGGTGGCTGCGAAAAAGTTCCCTCAACCACGGCACTACGCAGATGCAGTCGTGAGCGAGATTCGAGGATGTAAATGCCGTTTATGTAAGTCTATGTCACTAGTCCTCTTCGGGCACCACAATCATCCGCCATCTTCTCTATATTTCTTTTATTTCAACCCCAGTCTTACCGAACCTCCATATTCCGTTTCCTACAGTATCGCCACCCGAACAAATATGATAGAGAAGATGGCAGACATTGAACCTCTTTACGTCTACAAGATTGTTCCCTCCACCACCCCGGTGCGGGAACCTCTACCTGATCGTCTCCCTGTCAGCGAGATTGATGAGAAATCCGGCTTTATTCACCTCTCCACCGCATTCCAGGTGCCAAATACGCTCAAGTTTTTCTTCAAAGATGAACCCCTCGTCTACGTCCTGCGTATCCCGTATGAGCGGGTGGTCCATGATATCCGCTGGGAGTCCCCTGAGGGTAATGTGTGCGGGCCTCGTCCAAAAGAAGGCTTGTTCCCTGTGAGCGACGCCCTTGCTGGCTATATGAGCCGTTACTCTCCGTGGGCGCATAACTGATTCATACAGCATCTTTACAACGGTCTCAAACTGGGAAAAGAGGAGGTTGAGAGCATTGCCATATGGTCCAATGACCACGGATGGGATAAAGCTCTGTCGGCTTCGAAACCTTGGCTCATGTATTAAGATGACTGCCTGTTGATTTTCATAGACACATTGTACATAACGACTGCCCAGTGCTTTTGATGGGTGAAATGATCATTATTTTTGCCTTGCATACATTCTGAGGCATTAATGCCGACAACTAGTCTCCGAGCGGGTAACAATGCAACACCTGTCCATCTATATGTTCGTGAGACACTGCCAAGATGCATCTGCGTATCTGTGGTGTCCAAACTTACAAAATAGCGAAGCTTCGTTGCTAGCCAGAAACACAAAGCTGGTTGCAACTTCACTAGGTTGACCTGGCCGTCCAATCGACGACTTGGCACCAAAGTCCTCCATTTCTTCTGCCTGCCGAGTATCCACTTGGATAGGAGTATAGACTGGGCCGGGGCTGAGGGAGGTTAGCCCTGATCCGGAAACGACCACTACTGATACACTCACGCCACAGCATTGACTCGGATGCCCTTGGGCTTCAACTGCTGCGCCAAGGCTCTGGTGAATGAGACAATAGCACCCTTGGTCGCTGCATAGTCTACCATCCCGGCAGTTCCCCTGAATGCCACCACTGAAGTTGTGTTGATTATCCTAGAATGCTGATCAGACTTGATGTCCCAGGCTCGTACGAACATGAAGGAACTTACGAGTCGCCCCTGGACATATGCGGTAGAGCATATTTTGTCAGGGCAAACATCTGGATAATATTCGTTTGGAACGTGGATTCAACCTGATCCAGGTCGATCTGCGCAAAGTCCTTGCACATATTCTGTTTGGAGGCATTGTTGATAAGAACGTTCAATTTTTGGAACCTGCCAATATGATTAGTCGAGCCAATTTGCCCAATGACCAATTCCAAGCTTACTTGGAAATATGCTCCTCAATCACCTTCTTGCAGTTCTCACGCTTGCTCAAGTCGACTGAAATGAGATGACATGACCGTTTCTCCTGTTCGACTAGCTTCTTGGTTTGCTCGGCATCGTCTTTCTCTTCCGGCAAATGGGTGATGGTGATGTCAGCACCTTCTCTTGCCATCAAAGCGGCGACTGAGCGGCCAATTCCGGAGCTATGCGTCGTCAGTCATTTTATTCTTTTCGCATTGTCTAGAATTCGCTCATCGGGATGGATCCCTACTCTCCGCCTGTGATTAGGACCTTCTTGTCCTTCAGCTTGCCGGAACCAACATACTCGACAAAGGTTCTAGATGATTCCAGCTTAGTAGCTTCACTGGACGGCGCCATGTGTTTCTCCAGTCTTTACATGCCGTTTAGTTTTATGCCCATAAGTTATACTGGTCGATTGGTGAACCTACCCCGGTTTCTCCTGGGTTTGAGCGGCCTTCGGCCGTTCAAAGGCCCCCTCTTTGCCCATTTGCGACGCCATATTGTCAATCTCTGTAGCTTAAAGTTGGAAAGAAAGAACCCCTGTCATCGATGATCTGTGCGTCAAGATCCTGTGCGTATATGGCGACATGATTGCTTTTAAACAGGCCTGTCTATATGCGGTCACTCTGGCGTCATGATGTTGCAATGATCCTGATGAAGGTCCCTGTCGGGTTCAGGGTCTAAAAGTCAAACAAGGAATTGGTTACTTTTTGATTATCACAAGAGTCCATTCCTATGTATACTAATAATGCCAAGCGTATGATTTATTGGACCTGCAGAGAATGAAGGATCATGAAGCAGCCGATCACATGATACGCTCTGCATTACCTCCAGTCAAGATCAGCTGAATACCTGTAGTCCTGCAGTCATCCTCGCAGAAGTCATACAGCATGTCCAGTATATCATGAAACATCAACCCATCTGTAGGCATTCACCACTCTATCCGCATCCATACCAGACACCACTCCCTTCATCTTACTCATTCGTTACTAAAAATTGATCAGAAAAATCTGCGATGCTGATTCAGCAATGCGACCCCGCCTCCCTAAACGGGCAACCACGCCCTCACCGCCTTGCCCCGTTTCGTTTACGGGCCAATCGGTGACTCAGAAGCGAGACCGCAACTGCCGCTAAACCCAAAGCGTCAGAGTGGCAGCTTCGTGCTCAAAAGCCAAATTTTTTCTCCTCGAACTTTTTTCTCTTTTTCTTCTTCTTTCTTTCCTTTGGGAAAGGAAGACTTTCTCCATCAACAGAACGTTTCTATCGTCGATCTGTTGATTCTTTTCCTCTTCTGTCTTTAATAGATAGAATATCTTCTCTTTACACAATGCCGATTTCCAACGGTGATTCCCTTGGCCGTGCCATGCACGCTGAGATCCAGGACTACACCAAGGCCCTGGAGGTTCTGGAGAAGGACTACACCACCCGGGATGGTCTGGATGTTGATACGTTGCTCGACTCCGACAAGCACGGTGCTTTGACCTACAATGATTTCCTCATTCTTCCCGGTTACATCGGTAAGCCGAGCATGTCTACCTCGTTTGTGGTGGCATTTCACTCATGCAGAGGAACACAGGCTTCCCTGCCTCCGAAGTCACTCTGGACACTCCCGTGACCAAGCGTGTCTCCCTGAAGGCCCCTCTTCTTTCCTCCCCCATGGACACCGTCACCGAGCACAACATGGCCATCCACATGGCTCTGCTCGGTGGTCTGGGTGTCATCCATCACAACTGCTCTCCCGAGGCGCAGGCTGAGATGGTGCGGAAGGTTAAGAGATATGAGAACGGCTTCATCCTGGACCCCGTCGTGCTGTCCCCTAAGGCTACCGTCGGTGAGGCCAAGGAACTGAAGGCCAAGTGGGGTTTCGGTGGTTTCCCTGTGACTGGTAAGTTTGATCATATCTCTGCTGTTCCCTGTGCCATTGCCCTTCACCATGATGATTTTCATCTTTCTTCATTATAACTTTCGTTCCACTGGAGCAACGAGAGTTGCATTGTAGAGAAACGGATTACATCTGACCTTCTATACATTTCCAAAAAAAAATATTTTACTTGTCGTCATGCGTTAGAGCCACATACTAATATTGGTTCGCTTGCAGAAAACGGCACTCTCCGCTCGAAGCTCGTCGGCATGGTTACCTCTCGGGACATTCAGTTCCACCCCAATCTCGAGGACCCGGTCACCGCTATTATGACCACCGACCTCGTTACCGCCCCGGCTGGCACCACCCTGGCTGAGGCCAACGAAGTCCTTCGTTCTTCCAAGAAGGGCAAGCTGCCCATTGTGGATAAGAACGGCAACCTCGTCTCTCTCCTCTCCCGCAGCGATCTGATGAAGAACCTCCACTACCCTCTGGCCTCCAAGCTTCCCCAGTCCAAGCAGCTGATTTGCGCTGCTTCCATTGGTACCCGAGAGGAGGACAAGACCAGACTTAAGCTTCTGGTTGAGGCTGGTCTCGATATTGTCATCCTGGACAGCAGCCAGGGTAACAGTATGTACCAGATCGAGATGATCAAATACGCCAAGAAGACCTACCCCGAGATCGATGTGATCGGTGGTAACGTCGTGACCCGTGAACAGGCTGCATCCCTGATTGCCGCCGGTGTCGATGGCCTGAGAATTGGCATGGGCAGCGGTAGCGCTTGTATCACGCAGGAGGTCATGGCCGTTGGTCGTCCCCAGGCTGCCGCTGTGCGCAGCGTTTCTTCCTTCGCCGCCCGCTTTGGCGTTCCTTGCATCGCTGATGGTGGTATCCAGAACATTGGTCACATCGTCAAGGGTCTGGCCATGGGTGCCTCGACCATCATGATGGGCGGTCTCCTGGCCGGTACCACCGAGTCTCCCGGTGAGTACTTTGTCAGCAGCGAGGGTCAGCTCGTCAAGGCCTACCGTGGTATGGGTAGTATTGCTGCCATGGAGGACAAGAAGGCTGCTGCCGGTGCCAAGGACACCAAGGCCAGCAACGCTGGTACCGCCCGGTACTTCTCCGAGAAATCTGGCGTCCTGGTCGCCCAGGGTGTGGCCGGCTCCGTCCTGGACCGCGGCTCCGTCACCAAGTTCATTCCCTACCTTGTCACTGGTGTGCAGCACTCTCTGCAGGAGCTTGGTTGCAGAACCCTGCAGGAGCTCCACGACAACGTGAACAAGGGCAAGATCCGTTTCGAGATGAGAAGCGCCAGTGCCATGGCCGAGGGTAACGTCCACGGTCTGCACAGCTACGACAAGAAGCTCTACGCTTAAACGCTGAAATTGAACGCTGAAATGCCACTTCTTTTACTGTTTACGCTTATATGAGGCTTGCTACTATGATCCGTTGAGTCGACGATATGTGGCTGGTACGAAAATCAAAAGTCTGGGCATGATGGTTTGGAGTTCAGTGCGTGGTTAGGACGTCTTCTTTTGGTCATCTAATATTCTCTGCATAGCATTTGTGCATCCTGTTGAAATAAATGGAATACATCAATGCCAGAGGCAAAGACATGTTATTGCTATCTGCTTTCACTTCCCATAGACTAAAGCTGAGCTGTCAGCTATCAGGACCTCAAATAATATCACGATGCGAACATGACCATCTTCAATGCCGCCGACCTTGTATATGGCCACCTGACTGCATCCTAACCCTGCTGAAAGGCTTCCTTCAGCAACGCGGCCTCCTGCGCACGATGTTCCTTCATAAAGCCAGTTGCAACACTGGGAGTTGCTGCCCGCCCTGCAAACCGTACGCGACGGCCCTTGTGCTTTGATGTCGTGTCGAATATCATCTCAAGCCGAGTTCGAGCAAACGACCAGGCTCCGTCATTCAGGGATTCCTCCTGGCACCAGGCCACATCCTCAACGTTTGAATACTGCATAAGATTGTCCTGAGTCTCTTTCCACGGGAACGGATGCAACTGCTCGATGCGGACAATGGCTGTGTCTGTGATTCCATGCTCATCGCGATAGTTCGCCAAAGTCATATACACCTGGCCAGTGCAAAAGATGACCCTCTTGACAGTCGAGGGCTCCGAGACTGCAGGATCCGCGATCAAGGGCTGAAATCTAGAATCGCCGGTGAAGTCTTCAATATTCGACTTCACCATCGGGTGGCGCAGGAGTGATTTTGAAAAGAAAATGGCCAGTGCTGCCCAGCATTAGCATCTCAACCAGGAGAAAGATATGGACACTCACGCTTTCGGTACGATCGATGCAGTTGGCGCCGCAGCACATGGAACAAGTTCGCCGGAGTCGTCATATAGACGACCTGCATATTCGCATCCTGATGCTGTCTCTGCAGTTTCTCCTCGGACGGGAAAAAGCGTCCATCTTCACTGCACAGCTGCAAGAAACGCTCCATCCGCGCGGACGAATGCTCCGGCCCCTGGCCATCAAACCCATGCGGCAGCGACAGCACTAACCCGGAGCGCAGCAGCCACTTGCTTTCGCCGGACGAAACAAACTGGTCGATGATGCACTGCGCGGTGTTGGCGAAGTCGCCAAACTGCGCCTCCCACATCACCAGCGCGTCCGGGTACATGCAGGAATACCCGTAGTCGAAGCCCATGACGCCGTACTCGCTCAGCGACGAGTTACCGATTGTGAAGCGCGCCTGGTCCGCGCGCAGATCATCCAGCGGCGTGTAGGTCGCCCCAGTCTTCTGGTCGTGCAGCACCGCGTGGCGCTGCGAGAATGTGCCGCGCTCGACATCCTGTCCGGAGACTCGCACGTGGTGGCCTTCCAGGCACAGGCTGCCCATCGCGAGGGCTTCAGCAGTGGCCCAGTCGATCTCGCGGCCGTCGATCAGGCTCTGCTGGCGCTTTTGCAGGATGCGCTGGAGGCTCTTGTGCACGGCGAATGGTTCGTCTGGGAGGCCCAGTTTCCGGGCGACGGTGTCGACGACGCCTCTAGAGATTGCGGTGGGCTTCACGGGGAGCACATTGCGAGCCAATTCCTCTGGCGATGTCAGGTGTCGCCATGGCTCGGTGAGGTACTCTCTCTCCAGGGCGTGCGGACCGGTGCTGTTCTCGAAGCTATCGGTCAACTTCTTCCACACGTCTTGTTCCATCTGCTGTGCCTCCTCGCGGGTGATCGTTCCCTCCTTCACGAGCTGGGCGACATATAGCTCCAGCTGCGGGACCTTCTTCGCGATCTGCTCATACATCAACGGCTGCGTGAACGCAGGCTGGTCCATCTCGTTGTGTCCGCGCCGCCGGTAGCAGATCACGTCCACCCAACAGTCCTTGCCGAACTCGGCTCGGTAGGCGGCAGCCAGTTTGCACAGGAAGACGACCGCCTCGACGTCGTCGGCGTTGACGTGGAAAACTGGCGCGTTGATGCTCTTGGCAATGTCCGAGACATACGGCGACGTCCGCGCCGACTCGGCGTCCGTCGTGAACCCAATCTGGTTGTTGATGAGGAGATGGATAGTTCCCCCCGTTCCGTACGACTTGAGACCGGATAGCCCCAGCGTCTCGTACACGACGCCCTGTCCGGCGAACGCTGCATCAGTGTGGCTATTGAGCACCAGCGTGGACGCCGTGTCTCCGCCGTTCTGGTGCTGCAGCGCGCGCGCCATGCCCTGCGCGAGCGTGTTCTGGGACTCCAGATGGGACGGGTTGGGCAGGATGGAGATGCTCACCTTGTTCCCGGCGGGGGTCTCGCGCTGGTGGTTCAACCCCATGTGGTACTTGACGTCGCCGGGAATCGGGTATCGCGACGTCGAGTCGGGCTCGAACTCGCCGAAGATGAGCTCGTTGGGCTTGCGGCCTACGTTGCTGAGCACGTTGAGCTTCCCGCGATGGCAGCAGGCGAAGATAATGTCGCGGACGCCGTGGTCGTCTGCGCATGCGTCGATCACGGCCTTGAGTGCTGGCAGCTGGCTCTCGACGCCCTCCAGCCCGAACCGCTTGGCGTTGGGGAACTTGGCTGTCATGAACTTTTCGAACGCCGTGGCCCACACCAGGCGATCAAGTATTCGCTTCTTCTCCTCTGTGGAGAACTGGTAGGGTGTTGAGGTCTCGATGCGCGCTTGGATCCATTCGCGTTCTTGTCTGGTGGCCACATGTTGATACTCGGCGCCAATGGATCCGCAGTAGATGTTTTCGCAAGTCTGTATGATCTCGCGGAGTGTCATGGATGATCGTGCAGTTGCGAAATGCGGTAATACCTCGGGACTGAGCTCGAATTCCCGGTCTAGGTCTGCTTCTGTGAGGCCATGGAAGCTGGGGTCTAGTTCCTCTGGTGGAGGGCGTCGGTGTGGAAGTTCTAAAGGATTGGTTTTTGCTTTCACATGGCCCATCTCGCGGTAAGCGCGGACCATGCGTTCGAGGTTTGCGTAGTCCTTGGTGGTTTCTGGCAGTAGATTTGCAGACGCCATCGGGCTTGGGGACATAGACGGAGTCGGAACAGCTGCTTTTCCAAACGCTAGACCCTGCTGCACATGATGGAACGAAGTATCTAACATGACCTGGCCATCGTCTAGGCTTCTGAAGTATTCCTGCCACGAGCGATGAACCGAGTTCGGGTCAAGCTGCCATGCTGTGTACATTTCATCCACGTAGTTTGCCGAACACGCCGGCAGGAAGCTATCCGTGTGCACCTATAGTCATAGCATCAGCGGATGTCTTCTCCTGACATCGATGGATTAGAGCATACGAAGGCTCGCAAGTTCGGTCTGACATGGCGTCGTGGGGATGTAAGCGCATCGAATCTGGTTCCTGGGCTTGTACGGATCTTAGGAAGACGGCATGCGCCGAGAAGCGAAGCTCTGACATGAAACATAATGATATTGATTCCTACACGGTCTATCTTGACTCGGCGGTCATCACATACATATTGAGAGATTACAGCAGCAAAAACGAGAGGTCTGGGGGTTTGATCAATATAGCAACTCCCATGACAGGTGTATCGTTCCCATTACTAAAAGATTGCTTCTTCTGGATTATTATCCGGTCTTAGATGAGGGGTTCTACTCTTTATAACCGCTGGAGTAGCCGAGCACCAAAGGATGACGGAGGATTGTCAGGTTCCATCTGTTCAAGCGACCTGCTGAGTTGATTTCTTGAGAGTGAATGATGACTGCAAGGGTGATCCTATCAGGCCCTATGGCAGAATGGTTGTACAATGAGATAACGAGGGGTGCTACTCCGCACAACACCCTCGATAGAGATCGATGGTAGACCGTTCATAGGGTGTTCTGTAGCGCAAGTCCAGTAATGAATTGTCCTCCAGTAACTAAATTCCCTACAGCCTCTTCAAGAAACAGAACCAAGATCATATACATTATCTTGATATCTTGAATGCATGTATAGTTGAGGAGAAATGTGGAGAAGTCGGCGCGGGCAGACGCGGGGTACAGAAAAGCCTAGGCAAAAAGGACCCTCCGTTATGGACCTTCCCTTGTATCTTCACCTCCAACGTCAACAATCTCACCCTGTTGACGCTGCCTTCGCCCTCAATGCGCCTCCGCGACTAGTTCTCCATTCTCAAAAACTCCAAATCCAAATCTCCGACCGATGCGCCGGAAGGAAACGCGCCAACGGACATGATTGCAGCAGCCCATGTGTCACGCTCAGCTTCCCGGTTAACGCTGCGAGCCCGAGGTCCCCTGCCGTCGGGGTTCAATCCGCGCTATAAGAAGGAGAATACGCTGGTTGCACCCTGGATTGGCATCTTCTGCTTTGCGCGATCACCCGTTAGAGTCCAGCATTATTCCCCTGCCCCAACGCCCTCCGCCATGTCGTCTGCCAGTACCAAACCCAAGTCGAAGCCGGCTATCCCCAGCCCGAGCTCCAGGTCCGCCGAAGTTAACCCCCTACCCTCTACAAATCACTACCACTAACGCATCGCAAGTGTCATCCTCGTCTCGCCCAAGAATGAGATCCTCCTGCTCCACCGCGTCAAAACATCTACCTCCTTCGCGTCCGCCCATGTGTTCCCCGGAGGAAATCTGGACGTCCAGGATGGACCGTGTCCTCCCCCAGAGGACCAGAAACGCCACGAAGATGCGCCCTGGTACCGGAACGCCGCCCTGCGCGAGCTCTTCGAGGAAAGCGGCATCCTCCTGGCCCGCGACCAGTCCAGCGGCAAGCTCCTCGCCGTCCCCGAACAGCAGCGCGAAGAGGGCCGTCGTGCCATCCACCAGGGCAAGATCACGTTCGGCGAATGGCTGAAGCAGGTCAACCCGGCCGCCGTGCCCGACACAGGTCGCCCCTCCCCCGGTTCCAAGGACCTCCCTCCATCTCGAGTCTGTCTACGCATAACTAACGTCTCTCGTGCAGACCGCCTAATCCCCTTCTCGCGATGGGTCACCCCGACCAATGTCCCCAAACGCTACACAACGCAAATGTACCTCTACTTCCTGCAACCGCAGGACTCTGAGAAGCCCGTGCTGGACGAGATTCTTGCCACCGACGAGCCCGAGGAAATCCAGATCCCCACCAGCGACGGCGGCGTCGAGATCACCGAGGCGCGCTTTTTGCCCGCGGCCGAGTGGCTGCGCCTGTCCAACCGCGGCGATATCATCCTGTTCCCGCCGCAGTTCCTGCTGCTTCATCTCGCGTCGCGCTTCCTGGACGTCGAGCCCCGAGAGTCCGCGTCCGCGGACGAGCGCATGCGCCGCCAGGCTGCGCTTGCCGACTTCGCTCACTCCGGATCCCCGCCCTGGACGACCAAGTGTATCTCCCCCAAGGTGCTCAAGATGACCTCCAGCGGGCGGTCGGTGCTGGCGCTCGACCACCCCGGGCCGGAGCTGAGTGGGAGCGACCGCCGCGGCGAGTCGGATCTGGTCGTGCTCGTGGAGTTTAAGAAAGGGTCTGTCCGTCGTGTTGATGTGGGAACTAGAAAGGAAATTCTAGAGGAGGATCGGGAGAAGAGCAGTTTATAGATGTGTAAATACGCTAAAGATGACAACATATTGAATATTATTGTTCCAGTTCCAGTTGAGTAGTTAGTTATTGAAGGCCCTTATCTAATCAGGATGAGTCAGCAAGTAAACGACTGCAGTCACATGACCCACACAACCATCGGCCGCAACCGAGAGTCACGCATTTTCCACTCGCCGCTCCGTTCAACCCGCCAGCGCACCCTCCGATTTTCCCACTCGTCGTCGTCAACCAGACTCAAACACCGCCAAAATGGAGAACGAAAAGGGAGAGATTGTCGATCTGTATGTTCCCCCCCTGCTGTGGAATTTTTCCCGGATGTTGTCAGCGGAGGGGGGAGTCTGCGACCGCAGCCAACCCAGCGAGGCCGGAATCAAATCACACGCAAAAACGCTTCACGCTGCCTGCCGTTGGAATCGCTGGGCTTGGGCGTTCTCGCTGGAACAATTCCCTCCGCTTGACATCGAACATCCATAGTTCAACACGATAACCGATTCTAACGGATTTTCCCAGCTACGTCCCCCGCAAGTGCAGCGCCACCAACCGCATCATCAAGGCCAACGACCACGCCTCCGTCCAGATCTCCATCGGCAAGGTTGACGAGAACGGCCGCTACACCGGCGAGAACCAGACCTACGCTCTGTGCGGCTTCATCCGTGCCCGCGGCGAGAGCGATGACTCCCTGAACCGCCTCACCCAGCGTGACGGCTACATCCGCAACGTGTGGACCGCCAGCCGCCAGCGGTAAATCCTGCCGCTTGGCAGTCGGAGAGCTGTTGGGTTGATGGTGAGATTTTCCTGTGTCTGTGTGATCGTTGGGACTCTGGCTGATGCGATTTCTAGGAATGATTGATGGCCCCGGTCGAGGGTGAATCGGAGACATGATTTTCTAAGATAAAAAAAAATTGTGAATGAATAAAATTCATACCGTCTTACTTTCCTACTTTCGATAAAGCGCCGCTCGGCCTGCAATCCAACTGTTCTCTCACATCCTTCACGTCGGATGCCCTTTCTGTAGTTTTGAGACTATTTTGACCGGCACATCAAGGCCTCCTCACCCGCTGCCGGATTGGATGCATTCGCTGTATTCGTTCGGTAGCTCTATGAGCGAGGAGGTAGACATTCATCCATCCAGCCGGATATCACAACCGCCTACTGAAGAGCCACTGCTGCAGAGAAGTGCGCTGGGGCACAGATACGGGTGGGACATCATTATCGTGTAGAATTGTATGTTCGATACATTTTTACTCCGTAATCAGTCAAGCAATCGTAAATTCTTTTCCACAGTTCTATACTCATCCTGATATCACCCACGCTTCATCTTCTAGTCTTTCTCCAGTCTCACGGCCGGGTTCGTCTCGATGAAGTTGAGGTCGACCTTGTGTCCGAGAAGTTCTCGAATGTTACTCACGCCGTATCTAGAGCACTCGTTAGCAATTATCGTCATGCACCGTGGTCCAAAACTCACTTGATCATAGTCGGTCTCTCCAGACTCAACCCCCATCCGTACACCTGCATGCCCTTCGGCAGACCCATCGGCTCCAGCATCTCCGGCCGGAACATACCACTGTTACCGATCTCCACCCACTTGCCCAGGCCCTCGTGGTAGCCGAAGATCTCCATACTGGGCTCGGTGTAAGGGTTGTACGCGGGCTTGAACCGAAGCTGGTGGATGCCCATCTTCGCGAAGAAGACCTCCATGAATCCGATCAGACCGCCCAGGGTGAGACCAAAGTCCGCAATGACACCCTCGATCTGGTGGAACTCGGCCAAATGGGTAGCATCGACGGCCTCATTACGGAAGACACGGTCGATACTGAAGTATCTCGCCGGCCGCGGGTTGGCCGCAAGCTTGTGCAGGACGTACGTCGACACCGACGTCGTGTGGGTGCGGAGCACCAGGCGCAGCGACTCGTCGGCGTCCCACGGGTACCGGTAGCCAATGGATCCGTACTTGCCATTCTGGTGCACCTCACGCACATCCTCCCAGTACTTCTTGTAGTCAAGGGGCTTCGCGGTGGCGGCGGCGCCGGAGGGCTGGACGATCTTCACGCGGTGCGGATCGTTCTCCGGGTCCTCGCGGGGAGGGTCGGCCTTGGGCGGGTCTGAAATGTAGAAGGTGTCTTGCAGGTCGCGGGCGGGATGTTGCTGGGGCACGAAGAGGGCGTCGAAGTTCCAGAAGCCCGTCTCCACGAAGCGGTTGGTGGGCATCTCCTCGAAACCCATCTCGAAGAAGATGTTCCGGAACTCCTGTCGCACCTTGTTGAGCGGGTGGAAGGCGCCAGCCGGGGTCGGGGCACCTTTGGCCTTGAAGTTGTACGGCTTCAGCTGGGCTGTCTTCCAGGCCCCGCTCGCCAGCATCTCCGCCGTCAGGTCCGTCTCCTCCTTGACGAATTCGCGGGCGTACTTGGGGCCCTTGCGGATCGAGTAGGTGAGCTCCTTCTGGAAGGCGATCAGCTTCCGCCGTTTCAGGTCCTGGAGAGCCTTCTGGTCCCCGAGGGTCCGTGTGCGCTGCACGGTCAACAGCTGCTCGCGGGTCTCGTCGACGATGGAATCCGTATTCGCCCGGAGGACCGCGCCGTCCTTCTTGATCCAGCCCTTCTTGAAGGCATTGCCCTGGCCGACCTTGGCGTTCTCCTTGCCGACAATCCCAGGCAGATCGCCGATCTTGAGCCCCTCCAGTGCGGCCACGACCGCCTCGAACACCTTCGCTTCGTGGCTGCCATTGGCGGCGATTTCCTCGCCTTCCTTCGTCAGGGTGGCGACCTCTTTCTCCTTAGTGTCATATTCGACCATCTGTCGCGAGCCGAGGCGGTCGAGAGCACTCTTGATATTTAATGAGGGGGTGGAGGGGAAGGCATCGTTGGAGAGAATGGGGCCATCGGACGCGGACAGAGCGTCCAGGATGGATTTCGTCATGTCGGACGCCATGGCTGCAGACGTCGGCCGCGGAGAAATGGCGCGGAAAGGAGCGTTGAGAGGACCGGTGCTGGGAGACTCCAATGTGGAGGGGGAAATTTAGATATCAATCAAATCCAGCCCACTTTCCGAAATGTGACTCTTTCGCCGGCAGTACGGTGGGGGCGAGAGACCAAAGCCGCCATCCCGTGACTTTGCTTATCTATACCCCGCCATGTTTGTGTTTATCACGGGACTGCTCCGTCGTCTGCGACATTTCCGGATAGATTCATGAATATACATTCTGAGAAGAGTGAAAATTACCACGTCAGGTGCTTTGGGGCGCCGTGGGCTCTAAAGAAGTATTTTTCACCAGTACCATTTCCACCACGTATCGCCGTTGCCCCTCCCGCTCTACAGACGGTCTGTTCTCATGATCCTATCCAATGATCCTCAGACTGGGGTGCGGAGGGCTTCAGAGAGTGGTCATCGGTGTCGATGGGGCTGGGATGTGTAGTCACGATTCATGCATTAAAAAAGCATGTATCCCGGGATTTGAATGATGCAGGCGCAGACTATGGGACTAATATATTTCACCACATTCTACGCACAGAGAGCTGTCTGTTTGACGGTTTGGAATGCCACCGTTTCGTGCAAAGCATTCTTAACTATTAACTATGAAAGCGAAGACTATAGAGTAATAGATCTCGTGGTATCATGATCCCTGTCCGAATCGCGATTCTCGGGGATTCGAACATCGCAGGTCCTCCCCCAGAAAGTCAGATGGAATCGGCAATGTGAAATCGCAAGTCATCGGGCCACCTGGGGGTGGCAAGAATCGTCAACACCCACCAGTAGAGAATAAGATCTTCCGCAGCCAGCGGGGAAGGATATTGGGAAACGTGCAGATGAAGGTGTGTATGGAGATGAAACCGGTCCACCTGGTGTGGTACTCCCGACCTTGCCAACAGTCGTACAGAGCCGTGGGGTTAGGGACACCTACTCTCGCGTTCGACGTAAGGAGATCGATCCTCAGATCTGTAGGCTCGGTTGATGGGATCTGGAGATGCAGACGATCTTCCCTAACCACACGCTTACTAAGTATGTGTACTCCGTATAGCGACGTGCCCTATGGGCTGCTGTCCGTGCGGTCATCCAGGTCACCAACAAATGCGGTGATTTGACCAGCCCCGGCGAATCCTTGGTAACCACCGATTTTGGACCCGTCCGAAGTATGCGCCTGAACCGCCTTTTCATCCTTGACGGAGAACTTCCCATTTCGCGTAGGCGATCTCGAAAAGGAATGGTTGAAGCTAATGGTTGGACGGTTGGCGACAGAGAAGTTATCCCTCGTTGGGCCATCTCTCACCGAGTGGAGCTACCGACGACCGTTAAGCCCGAGCATCTTAACGGACAGCGAATCAGTGGGAGATATTGGTTAATACCTCGGGGATGTCCTTAAGTACTTCTCGATCTAAGGATGTCCAAGGTCCGACAAGTGGAATGGACGGTATTATGTATGAAGACAGGTATCAAATACACCCGCGTACCGCTTAGATACCTTACCTCCTCAAGTATGTGTCCCTAAGAACTTTCCCCTGGTCCCCACCGGTCGATGTTGATATCTATCTACGGAACCAAGTGAACCGACGAATCTTTGCTTGGGTCCCCCGAGAGATGAACCAGTCAGAGAGAAGCCACTGGAGTTGATTTACTAATCTAGGCAAACCGTTCCAGCGATTGGATAGGTGCATGATGTTTTGGAAGGATAGTGTATAATCTGTCCGTGTCTTTCTAATAATGTAGGTATGCATACCTTATCCTGTTGAGTCTTCAATTGCATCGAGAGACTTCACCCCCCGCCGTGCGTATGCATTGTATGGACATGCAGGCATTTCAGAAGGTATCCGCTGCGGCGGGACAGAGAATGGATGGATCGCCCTTGTAACTAACTCACTCCCGGGGAGGCAGGCTTACCTAAACCCGAAGTTCCCCCTCTCGCTCTCTCGTTGTCCAGACCAGATCGATCGGTTTGACCGTTATCAGAATTTTATTTTTTTCATCCCTTTCTTGCCTCGGGACTTGACTTGCCACATGATACCCAAGAACACAAGTGGAATCGCATTCAGACTCGATCTGCTGGCTTGTTCGGGGTCTCTATAATTCTCCGTCTCTTTTCCCCCAAGTGGTGATAGCGTGGTTTTCAGGAATGACCGGACCAACTCTAGGCGGAGCGACTGCTGGAGCCACCAGGACTGGCAGATGTATGATCGCCACTAGTTCTGGAGGCGATCATCAGTGTGCTAAACATTACGGGGGACAGATGAAACGGATCAACACACACAACCAGAAGATCCATGATCCCGGACGGACAATTTTTGATTGGGTTTGGCTTTCGGCAGGGAAAGGGTGCCAGCAGATGGATGTCGGACACCCATGGATGAAAGGCTTCCTATACAGGTAATAAGTCCGTAAAATGACAGTAGCGGAAGACCCAAGCAGCTGTACCATAGTAGGTACCGATGAGAGGAACCAGAAGCCGGGATTAAGGTGGCCGTGCACGTTCGGGCTGTGGCAATTGTAGAAGTAAGGGGCTAGTCGAGACTCCGACACAGAGCGAGACGAACACTCCACGCACCATCTTTTTCTGTCTACGTCTAAAGCAAGCGGTCAACTCCCAGTTGGAAGCTGGGGTGAGACACAATCGAGCCCGATGTCAAAACGAGGAAGGGCTCCTCCACCTGCTGCTATTATTATATTCTGTTGCTGCGAGACTTTGCGGTTTCTGGGAACCTCTAAGACATTTCCTGCGTTCTGTGATTGTTCTAGAGGTCAAGAAGAACTAATTCTCCACTGGTGAACATGTATTCGTCTCTTCCAGGGTTGCTGGTGTGTGGTATTGTATACTTGGTGTGCGTGTATCGATACTGGTATTATTCCGTATTTGTACCTGTGCCTAAAGCGACAGTGCCTGTCCCTCTCTGTTGGTTCGCTTCCACGTTGTGAATGTCACTGCTAAATCAAGTATACTTCCAGCAGGGTTTTGAGAGGAAGATTAACATGTACAATAGAACTTGTTGACCAAGTACTACTGCAAATTTTAGAACAATTCATTCTTGTTCATCATGAACAAGACTGTCACTATCCCTACAGTATATACCTAGGTCTATGGGGGTATAGGGTGGTAGAGGGCAGATGAACGGGGCACCGGGGCACCTGTAAAGAGAATGGATGCATGGTACTGGATGGATGACTTGTGTTGATCCTCGAGATACACGAAATGGACAGAGCTCATCTGTTCAGGATTAGCTACCTAGGTATCCAGTGTCGTGATCAAGAGCTGCCTTTTCCTCTTTTTCCCTCTTTTTCCTTCTCTAGTAGTGATAGGGGTGACTACCAACGATACACGTTCTGCTCCGTTCTCTTCTGCTTCCTCTTGACCATCGACTAAACGGCCACCACCTCCACTCCCTTTCCTTCCTCTCCGCCCCTTTCGAATCCACAATCCACAATCCACAATCCACACCCTCTTCTTTCTTCCTTCTTTTCTTCTTTTCCCCCTCTTTTCTCTCCTTCAAAACCCGATCTCTACCAGAAAGAATAGGGTACCGCTCCTCCGCCACATTAATCCATCCCACCCACTCCCGAACGCAAAGAGCTGAAGGGGAGCGAGGACAACGAGCCTCCCCCGAAGGGTTCCTCCCGCAGTGGTTCGTCCCTTTCCCAGCAAACCGCCATCATCCAACCTTTCCTGTCTTTTCCCTCCTCCCTCTCCTCTCTCTTTTCCCTCTCCTCACGGTTAGGGTCCTCCTCTTCGCTGGTCTTCCCACCATCCCGATCTGCTTCGTGAAATCTCTCTTTTTTTTCTTCATCAATATTATCTATCTTTTTTCCCCCCTTTCTCTTCTCTTCACTTTTTTGACATTGTTTTTGAAGAATCTTCCCCCTTTGACGTGTTTCTGCTCTCTTTCTTGTCTCCCACCTACACATCATTTTTCCCTCCCCGCCCGACTAGTCTCTCTTTCTCTCTCCTCTCTCACTCTTCCTCCCCTCCTCTCTCTCTCTCTCTCTCTCTCTCTCTCTCTCTCTCTCTCTCTCTCT